>ML681972.1:50489271-50512835 GCA_007922195.1 Podocnemis expansa | reverse complement strand
CTGGCAGGCATTTTAACATACATGATTTTGGCTGGCTTTTTACTTATAGGGGTTAACATATGCTGGAATATCTTATTTTTGGGGGAAAGCGTTCCCTGGCCCGGTAAAAACAGAAGAAGCTGACATTAATGCTACATTTTCTCCATGCGTCCTCCAGTGTCCTCCTTTTCGTACTTGCTTCTCCTCCTCTCCTAGGGTTACCAGATGTTAGGCAAAAGGAGGACATGTTCTCTTTTTTACCTTCACAGCCTCTGGCTGGCAGGCATTTTAACATGCATGATTTTGGCTGGCTTTTTACTTATAGGGGTTAACATATGCTGGAATATCTTATTTTTAGGGGAAAGTGTTCCCTGGCCCCCTAAAAACAGAAGACTATGACATTAATCCTACATGCGTCCTCCAGTGTCCTCCTTTTTGTACTTTCTTCTGCTCCTCTCCTAGGGTTACCAGATGTTAGGCAAAAGGAGGACATGTTCTCCTTTTTACCTCCACACCCTCCATCTGGCAGGCATTTTAACATACATGATTTTGGCTGGCTTTTTACTTATGGGGTTAACATATGCTGGAATATCTTATTTTTGGGGGAAAGCGTTCCCTGGCCCCCTAAAAACAGAAGAAGATGACATTAATCCTACATTTTCTCCATGCGTTCTCCAGGGTCCTCCTTTTCATACTTTCTTCTGCTCCTCTCCTAGGGTTACCAGATGTTAGGCAAAAGGAGGCCATGTCCTCCTTTTTACCTTCATGTCCTCCATCTGACAGGCATTTTAAAATACACGAGTTTCGTCTGGCTTTTTACTTATAGGGCTGGAATGCCATGGAATACCTTATTTCAGAGCCGTAACATGCTGTTTCACCATCCGGCAGGGGCGTTGCTGGCGCCTGGCACACAGGGCCAACGCCCCGAATCCCAGCACCAGGGCCCCAGGTCCTGGCGGGGCCCCGCTTCTCCCAGTCTCCAGCCAGAGATCCGGGGCCCAGCCACCCACGACCACAGCTGCCGCTCCCTGCCCTGTCCCCAGCTGTGGGCAGGGGCCTGCGGGCAGGGGGCAAGGCCTGGGCCCATGGCCCTGGTCATTCCCGGGGCAGCAATGCCCCTGCTGCCTGGGGCACATTCCAGTCAGAACGTGCCCCTTGCCATTAGTGGCGCTTGCAGCCAGCCCCACAAAATGTGCCTTTTAAATGAGCAGTTCTATTGAGCTGCTCCAGCGCGCCCAGAGCAAAGCCCCATTGGCCCCACTGTAGTTACAGCCCTGCCTTATTTTTAGGAAAAAGCATGCCAGGGCTCCCTAAAAACAGAAGAATATGCCATTAATATGACATTTTCTCCATCTGTCCTCCAATGTCCTCCTTTTCCTACTTACCTGTTTTCCTTTCTAGGCTTTGATATCTGGTAGCCCTACCCTACCCCAGCTCCCAAGCCAAGCTGCTGCATCAAGCCCTGCACCCAGCTCCATCTCCCACCCCCCAACCCAGACCAGGTCCCACCCCAGCAACTGCAGCCTCCCAAGCCACTGCAAGCAGCCACAGCCCACTAAGTAACAGGGACTGCCAGACCATACTTTTTCACACTACACTGGCTCCACCCCTTATCCCAGGTGGGCCTTTCACTGTGCACCAATATCCCCACAGACACATCCAGCCCCTCCTCACCTCACCTCGGACAGCTCACCAGTCCCTGCCCCCCAGCACTCAGCCCACACCCCTAAACCATCCTCACACACACAGCCCCCACACTCCCTGATCCAGCTCACCCCACCTGTCCCTTCCCTTCCCAAATGGAGCCCTTGGCACCACAGCAGCTCCCACCCCATGCCAACCATGCCCTCACGTGCTCCCTCATTCATTATTATCCACCCTTGTTTCTGGCCAAGTTCCAAAGGGGGGAGCCATGTTAGTCTAGTAAAGCAAAAACAAGGAGTCTTGTGGCACTTAAAGACTAACAGATTTATTAATTGCATGAGCTTTCATAAGAGAATATCTTTCCTTGTTGCTGGCTTGCCCTCATCACTAGCTTAAATATCCTGTTGGTGAATTCTCCTGCAAAGCAGAAACAGTCTGCTGATGCTGCCCAAGGCACCACTCAACAGCCAAAATATTCTCTGTTCCTGCTGCACAGCAGGAGAGAGCCTTGAATTTTTGATTAACAAATAATGCTTAATCATGGGGAAGAAGGCTTTGAACTCTACAAAGGAAATAAATAAAAATAGGATACCCGTCTTTTCAAGTTATGCCCAGTATGACAAAGCAGCAGGAGAAGAGGTGGATTGTGGGCTTCTGCACTGTATCTTCTTGTCCAATCAGTATTTTGGTTCTTGCAAGGTATTAGTAAATTCCAGACATGTGGTGCTGCTATTGGGTACGTCACTACTACTTTTGAATACTTGATGTGTATGGAGGAGGTTCCTATTGAGGATCTGAAAGATGCAGCTACTGCAGTGATGTTGGGGAATATGTAGACCTGGAACAAGACAAAAAAGAGATAGTAACAATTCTGGCAGACAGTGTATATCTGCATGGTAGCCTTTCAAGTTATTCCTGAGTGTTGCAAGGCTGGATAATTGAAACTGGCAAAACCATATCCATTATAAAAACCTGCTTTTATAGAGTTACACTTTAATCATAAATATATAGTCCTTTTATGAGTGTAGCTTATTTAATTTACAGTAGCTGAGCATCTGGCTCAATAATTTTTCACTTTTTTTAGGACTGATTCAGAAACTGTAAGGTTAGGGTGCAGGTAATGGGACAGAGAATATTATGAGGGTCTGCCAAGTATTTTAAGCTCAAATTTATTTGTATACCCTAAAAAAACCCCAAACACCCAAAAGAAAAGAAATAAAAAGAAAAAAACCCCAAATAAATAAAAAGAGAAACCAAAGCAAAATAAACTGTGTGGTACTGGTGGATGCTTTTGAAAATGAAAAGGGTTGGAAATGAAAGGAAACTGACAAGTCTATTTTAATGGCTTGAAATAGTGTAAATAATACAAAGTGTAAATAATAAACAACCTAAAAAGTTGCCCTCTACAAACAATGGCATTTAAAAACAGCAAACTCTCTCACTATGCAGAAGTGCCAGAAATTGCAGAACTCTCTCAATGTCTACACTACAAAAGTTAGTTTGAATTAATTAATTTGAACTAACTAATTTGACTTTAAGTTGAAGTTATTAATTAAAATTAGAAAGTCTTCACCAGACTCCTAATTTGAACTAAAGCAGGATTTAAGAATTCAAGTTAGAGACTCTACATTAGATTCTCTAACTCGAACTAGGAGAGCTGCGACTCCCAGAATAGGGGAGCTGCGAGTCCTGAAGAAAAGGGGAGCCCCGGCTCCTTGGCAAGCAGGGTGCAGCAGCTCCCTTCTCCCCAGGGGCCCATGGCTCCCTGGCAAGAAGTCAGCTGTAGTTCCTCAGGAGAAGGGAGCCTCCAGGGCTCCCCAGACAGGGAGAAGTGCCTGCTGGGCTTCCCAGTCCAGGGAGGGCCCCCTGGACAGGGTAGCCCTGGAGAAGTGGCTGCCAGGCTGCCCTGTCTGGGGAGCTCCCCTCCTGGACAGGGGAGCCCCGAGAGGTGGCCACTGGTGCTCCCTGGACAGGGGAATCTCTGGGGCTCCCGGCTAAGAAAGGTGCCAGCGCTCTCTTCCCTGGGGCTCCCCTGTCCCGGGAGCTGCTTGTGGCTGTCTTCCCCAGTGCTCCCTGGACAGGGGAGCCCTGGAGGTTCCCTCATCCTGGGAGTGCCAGGGAAGACAGCTGCCAGCGCTTCCCAGATAGGGGAGTCCCTGGCTGGCAGGTTGCCTCCCTCACTGGCCGGCAGGATCCCCCGTGGAGCACTTTCCCTATCTGGGGAGTGCCAGCTGCTGTCCTGGCGGTTCTGTTCTCCAGGAGCCCTGGAGGCTCCCCTGTCCAGGGAGCACCGGCAGCAGCTTCTTGGGGCGCTCTTCTCCACGGAGTAGGGGCTCCCCAGACAGGGAAGCCAAGCAGCTGCTTCGCCAGGGCTCCTCATCTGGCGTGTCCCAGAGGCTCCCTTCTCCTGGGGAACCACGGCTTCCCAACAGAAGGCAGCACGTGGCTCCCTCGTGCCAGAGAGCCAAGCAAGGCTCCCTTGTCCCCAACCAGGAAGCTGTAGTACTGCTAGACCTTGGCTAAAATAGGGTTACTTTGAATAAATAACTTCAAATTAAGAATTAATTTGAAGTAAAAGGAGGTTTTATTAAGTTGAGAATGCTTCCTTATTTCAAATTAAGGAAATGCTTAATTTGACTTAATGAAATGCCTCCACAGCTGGGGAGTAGGTTATTTTGAATTAAGGCTCCTTAATTCGAAATAGCGAGTAAGCGTAAAAGTGCACCCAGTATGCAGAAGTGACAGAAATATGCCTGCTTGACACTTAAAACTTACATTAGACAATCTATGACGGTCAGCTGTGTGAAACCACTCTTCCTCCCCAACACTGGCGCAGCTGTGCCAACTGAAGAGGACTTCTGTCAATGAAGCTAGAGGATGGTTAGCCCTCCATTTGTAGCACAAAATGCTCCTGTTCCCACAAGGTTAAGCTCACTGTTGGCAGTAAATCGCATTCTATTAAATTTAAATAACAGTAATACCATAGGAATGTAACTGGCACCTGTGTGATGGGGATTTCACAACTTTTCCAAAATACTAGATTAGGTTGCTAAGAAATGATTTCTAGCTACAAGAATATCTAAATATTTAAAAAGAAAAGCTGAGATGAAATTTTCATGTAATCACTTGACTCCAGGAGCTTGGGTATTAGAAAAACACTAAGAATCACATAGCTCACGCTGAAATCATGGGAGTTAACAACATTGATTTTAATTTCTTTTCTTCACTTTTGTTATCTCTTCAGATAAATACTGTAAAGATAATTCCTACTTTGCTGTACGTATCTGTAAGGCAGGTCTAAAGGCTAGGCACTTCTTATGCTTAACAGCCAAAAAGGGGGAAAAGTAATCTGCATGGGCTTTGTATTTGCATGAGCACAATTAGGTATTACCATATTCTCACTGTGTGGGTGCAGGGCATAATGGTAAATTGTATATGGTCTGATTTAATCACAAATCTGCCAATATCTGTAATTTTACTGCAGAGGAAAATGAAATACTGTCTTTTTTTATAGTATGCTACCCTTTTGATTGTATAAACCCTGTTTAGTCTATTTGTGGGGAAGTCACCATCAGCAACAAAGAACCAGAAAGAGCGAGCAACACTGTGTTTTCAGCCTGGTAAAGGTTGACTAAGGCGTGGGGATTGCATTAACTCTATCAAAGAGCAATTCCTGAGGCACTTCCTCACCCCTGCCCCACTGTTAAAGGATAGACTTGATGGCTGGCTCCTTGTGGAGATTTTTCTTTAGTTATTTTGATCAAAGGAGCTGTTTGTGGCATCCTGCAGTTAGAAGCTGAAATCACTGAGGACTGAGATCCTCTCTAAGAGCTGAAATCACTGAAGAGTGACCAGCAGGTGGTGCCAGTGGGCAGTGGGTGTAGCCAACAGACAATGTAAGTGACCAGCCAGTGGATGGAGCCAGTGGCCAGTGGAGGGCCAGAGAGTGTGAGTGACCAGTGGGCAGAGCTGGCAGCCAGCAGATGGAGCCAGCGGCCAGAGGAGGGCTGAAGTGCGTGAGTGACCAGTGGGGGGTGCTGGTGGACACCTGGTGTGAGGGACATTTGCTACACATGCTGGGATGGAGTGAGTGCTGTATTGGGTTTTGTGGGAATCCTGTTCTGCACTGGTTCTCCAGACCAGTGCTGATTTTGCTGTAGTGTCTATATGGTCTTTTATGCTACTATTAAAAGTCCTGTCTACTACACTCAGACTTGTGCTTGCAGGCAGAGAAGCTTTGCCCCTTTAGGGTGCCCAGGGTATAATGCATGATTTCCCAGAAGACTGGGTGGGGGCTCAAGCTGGTTGGTGCTCTAACATTATTTGGAAACCCCTAGATTATGGAATCTGGTCCTTGCTCTGCCATCTCGCCCTGGCAGAAGGGTTACATATCTATGGAATAATTAACTCCATCTTGTTTGGGGACTCTTTTAAAATTTTTGTTGATGTTCAAGCCAGAAGGAACTCAACATGACTTCTGGTTTCAGACTGAGTTTTCAGCAACAGCAATTGGGGCTGGGGTGGGGGATCTCACTTGTAAGCTAAGGAAATGTAATCAGAAGAAAGTGAAAGACGGTATGGAAGGGTACAGTCTTTAGTGTCACTTTTTAGAGCTCTGCATCATGATCACAGAAACTGGAATGAACCACAAATGGTCATTGAGTCTGGTCCCGTGCACTCATGGAGAGACCAAGTACCATCTTAAGCCATCCCTGACAGGCGTTTGTGTAACCTGCTCTTAAAAATTTCCAGTGGTGGAGTTTCCATAATCTGCCTAGGTGACTTATTCTAGTGATTAATCACCCTGACAGATAGGAATTTTTTTTCCTAATGTCCAACGTAAACATTCCTTGCTGTAATTTAAGCCCATTGCTTCTTGTCCTATCATCAGTGGTTAAGGAGAATAATTTTTCTCCCCGCCTCCTTGTAACAACCTTTTAGATACTTGAAAACTGTTATCATGTCCCCTCTCAGCCTGCTCTTTTCCAGACTAAACAAACCCAGTTCTTTCAATTTTCCTTCATAAATTGAGTGTTCCAGACCTTTAATCATTCTTATTACTCTTCCTTAGACTTTCTCCACATCTTTCCCTGAAATGAGGTATCCAAAACTGGACACAATACTCCAGTCGAGGCCTAATCAGAATGGAGTAGAGTAGATCTCGTGTCTTACTTACAATGCTCCTGTTAATACGTCCCAGAATGGTGTTTGCTTTTTTTGAAACAGTGTTACATTGTTGACTCATATTTAGCTTGTGGTCCACTATGACACCCAGATCTCTTTCTTCAGTAGTCATTCTTAGGCAGTCATTGTCCATTTTGTATGTGTGCAATGGATTGTTCTTTCCTAAATGGAGTACTTTGCACGTGTTGTTACTGAATTTCATCCTGTTTACTTCAGACCATTTCACCAGTTTGTCCAAATCATTTTGAATTGTGATCCTATCCTTCAAAGCACTAGCAACCTCTCCCAGCTTGGTATCGTTTGCAAACTTTATATGTGTACTGTCTATGCTGTCATCTAAATCATTGATGAAGATATTTGAACAGAACTGGACCCGGAACCAATCCCTGCAGGACTCTGCTCATTATGCCCTTCCAGCATGACTGTGAACTGTTGATAACTACTCTCAGGGAGCAATTAGGAACCCATTTTACAGTAGCTCCATTTTTGTACTTCCCTAGTTTGTTAATGAGAAGATGATGTAAGACAGTATCAAATGCCTTACTAAAGTCTAGATATACTACATCTACCAGTTCCCCTCTATCCGTAAGACTTGCTACTCTGTCATAGAAAGCTATCAGGTTGGTTTGACATGATTTGTTCTTGACAAATCTATAGTGAATTATCTCTGGAGGTAGAAAGTATGTTCCCTGGAGAGATGGCTATTGATGGGACATGCAGGGAAAAGAGAATTTGAGATTCTGGTTAGTTAGACTGAAAGTAGCTCAAATACATGGACAGAGTACTCAAAAGCTGCCAACTGTCTTCAGTTGTTTATCCTCTTAGACATGCTTCCCATGGGATCCTATCTACCAACTCCCTAAGTGTGTTAAAGTCTGCCTTCTTGAAATCCATCATCTTTATTTTAATGTGCTCTCTCTTCCCATTCCTTAGAACTTTACTGTTCTGGAAAATATTCTTATTTCCCAATTAGTATTCATGACCCTATTGAGGCATCTATCAGCCCAAATATTTCTGTAAAGAGACACAGCTCAGACACCAATAAAGGTAAGTAACAGAACAACTTTATTCAACAACTGATTCAAACACAGCAAACATGAGAGAGACCAAACATAAAGACACACTCCCTCCTTCCAGGGGCCCCAGCTAGGTCTCACAGTTTTTCTTTGCTCCAAGGGGGTGTTGGCCTCTCGACTCCTGCGATGAGATCTGCATCTTCTTCAGGATCCTGGTCCTGATGTTCTTGCACCTTGAACCATCTGCTTCTCAGTTGCTGGTGACCAGGTCCTGTAATGTACAGTCTCTTCACCCCCAAGCAAAGTCCCAGAGTCCAGGCCTCCTAAGGATCCGAGCGGGCGCTAAGACACAGTCCCTTTGCTCCAAGATCCTGAGCCCTCCACTAGTCTTCAGGCTCTTCCAAAGCCCTAAATCCCACGATGGTCCCACAATGGTTCTCTTCAGAGCTCCCAGGCAAAGACCAAGTCGGCAACTACTGAGGAATCCAGGACTCAGTAGCTTTCTCTCCAGGTCCTGCCAAGCTCCATGATGCTCAGGAGCTCCCAGGCTGAGTGTGACTTGAGCTACTATTGGATTTGATGGCACAGTCCAATAGCCTCTGGTCCTACACTCTCCTAGCTTCCTGATCTCCAGGGTATTCCAAGAGGACTCCCTCAAAGGCTACTTCTTGGAGACAACCCACTGAAGACTGTTCTGGAGGGATGCACCCTCCTTTTGTTAAACTACAACAGCCAATCAGTGCCCACAAATCTCCCTCTTCAAAACACAGTCCAGTAACTGTTAATCAAAGTTCAGGTCCGTTAGAGTCCATGTGGCACTTTCTAGAAAGCTGCACACAGCACGCAAGTTGCTGTGCCTGGCCCCTAGACTGCTGCACCCAGCACAAAGTCTCCAGGCCGACCCCACTGCAGCAGTCTGCCAGCAGCCCACTATCAATCATGGCTGTTGTGCAATACCTTAAATAGTTATATAACAAACAAGTACAAAGGCCCCCACTCCTGGGGAGGGGAACACATAAGTATAAACATACCAGTATAACATGTACATTTTCTATTAACATTAAAATTTCTTTTACACTACCATGTCATGATCTCTTTCACCCAAGCTACCTTCCACTTTCAAATTCTAAACCAGTTCTCTGCTTATCAAAATCAAATGGAAAACAGCCTCTCCCCAGTAGTTTTCTCCACCTTTCAAAATAAAAAAAAAATGTCTCCAATACATTCAAAGAACTTGTTGGATAATCTGTGCCTTGCAGTGTTATTTTCCCAACAGTTGTCTGGTTAGTTGAAGTCTCCCATCACTACCAGGACCTGTGCTTTGAATAATTTTGTTAATCATTGAAAAAAAGCCTCATCCATCTCTTATTTCTGGGTTAGGTGGCCTGTGGTAGATGTCTACCATGACATCACCCTTGTTTTTCACTCCTTTTATCTTTATCTAGAGACTTTCAGCATGTCTGTCTCCTATTTCCATCTCAACCTCAGTTCAAGTGTATACATTTTTAATACACAAGGCAACCCCATCCCCTTTTTTCTCTGCCTATCCTTTCTAAGCAAGGCGTACTCTACTATATTAATATTCCAGTCATGTGTATTATCCCAAGTCTCTGTGATGCCAACTATGTATGTCATAATTGAGTTTAGCTACCAGCATTTTGAGTTCTTTCTGCTTGTTCCCCATACTTCTTGCACTGGTATACATATACTTAAGATGCTGATTTGATTCCCCCTCAGTTCTGTTTAATTTCTTTTTTTTTTATCTCTGCTATTACAGCCCAGGCTCCCCCACCCCCCCAGGTTCTGACCCTTCCCCCAGGTCTCCCTGTTTTTGACTTACTCATGGGCTTTGGCCACCTGCCCCCTTCAAGCCTCCTTTGAAGCCCTCCTTGCTAGGTTAGCCAGTCTACGTTCAAATATGCTTTTCACCTTCCTTGATAGGTTGATTCCATCTCTGCCTAGCAGGCCTTCTTCCTGGAATGGCATCCCATGGTCAAGGAAGCCAGAGTTCTCCTGGTACCACCATCTTTTCAGCCAGGCATTCACCTCCAGGATGCAGCTGTCTTTGCCCAGGCCCTTGACCTTGATCAGAAGGATTGAAGAGACTACCACCTGTGCACTGAACTCCTTCACCTGTATTATCAGAGTCCTGTAGACACTTTTGATCTGCTGAGGGTCATATCTCACAGTATCATAAGAGCGCACATGGATTAGTAGCATGAGTAGTCAGGGGTGGATGGGTCTCAACAATCGCTTCATAATGTCTAATTGAGTCATAATTGTAATTATTCAGTTTTATTTCTAGTTCTTTCTGTATTTTTCCTCCATGCTTCCTGTACTATTTTACAGCCACATAAACCTTCCATTAGAGTTCCCCTCTATATTCCTTCTTGTTTTTTTCTGTCCCTGCTGTGATTGCCCATGTTGTGCACAGATTCCAACTCTTCACGTAGGTCTGTCTTTGGACTGACTTTCAGGCTTTTGTGTCTTGCCCCTTAGTTTAAAGCCCATCTCACTGGGTTAGCCAGTCTTCCCCTTCTTTGCTAGGTGGACCCCTCCCCGCTTAGCAGTTCTTCTTAGAACAGCATTCCAGGGTCAAGGAAGTGAAAGCCCTCTCAGCAACACTGTCTGCTCATCCATGCATTCACCTCCAGGTGATGTTGGTTTCTGCCTGGGCCTCCACTCTTGACCAGAAGAATAGATAACATCACCTGTGCCCCTAGCTCCTTCACCTTTCTTCCCAGGGCCCAGGCAGAGACCAACTTCTAATCTGCTCAGAGTCATACCCAGCAGGGTATCAGTAGTGCCCCCATTGATGAGCAGCATGGTTTACTAGTCAGAGGGCTGGATAATTCTCAGCAGTAATTCTGTAATGCCTGACATATGGGGCCTCTGGCAGGAAACACACTTCCTGGGATGTCAGGTCAGGCCAGCTCATGGATGCTTAGAAGGGGTGCCACCACAACTCTTGATTTCTTCTTGGAAGTGGGGGCTATGACTCTGCCAGCCTTGGATGTACATCATTTATACTTCTAGACTTTTGTGGGAGATTCCTCATCCCTTGTTGCCAGGGCAAAATTCCAGGTTTTTTTTTTTTTTTTTTTTTTTTAAATCTCTGTGGACTCTATGAATCAGTAATACAGCTAGCACTGAGTAGCCTTTTTTCTTCCTTTTTCATGAAGTTAGCAAACAACAACCCCCTCCCCCAATTACAAAATGCATTAGAAACAAATGAAATCCATTAATAGTCTGTGAAGTATAAGTCCATAAGCAAAAAAGCATTGACAGAATGTTTGCCCTGAAGTGAAGTTAAAAATATTGGCTGTATCCTGTAGTTGTGATAGCTAAATAGGATGGAACATCCTATGTGTGTGGATTGATTTCTTCCATCATTCAATAGTTTTATTTTAACTTGAGGTTTGTGGCAGATGAATGAGGCCTCCGGTTCTTCTCATTCTCTTTCAGTATTACAGGCAAAGGAGGAAAGGAAAGCACGGATGGAAACCTTTGGAGGCCTATCAAATGTTGCTTTTGTTTTTGTTTTGTTTTTTAAATTTACATTTTAGTGGATTCCTTTAAGTTCTTATTTAAGTTCTCATTTAAATTTTTTATGTCGATTCCTTTATGATGGGCTTGCAACTTTTTCGTTGTTAATGTATTTAGATTGTTTTGGGGTACCTGGGAAGGAATTAAGACCATATTCAGTGTATGGGTGAGTGGTGGGTTCTTTTTTTCTTAATTTATTTTTACAGTATAAGAAGAGCTCATTGTTTGGCTAGTTGTCTTGGTAACTGTAGTGGTTCAGTACAGGATCCTTACCCTTTTCTAATCAAAGCACACAGACTCTGAGTTAGTTTCTAAGTTTACCCCTTTAAAACTAAGAACACTTAGCTTTTTTGAATTGTGTTTTTCATTCAGAGATCTCAAAGTGCTTTACAAAGGAGGCCAGTATCATTATTCCCATTCTACAGCTGGGAAAACTAAGGCAAGAGGGAAAGGGATGTGCCCAAATCCAAAGCAACTTGAACTTTGGCTTTATTGGTTGTGTGGGGAGGACAACCACACAACCTGCTCTATAGGCCCCACCCACTTCTGTCTTGCAAATTTTGGCAGAGTGACCTTTCTCTGGACCTGCAGAAAGTCAGACTTGAAGTCACTCACTCCAAATGTTTCCTGGAAGCAGATTTCTAGTGTTTTGCCAGTTGGGGGATGAACACACAACAGCTGAGTGACTGTACTTAAGGAAACAGTGTTGTCTAGTGGATAGCGTGCTGGCCTGGAAATTGGGTGAGTGGGGTTCTATTCTTACCTCTGCCACTCAGCTGCTGGGTGACCTTTGTCAAGACAGTTGACCTTTCTGTGCTGTTTCCCAATCTGTAAAAAGGGGACAATGACACTTAATTCCTTTCGTAAAGCACTTTGAACAGTGCTATCTTGTACTGGTTATTTTAATGATAATTTATTCATAGTGCTGTGTAACATCTATTGACTCATCATGGATATACCCTTGGTTTTTCTTGACAATTTGCCATCAGAACATTATCCAGATTCATCCTTGCTGGGAGTGGGCACTGTGCCACTTGGAGTGAATATAGATATCTAATTGTGAGTTATTATGAGGTAACATTGGAGGAAAACAATTTTGGGTACCTGTTTACTCTTGGATTTTAAATGGCATTTCTATCTGGTAGCAAAAATCAGTGTCTTCCTTTTTAGTAGGGTTATAAATCAATGTTAGCCTGAACAGATTTTCTATTTCCCTGCAAACTCTGAGTCATTGTATAATTAAAAGAATTTATGTCAAGTTAGTTTTTGTCATATTTTTCTCTTTGTTGTTAATCATAAAGCTTTGAGAATGTAACACTCTGCATTTTAACATGTTGCCCCTGTATTCAAAGAAGCCCAGGTATTTTTTCTGTCTTGCAGCCCCTTTGGCTATCACATTCTTAATTATACAAATGGCTAAAATGAAGCAGCAAGAGGATTTTATAAAACAGCTTGCTACCATGGCCTTCATTTTTAATAAATAAATCCCATAGTTTTAGGGCAGAATGAACCATTATATCATCTAGTCTGATCTGTATACCACAGAACAGTAAATTTCACCCTCAGCCTCCTTACTCAGCACAATAACTTATCTGGCTAAAACATATCTTCCATAAGGCAATTTGGACATGGGGTCCCAACTGCATCTGTGCCCGATCCCTGTTCAGAGTTTTCTTCATAATTAAGAGGAAACTCATTCTTGTGCACAGGAAAGAGAGACTTTTATGGTATGGCCAGGGGTTAAAGCGTTATTTGGTGGGCCCCGGAGCTTTCCTAAATTCTGGGCTCCCTTCAAGAACATCCAGGCCCCCTTCACACTGCAACTTCTGCTCCCCAAACAGCTGTCCCCCTCCCCAGCTACTGACCCCCAAATACCTGCCCTGTCTTTACCCATGTCCTGCTCACACCCATCCCCATTCCATAAGCTCCCTGCACCCATGTCCCCAGTCCAGCCCTCCTAACCCCCCCACCACCCAGCTCCCCCATCGTCACTCAACCCCCCTTCAACCTTCCAACCCCCTCCACACCTCTCTAGCCCACCATCCTGACCCCTTCTTCCCACCCTCCCCTTCCTATGCTGAGCCACCCAAGGGGAGGACAGATCTCGCTTAGCGCACTCTCACCTCCAGTGGCACGTGGACTCCCGAGGGCCAGGGTGGGGGTGAGGGAGAATCGCCCCTTACTCCCCCTCCAGGCTGCGCTCTGAGGCATTTTCCTCGAGTGCAGTCTGAGCATGTGCAGGGGGGCTGGCTGGCACTTCACAGCAGGGCAGGCATGCCTGCCCTCTTCTTGTAGTGGCGCCTGCCCTGCCAGAATGTGCTGGCTTGATCTTCTATTTTTAGGGGCCCTGGAACACTGGCCCCCTAAAAATAGTGGGCCCCAGAATGGCATTCCAGTTCATTCCAGTGTACTTTAACCCTTGGGTATAGCCAACCTGAAATGTTCAATAATCCAGAGTGAGATCTGAAGAGGATCATGAGATGGGCTTCAAAATTATGAGATTTTATATGTTGCATATTTTTTATTTGCCTTCTGTTTTTTGAGACTGTAGGATGCACTTAGCTCATGTTTTCAAGATTTTTTCTGTAACTGAAAAAGAACTCACTTTAAAAAAAAAAGAGCATGAGAGAAATCTGAGGGTCTCCTCTCAGGAGCTGGGGCTTTAAGTAAAACATTAAATATTGCTGGACTTATTGATAGAAATCACAAGTTGTTTACACTGGTGTTTTGGGAATTTAAGCGGTGCACAGGACTTCTGCAGTCCGGTATTGGGATGATTTCTCTCTCATCTTTTTTGGGGATTCTGTATTATTCAAAAGCTGGCTTTCAAGTGCTGGAGAAAACAAAACAGCTCAGTAGAGAGATGCTAGAGTGTGTGAATACAGAGGGTCTGTATGTTGCTTGGTGACTGCCAGGATGATAAATCATAACTCCCTGTCCTTTGCACTAGCTATCACTCCCTAACCAGGATTTTTTGTTTGGCTTTTCCGGGTTGTTTCTCTTCATTTCAAATGGGCACGGACCTAGTTCTGAGGGTTTCCTTGGTAACACCCATGCTGGGTAATTTTAAGAAAAACAAAACTGAGTTAGAAATGACTAATTTATAGCCATGACCCCATCTCTTAATGCCCCCTTACATCTGAGGCAAATTCTTCTCTCAGGTACCCTTGTGCAGCAGTCTGTGTTGCCTATTCATGTGACTTGTCTCATGAAATTCAGTTTTTTTTTGTTAAAGTGCCACCTCCCAAAGTCATGTGATTTATGCAAGACTCTCAGGTTTCATTTAAAAAAATACTTTTTTCTGTAGCTCTCATGGTATGGAAGAAAGCTTGAAAATATGAATCATAGGGACTCTCAAAACCTAGAGGGGAAATAAAGCAAGAACTAAAAGGCACTAGTACACAGATGTGCTCTTGATCAGTGTGATATCCAATAAACCTAGTATGGGGGGAGGAGGGATAGATGGATAGATAGATGACCATTTACCCTATGGAATCCTATTCATCTGTGACAAGTTTTATTACCAGATTGAAAAATGAAGTTTCTTTATCCAGTTTCCTTATATAAAGGAACAAAAAAAATCCTATTTCAATATCCAATGAGCAATATATGTTGTTTTTGAATGCTTTGGGAGAAGAGAAAACTGAGGTTGGTCACTGAGGCTCCAAAAGAGTCAAGTGACCATCTGGACTGATTGCATTTTCCAGATGGCAGCTATTCTATTTGTTACAGCATTACACTAAAGTAAGCCCTTTCATAATTAATAATTGTAACAGGAAAAAAAAACTCCCCTTTTCCCTTTCCTCTACCCAGTCAGATGAATATTTTAAATAAGATTTACTTAAAAAATTAAACTGGAAGTTCAACACTTCAGATAATTTGATGTTTTTCCTCTGCTTTACATCCTGGATCATTTATCCCTGGGCAAAGTCAATCTGTATAAAATGCTACCAGGTTAATGGCAACAACTTGTACCAGTTTCACAGGTGTAGATCATTACATAGGAGCAAGGTAGTGGAAAAACTGGGCCCATATTGATTAAATGGTGCTTAGTTGCTAAAGCAGTTGCGCATATGCAAAAAAGAGACACTCTAGTTCTAACATGAATTAATTCAATGAAAACCTGTGGCCTGTGTTATATAGGGTGATTGACTTGATCACAATGATCCCTTCTGATTTTATCATCTATTTACCCATAACCTACATTAAACTAAACGTGAAATGAATTTGGAAGCAAAATGGAGTGTAAACCAAATACATGCGCCATTACTTTCTAACTGGCCCATTTTTCCATTGAAGTCCCATACTTTTTAGTTCAATTGTTATATAGATATTTACACAGTTTGCATCAGCATATGACACAGAACAGAGAAGGAAAAATGAGAGCAGACTACCAAGAATTTCTGCTGTTGTAAACGAAAGGGAAGAGAAATTTTAGGAAAATTACAAAGAGCCAACCCAACAAAATCTGTCATCTGGACATGGCCTTTACTTCTAAGAAAATACATTTGGCCATTAGTGCACATAGATACGGGGGGAATAACCAAACGTTATTATAATATCTATTTGTATCAAGTAACTTAAATGGAGAAACTTAGGGCCTGGTTTCACATTTACACTGTTTTGCCCAACAGTGAAAGAGGAGCCTTACTAAATATGAAAATCAGGTCTGAAGAGCTCAGTTCTGCAGTCCCAGAGAGCCAAAGGAAGTCTTGCTGGAGGAGAGCTGATGTGTCAGAGGAACATTCCAAGATGGCAGCCTGTGTGAATTTTAACCTAGCTGAGGACTTTTGATGGTTTATGCATGTACTATAGGAAATCTTTACCATTTGTTGACAAGATCTAAATCAAAGGTTCCCATTCTCTTTTTAGAGATTTCTTAAACTGTCCTTTAAATTCTGTACCAGAGACTAAATTCTCTGTTAACTTCTATTTTTAAATAGCTCCTTAATGGGCTTCTCTTCTTTTGTAAAATGCTGGAGGACTTTGAAAGAGTCCAGGTCTTTAGGCACTAAAGAGTAGCACTGAAACATCATGAGAGCATACACATGCAATTAGTCTGAAAGGTCTGGTAAGTATTCATACTTAACTCTTCTGGTATTTTACTGTAAAGCAGGAGTTTCTGAAATACACGTTAGGAAAACTGTTCAAAGCTCTCCAAGGTGCTGATAAAAGCAGGCAGTTCATTTTATTAGGTAAGTGATAGCCTCCAATATATAGACCAGTGGGAAGGGGGAGGGGAGAAGAGCGAGAATCATAAGGTTAGAAGGGACCTCATGAGGTCATCTAGTCAAACCCCCTGTCAAAAAAGCAGAACCGCTCTCACTGAATTATCCCAGCCAGGGTTTTGTCTAACTGAGCCTTAAATAGCTCCAAAGATGGAGATTCCACCACTTCCCTAGATAGCCCATTCCGATGCTTCATAGAATCATAGGGTTGGAAGGGACCCACAAGGTCATCTAGTCCAACCCCCTGCCAGAAAAGCAGGACCACTCCCACTAGATTATCCAAGCCAGGGTTTTGTCCAGCTGGGCCTTAAACACCTCCAAAGATGGAGATTCCACCAGCTCCCTAGGTAGCTTTTTCCAATGCTTCATCACTCGCCTAGTAAGAAAGTTTTTTCTAATATCCAGCCTGGACTTCCCCAGCTGTGACTTGAAACCATTGCTCCTCATTTTGTCCTCTGTTACTACTGAGAACAGTCGAGCTCTATCCTCCTTGGAGCAGCCCTTCAGGTAGTTGAAGGTTGCTATCAAATACCCCCTCAATCTTCTCTTCTGCAGGCTAAATAAGCCTAGTTCCTTCAGTCTTTCTTCATAGGGCTTGTGCTCCAGCCCCTTGATCATTTTTGTTAACCTCCACTGGACTCTCTCTAATTTGTCCATGTCCTTTTTGTAGTGGGGAGCCCAAAACTGGACACAGTATTCCAGAAGTGGCCTCACCAGTGCAGAATAGAGGGAAATGATCACATCCCTCAATCTGCTGTCAACACTTCTCCTGATGCAGCCCAGTATGCCATTGGCCTTTTTGGCAGCAAGCGCACACTGTTGACTCATATCCAGCTTCCCATCCACCATGACTCCCAGGTCCTTTTCTCCAGTGCTGCTACTTAGCTGATCACTTCCCAGCCTGTAGCAGTACATGGGGTTTTTCCATCCCAAGTGCAGGACTTTGCACTTGTCCTTGTTGAACCTCATGAGATTTCTATTGGCCCACTGCTCCAATTTGTCTAGGTCTCCCTGAATCCTGTCCCTGCCCTCCAGGGTGTCTACTGTTCCCCCCCAGCTTGGTGTCATCCGCAAACTTCCTAAGTGTGCAATCTATCCCATCATCCAGATCATTAATGAAAATATTGAACAGAACTGGCCCCAGGACCGACCCCTGGGGTACACCACTCGTTGTTGCTTGACAACTTGACATGGAGCCATTGATTCCTACACACTGAAACCGTTGATCTAGCCAATTGTCCATCCACCTTACAGTCCACGCATCTAACCCATACTTCCTTAATTTGCCAATGAGAATGCTGTGGGAAACGGTATCAAAAGCCTTGCTAAAGTTGAGGTATATCACATCAGTGGCTCTTCCTGCATCCACAAATCCAGTCATCTCATCACAGAAGGCAATGAGGTTGCTCAGACATGATTTACCCTTAGTGAATCCATGCTGACTGTTCCTGATCACTCTATTTTCCTCCAAGTGTTTCAGGATGGATTCTTTGAGAAGCTGCTCCATGATTTTTCCAGGGATTGAGGTAAGGTTGACAGGTCTGTAATTCCCTGGATCCTCCTTTTTCCCTTTCTTGAAGATAGGTCCTATATTTGCTTTTTTCTAGTCAGGGGCATCGCTGGCTGGGGGAAGGAACCAAGGCACAAGTCCAGGCCCCGCCCCCGGCTGGCAGGCCCCACCCCCAGCCTACAGGCCCCACTCCCTGGCCGGGGTCAGGGCCAGGCACCGCCGCACTGCCGCAGGCAACCAGGCCCCTCATCCCCAGCTGGAAATGGGGCGGCCGCGGGCACGGCCGTGGGCAGCCAGGCCCCGGATCCTTAGTGGGGGACGGGGCTGCTGCAGCCAGGCCGTAGATCCCAGGCTGGGGATGGGACTGCCGCAGCCACGGGTGGCCGGGCCCCGCATCCCTGGCTGGGAACGGGGCCATGGGCAGCCAGGCCCCGGATTCCCAGTGGGGGGCGGGGCCGACCCAGCCGCCAGTGACTGGGCCCCAGATCGGGCCGGAGATCCGGGGCACTGGCACTGGGGTTCGGGGCATGTGCCCGGGTGTGCCCAGCGCCAGCAACGCCCCTGTTTCCAGTCCTCTGGCACCTCCCCCGTTCACCATGAGTTTTCAAGGATAATGGCCAACGGTACTGCTATCTCATCAGCCAGCTCCTTCAACACCCTCGGATGCAGTTCATCCGCCCCCATGGACTTGTGCACATCTAGCTTCTCTAAGCAGTCCCTAACCTGACCTTCTGTCACCAAGGTCCTCTCTTCTTCTCTCCAATCTACCATACCTAGTGTAGTGGGCTAGGAGCTGACCCTGCCTGTGAAAACTGAAGTAAAAAAAGCATAGAGCACTTCAGCTTTTTCCTCATCCTCTGTCACGAGGATACCTGCCCCATTCAGTAAGGGACCTACACCATCCCTGATCCTCTTCTTGTTATTGATATACTTGTAGAACCCCTTCCTGTTATCCTTCACATCCCTTGCTAGCCGCAACTCCATTTGTCCTTTGGCCTTTCTGATTTTATCCCTCCAGTCCTGAGCAATGTCTTTATATCCCTCCTTAGTCATCTGTCCTAGCTTCCACTTCCTGTAAGCTTCCTTTTAATGCTTCAGCTCAGTGCAGAGCTCTGTGTTAAGCCACTCTGGGCGCCTTCCACATTTGCTATACTTTCTCTTTATCAAAATGGTATCTTCCTGTGCCATTAGTAGAGTTTCTTTAAAATGCAGCCAACTCTCTTGTACACTTTTCCCCTTCAGATCAACCTCCCAAGGGATCCTGCCCATCAGTTCCCTGAGGGAGCCAAAATCTGCTTTTCTGAAGTCCAGGGCCTGTGTTTTGCTTCTTTCCTTCTTTCCTTTAGTCAGTATCTTGAACTCAATCATCTCATGGTCACTGCTACCCAGGTTGCCATTCACTTCTACTTCCCTGATCAATTCTTCTCTGTGAGCAGCAGGTCAGCAGGTGCAAGGCCCCTAGTTGGTTCCTCCAGCATTTGTACCAGGAAGTTGTCCTCAACCCTCTCTAAAATTTTCCTGGATTGCCTGTGCACTGCTGTATTGGCCTCCCAGAAGATGTCAGGGTAATTGAAGTCCCCCATGAGAACCAGGACCTGTGATCTAGAAACTTCTGCCAGTTGTCCATAGAATGCCTCATCCACCTCCTCCTTCTGATCTGGTGGTCTATAGCAGACCCCCACCACGACATCCCCCTTGTTGCTCTCCCCTCTGAACTTAACCCACAGACTTTCAACTGGCTTCACCACTCTCCCAGTAAGAAAGCTTTTCCTAATAGCCAACCTCGACTTCCCCAGCTGCAACTTGAAATCATTGCTCCTTGTTCTGTCCTCTGTTACTAGACAGAGCAGCCAAGCTCCGTCCTCCTTGGAGCATCCCGTCAAGTAGTTGAAGGTTGCTATCAAATCCCCCCTCAGTCTTCTCTTCTGCAGGCTAAATAAGCTTAGTTCAGGCGTGGCCAAACTGAGGCTCGGGAGCTGCATGTGGCTCTTGAATGAAAAAGTATAGCTCATGGAAGAATGTCAGCAAATCAATTTAGAAGGTAAAAGTATATGGGTATATGCCTCAGTGTGGCTCCTGAAGGTTTAATAATCAACTTGTGTGGCTCTTGAGGTCCATAAGTTTGGCCATCCCTGGCCTAGTTCTTTCAGTCTCTCTTCATAGGTCTTGTGCTCCAGCCCCTTGATTATTTTTGTTGCCCTCTGCTGGACTCTTTCTAATCTGTCCACGTCCTTTTTGTACTGGGGAGCCCAAAACTGGACACAGTATTCCAGATGTGGCCTCACCAGTGCCGAATAGAAGAGAACAATCACATCCCTTGATCTGCTGGCAGCACATCTGCTGATGCAGCCCTGTATGCCATTGGCCTTTTTGGCAGCAAGAGCACACATATCCAGCTTCCCATCCACCATGACCTCCAGGTCCTTTTCTACAGTCCTGCTACTTAGCTGATTACTCCCCAGCCTGTAGCAGTGCATGGGGTTTTTCTGTCCCAAATGCAGGACTTTGCAGTTGTCCTTGATGAACTTCATGAGATTTCTATTGGCCCTCTTTGCAGAAGGGAAAGTCTTGGCTGGGAAGTGACTGAACTTTTACAGGCAAAGAACAGTTTGTTCTAGATTGGCAAATTTCCCAGGAAATTCCCACATGATTGTTGCCAAGCCATTGGCATTCCATTTGATCAGAAAGACAAATGCTGCTTGATTCCTCAAGCAAACCACATCCAACAGCACCAGTTATTCATGATGCTGATAATCAATATTTTAAAGTTCATGGTTTTTGCTCAGCATTCTCAGTCTAGGCAGGGGATTTTCCTTGCCTCCTGAATACCTTTTGGAGAATCTCCAAATCCATCTTGGAATGGTGACATCTCTAGCAAATATCTTAGCCAGACTACTCAGTGTAAATCTGTATCACTAAATATGAACCTTGGAGGCACTTTGCTGCAAATTGAGATCCTATTTCTCCACTCAAACTCATGGGCTGGTTGAGGTACTTCACTGCATGAGTACAAAAGGCTGTACTCCTAGCTGATATAAATTGATGTTGCTCCATTGGCTCCAATGGAGCTACACTAGCAGAACTGACCTATTTTCTTTTTCTGTACTCTACAGTTGCCAGCACGAACTGCTTTGAAGGCTGCTATGACTTTTTGACTTGGTGTGTAGCCTTGTGGCAGGCATATAACTTGTTTGTGCCTCAGTTTTCCCATTTGCAGAATTGCCATAATTACTCCTTTCAGGCCTCTAGGCATTGACCATAGTCTTATGACACTTTGAGACCTTTGGATATAATGCATTATAGAAATAAAAGGCATTGTCTTCCTTATTGTGCTTCAGAGAGAACGGCAAGTGTCTTTTTCTTCTGTATTTGTTCAGTTCCTAGCATAATGTAGTTGTGCTTCCAGATGCTACAGTAAAACAAATACTTAGCAATAATAATGAGGTATACAAAGAACTAGAGCACCCAAATTGCACCTATCTTTTAAAGGAATATTTAATCAACAATTTACCTCTTGTGTCGGTAGGCATCTTATTCACTGAATCTCTGTGGGGCATTGACATGTCTTCTGTGTTTATTATTAGACTACTGTCACTTTAACAGTTATGATGGTTTCTCTAGCTGCTGTAATTTGATTATAGATGCAGATAATTCAGTACTGCCCTGGTGCCAAGTGCTATTCCAGGCAAAGAAACAGATAAGCTACTTACAGCAGAGCTTTACTCCTGTATCTAGGTTGATTTCTTGATGATGCAAGGATCAGCTATCTGGGGATAGTTGTTTAAATAAATCTCCCATAGAAACTGCTTTTAAACAACTCTCAGCTCATGGCAGCACACTGAGCCCACGGTTGTTAAGGCCCTTTTGCATTCTAAAAACCTCCTGTGAGGTCTGAGTCATGCACAGCTGTAGAAACAAGAATAAAGAGGCTGCTTTAAGAAAAGAAAAACAAAACAACAACCAACAGTATTGGTCCAGTTGTGTCTTCAGAGGCTCATCTAGGATGTTTCCAAAGTATTTGTCTAGACAAAAATATAATTGGTGGGCATGCTTATGAAAGAGACTGGTAATTAATTTTAGTACAGTTCTTAGCCTGTATTCATTCCTTCTGCTGTGGATGGCTTACTTGTAATAACTCTTAATTTGAAGTTCCAAACGGAACTTCAAAGCATCTGACAAAGTGGGATTTTCTCCCACGAAAGCTCATGCAATAAATAAATGTGTTAGGGTATGTCCACACGAGGTGATGTTCCC
This sequence comes from Podocnemis expansa, assembly GCA_007922195.1. Taxonomy (NCBI): domain Eukaryota; kingdom Metazoa; phylum Chordata; order Testudines; family Podocnemididae; genus Podocnemis; species Podocnemis expansa. The sequence goes on along the minus strand of ML681972.1, from coordinate 50,490,474 downwards.
TTGTAACCAGAGCATTAGGAATCTGAACTACAACTCCCATGACACACTGTTGCATTTCAGCATCAAAATATTTCTGTTTCTGATTTTTCACCAAAAAAAAATTTCCATGAGGAAAATCCTCACCATCTTCCAGCCAACTCTATGCTGGCACCTGGGCCTTCAGAGACAGCAGCAACATCGCCCAGCCAGCACAGCATCAGGTCATTATTACTATACATATAATGTACACTTGTTTGTATTAGGCAAAAAATAACGAATATAGTGGGAAAATGAGTGATAGCAATGATGTAACTGATTATTATTATTTATTTGTATTGTGGTGACATTTAGGAGCCCCATTTGTGGACTGGGACTCCACTGTGCTAGGTACATAACAGAGAAAAGCAAACAAAGAAATCCCCAATCCCTGCCTCACAGAGAGTACCATCTATGTACAAGAAAAAAAGCAAGAGACAATACAAACAGGTAGATTGGGAAGTACAAAGAATCAATGGGACAGTATTGGTCAGCATGACTGGCTGTCATGTATGCCACGAATACATAAGTACAACCCAACCATTACATACTCATTCCCTGGCTCTCAGGATCATATAGCTCCTTGGCCACTCTCACTATTTGTCCCTGCCTCGCTCTGTCAAGGCATATTTTTCTTCATTACAAGCTATTAGGTCTTGTTCAGTATTATATTTCCATCTTTTCCTTGATTGACCATGGAGGTAGGACAACATAAGGATGCTGCTATTGGGAGACCATCAAAGATAGCCCTAAAGAGAGCCTTCCTAGGCTGTTTTGCCCTTGTCAAGTTTTTGCAAAGCCTCATGGCAAGGGAGAGCATTTTAAGGCAGAGTTTGGAGGATAAGAAGTTAGTTTAGATAGATCAGATTCAAATATAATTCCTAACAAGGAAGAAGATATTTTGAGACATTTTGCTTTTACTTTTCAACAGAAAATAAACTTATGTTAAAAGTAGAAAAAAGTTATGACAAACCATTCCCACGTCACGTTGACACTTGGAAATGAGGCATACCTGGCAGGAAGCAGAAGTCTCTCTGTATCCCCTCTCTCTCCACTCCATCTGATCTCCTATTCCAGTCAGGGGAAGGAGCTAAAACACTTCCAATAGCAAAGACCATTTCTTAAGAGGACAGTCTTGTGAACACACACACACACACACACACACACACACACACACACACACACACA
>ML681972.1:50427597-50489261 GCA_007922195.1 Podocnemis expansa | reverse complement strand
CACACACACACACACACACACACACACACACACACACACACACACACTATATCAGCAGAACAGGACTGTTCTGGGCCCAACCCCAGAAGTCAATGAATTAAAGCAGTTGTCTGGAAGTTGCATCCTCCTGTAAATGTGGCACGGTGGGTATGGAAGAGACCACTGGACTGAGTTTCAGGAGACCTAGAGCTGCCATTGACCTGCTGTGTGACCTCAGCCAAATCACCTTCACCCCTATGCCTCAGCTTCCTCATCTGTAAAATTGGGATGGGGATTTCACTTCCTTTCTGAAGTGTTTTGAGATGTATTGTGGTTCATGTCTAAGTAAGAGCTAGGTGTCATTCAGTAGTAAAAATAATATGATCCATGTCCACACTACACCCATTTGCCATTGAAGCTGCCTTGGAATGTAAATTATGGATCCTAGTGCTTATCATTGAAGATATGATGATTGAGATCTAAGGCTCTTCCAAGTCCTAAAAGCGAAGAAAGAATTCCTTTGGGATATAGTAACTATATTAATGTAATTTCTTCCATTAATAAGATGTAACAGAAAATATTGGTGCTGCCACATCCATTAGGCTTTTCTCCCCCTACTCTTCTCCTTTTTAAATAAGCTCAGCATTGCAGTATCCATAGAGACACTGAATACCTGCTAGACTGTTGTGTCTATGACAACCAGAGAACTAGCACCAATGAGGGTTTAGAAGGTGCAATTCCGCTTATATATACTTCAAACTTTCTTGTATCAGACTGTGAACATCAATCAAGGCCAATAAAGCCAATGGTAAAATTCAGAGTGGGGCAGAAATGGCATCTTAGAGCTCTATTTTGATATCATGCCACTGTTCACAAGCAACATCTCTGTTGAAATCATTGAAGTTACAAGCAACGTGAAATTGGAGGAAGTAAGAATAGAATGAGCAGCTTGAGGTTTTGTATTATTTAATGAAAAGGGCTTTTTGTTGTATCATATCCTAGACACAAGGCAAGTGAAATAATATTTTCTTGGCCCAAATTCTATTGGTGGGAGACACAAGTTTTGACCTACACAGACCTTTTATTCAGGTCTTGGAAAGGTATACATAATGTCACAGGCCATATCTACACTAGAGTGTTTTTCTCAGTATTAGTTATATCAGTGATAAAAATGCAATACAAGTATAGCATCTGCATGCATCCACACAACACTCCTTTAATGGTAAAAAAGCATCCACACTGTGCTTTGTATTATTTCCAGTGAGAGCAGTTTATTGTGCATCCTGCTGTGCCATTCATCAGCTTCTAGGAATAGGAATTCTGGGATGGTGGAGAGGAACATAGGCACATTGGGTGTTGTTTCTATGTCCCATGATCCAGTGCATTTCCTTACCATCAATCATTCAGTTGCTTATAGCAACTTGCAGTTTTATTTAAATAGTTCCTCATGATTTCCTGCACATCTGCAACATGAATCTGAGAAACTGATTCCTGAGCTATTCTCCAGTGTCACTTTTGGCATCCTGAACACATTAAAGTGCTCATGCAGTATATCATGAGTTCTGAATCGAACAGGAATCTGAGGAGCCGCACCTGCTGAGTGACATGCAGACTAACAGCACTGCATTACTGTTTTCATTCACAGAGCATCTACCCTTTGTGATCCTGGGAGGCTCGACCTACCCACTGATGAACCCTTACACAGAACACCTAGGCTATGTTCACACACAGAGGGTTTGTTTCGAAACAACACATTTCGAAACAAGCTGTTTTGAAATAACGCGTTATTTTGAAACAAGTTATTTTGAAATAAAAAAACACCGTCCTCAAAATAACACAAAAGTGGGAAACGAAATAGCATGTCCACACTGTGGACTTGCTGTTTTGCTTCCGGGCAGGGCACCATGGGAGGTGTGGCAACATGGCCCCCCTGCGGGCCATGTTGCCACTGAATCCCTTGCCTGGCTTTCACCCAGAGAGCCAGGCAGGGGAAAAAGCCCTGAAGGGCAGGGATCCCCCAGCTGTGGGCGGCAGCTGCTAGACCCCCACCTGCTGGGGTGCCCCTAGCCTGGGAGGGCTGGTGGGAGCCCCTGCAGCGGCTTCAGCCAGCCCCCCAGGGCTAGGGGCTTCTCCAGCTGGCAGGGGTCTAGCGCGACTTTCCCCGCCATGGGGCTTCTCTGGAGCCCTGCAGCAGGGAGACCCACACCCCCCCTCCTGTTGCGGAGCTTCTCCGGAGCCCCGCGGCAGGGAGACCGGCGCCCCCTTCTCCCGCCATGGGGCTTCTCTCGAGCCCCGCAGCAGGGAGACTGGTGCCCCCCTCTCCCGCCGCGGGGCTCGAGAGAAGTGAAAGATGTGCCTAGGTGTGAAAGGGAATGGGAAGGCACATTTCAATCCACTCCCATAACTGTGTGTTTAGAGTAGACAAATGGAGGCACTTTATAGCTCCTCTACAGAAGCAGCATCAGCTTCCAAACACTTACCAGAGCTCCCCTCTCCTGCATCCTGAGCACTGGAGCTGAACAGCTGGGACTGGTTGTGTTTCTGGGGTACAGAACAGCTCCTGACTCCCAATGTCTGCTGTGCTGCTTCCCAGCTTCGGGTCGCCCTCCAGCTCCACTTCCTCGTTGTTGACCTCTTTGTCAGGGTTTAGTCTGGTATCTGATGATCCCAGGGCCATGGACAGATCTACAGAAGTCTCGGGGGTGGATGTGGGATCCCCACTGAGGACAGCTTCCAGCGCTTTGTAAAATTGCCAGGTATTGGCTCTGCACCAGAACAACAGTTTTCCTCCCTGGCTTTGTGGTATCTTTGTCACAGCTCCTTCACTTTAGCTGTGCACTGCTTGTCTTGCTCAAAGCCTTCAGCTAGAGTGGAGCTGGAACTGCACAGCAGACTCTCCCCAAATGCTGGTCAGATCCAGCAGCTCCGCTGTGCTCCAGACAGGAGAGTGTTTACTGCATGGGAAGACAAGGTGCATGCTCTCCATGCTGACTAAACAGGAAATAGGACTTACACATTTCAAAAACTCCAGTAACTTTAAAGAGGAAGGGACTGGTTGCTGCAGAGCAATCATGTGCAAATGGAAGACCAGACCCCAGAAAATGTAGGGTAAATAGTTAGCACATATAAGGGACCGTTCAAGGTGAACTATTACTATATATCAGGCATGGCCAAACTACAGCTCAGGAGCTGCATGTAGCTCTTCAAAGTAAAAGTGCGGCTTGCAGAAGAGCACGGCAAGGAGAAGCACGGAATGGTCAGGGATGGTGTGGAGAAGTGCAGCATGGTCAGAGACGGTGGGGAAGTGTGGCGTGGTCAGAGACAGGGGAAAGTTGCAGCATGGTCAGGGATTCGCGAGGTTGCAGAGAAGCTCAGCATGGTCGAGGATGGGAAGAAGCAGCAGCATGGTCGGGGGCTCAGGGATGGTGTGGAGAAGCACAGCATGGTCAGAGATGGGGAAGTGGCGGCATGGTCGGGGACTCCAGACAGTGTGAAGAAGTGTGGTATGGTTGGAGATGGTGGGGAGAAGTCGTGGCATGGTCAGGAAGGCAGGGAGAAGCTAAGTTTTTATTGAATACGTAGGCCTTGTTTTCATGGTAACCTTAAGTAATTATTAGAATTTGATATTAGTAGGATCAATATTTGCCCTCTTTTTATGATAAAATTAAAGTGTTGCAATGAATTTTAAACTTAGGAACTTTGGAGTAGGTAAAAAATGGCTATATGCCTCAGTGCAGGTCTCAAAGCTTTAATAATCAACTTGTGTGGCTCTTGAGTTCCATAAGTTTGGCCACCCCTGCTATGTATTTAGCTTAGTTCCCAGACATAGGAGGGAGGAATAGAGGGAGGGGGGCATACAGAAAACCCATACCAACTAGGAAATCTTTTAACTTTATTGATAAACCAGCCACCACAAAAAAGGTTATCTGATGCCTTAAGGCCTCTGTGAAGTTACTGAAGAGCCCAGTATAATGAAACTAGGAATAGAAAACCTAAAGCCAGACCTGAGCCATACCTTTTTTCACCAGCAAAAAATATAGGCCAAAATATTTTCAGGAAGAAAAAAATAGTTTAAAGTGAATCTCCTTTTTTACATGCTCCCCTGCTCAAAAACCACATCTGCTGAACTGCTTCAGTGTGTTGCCTTCTTTTCCCCAACCAGAGACTATTCTACTCTATTATTGTGTTTTTACATAGGCAGGACTTGATTTCACCATGATGGGGAACAAGTGAAATGGATGGTACAGCTTGTTCATCACAGGAAAAATATAAACCATCACATGAAGAGGGTGAGGGGGCAGAAGGATTCTTTACAGATTCTGCAGCCCTGTAAAAGGCTGTTGTTTAGTTCTTTGGAAACCATGGTAATGTGGAAATGAGACATTCTGTCTGCTAGCTTTTTCACTCAAGACAGCAGGATCTTTGTGCAAGCTTCTGAGAGTTAGTTACTGCAGTGGAAAGAAAGCTTGGTAACAAAACATGAACTTCCCCTGACTTCAAGTGACACCCTTACCACTGCACAAGGTTAAAGGACAGGATGAAAAGAGCCCCTGCACCCAGGGCTGTCCCTGGGGGGGAGCAGGGCCCAGGGCGAATCAGTTTGTGCGGGGCCCCCCATTTTAAACTTTGCAGCGCAATGTTCCCTCTAAGCCAGTGGTTTCCAACCTGTGGTCCGGGGACCCCCAGAGGTCCACAGACACTTTGCAGGGGGTCTGCGGAGCCTCTCCCTACCTGGGGCCAGAATCCAGCTACAGCCCTGATGCTCCCTGCCAGGGCTGCCTTTCCCGCCTGTGGCTGTCTCCTGGCAGGGGGATGGAGCCACAGCAGCTCCCCAGCAGGGGCAAGGGTAGGGGACCACAGCTGCCGCGGCTCAGCTCCCAGCTGGCACAGGCAATGGTGGTGGCAGTGCTGCTCACCAGCTCTCCCACTGGCGTGGGCCAGAGTCTGCCCATGCAGGCCAGATTACATAATCAGTCAAGGGGGTCCGCAAAGATTTTTTTGTTTTGTTACGAAGGGGTCCCCAGCCTGAAAAAGATTGAGAACCACTGCTCTAAGCTGATGATGCAGCTGAGCAAGTTCCCCCCTGGTTCTCCAGGCCCCAACGGGCTTCTTCCCTCAGGCTAAAAAGTTGCAGAGAGAAGCAGAAAAACATGACCTGACTTTATCCTAAAGGCTCAAAACCCAGAAGTCAGAGAAAATAGCTCCCCCCCTTTATTATTTCTTTAAACATCTCTTTATTTTTAAGTGAGTTTTAATGATATATTTAAGCCAGACTTGTGACTATTTTTGATGTTTAGGGTAGGCAATACTGAATGTGTCATGGTGATGTTTCATCAACCTCACAGCCAAGTGGACAGGAGTATCTGGAGGTACTCTTCTTTGTCGTTCTGGTTTTCTGTTCAAGATGGGCACACAATTTTACAAGTTTAATAATTTCTTAGATCAAGTTTTTGTTAAATTGAAAATTCAGAGAGAGAGATGCTATTTTTGGATGATATCAAGAAATAAATTCAGGTCCTCTCTCACCTTAAAGCACTGGATTCCAGTTGTCTAATATATATTATTTCCTTTATGCTACCTGACTCCTTTTCCATCGTATTTTAATATAAGTATTCATACATTCCTCATTGCTTTGCAGGTGATCTAAGTAATGAAACTCAGGTACTGTTTGAGGATGAGAGGAAGAAACAAGGGACCTTTGGCCTCCTCTCAGATACCGTGATGTAAAACAAACAAGGGGTCTTGTGGCCCAAGCTGATGACGCAGCTGAGCAAGTTATGGTATTTACTGAGCAGCAATTTATGGAAGCCTGGGCAACAGTTTTTTGGTGCCGAAAGTATCAGCATCCCTAAGTGCCTTAATTCAAAAGTAATTCATAGATGTCTTTTCATTCAAACTTCAATAAAAATGTTAAATTGAAGTACTGTAGTTTTATTAATTTACTAAACAAATGTGAGACAATGACACTTGCTGCCTGTCTAGCCTCTACCATCATCTACACTGCTCAGTTTTTGTGGCCTGTCTTTGTCAGATTTCCAGACTACATATATAGACAAAGTGGGATTTTCTCCCACAAAAGCTCATGCAAAAATTAAATCTGTTAGTCTTTAAGTGCCACAAGACTCCTTGCTTTTTTTGCTTTACTAGACTAATATGGCTGCCCCTTTGGAATGTAAGTCCCTGTTATGCTGCCCAACTGGGGTAAAAGGGATTCAAAGTGGATCAGGCCCTAAATGTCCAAAACATAGATTGAAATTAAGTACGTAGCTTCAGACTTGATCACTTGATCATGAGACTGACATGTTGAGGGGATTGTATTTAATATCTAGCTATCAACCTTGAAAATACACCTATTCTCCCCTTAGTAAACATATTAAGTTACCATGCATTGCAAATCACAATCACTAGGTAGCAACTGCTTCCCAGATTCCCTTGGGGCAACACCTTAAGTAAAGTTATCTGAGAAATTCAAAACTTTTAAAGGTGGCAAGGGCAGAAAACATGTTTCAAGACAGTTTTTCACAGCATCACATCTCTGTAAGCAGGGCCATCTTTTGTGCCTAAAGAATTTGCATCAAATAGAGCTAGGTTAGAGTCTGTTACATTATCATGCCCAAAAGCTAAATATGGGACAACAGTCCTCTAAGTGAATGACAAAAAATTGATTAGGCATTCAGAAAACTTTAAACATTGTGAGTATCTTCCTTTAATATAAAGTGTCTCTGATATCTCAGTTTTGGAGTTTATGGGGTTTTTTTTTATTCAAATCATTTTTAACAATAAAAGGGAGGCTATAATTAGTATGCCTGGAGTGTAAAGACTCTCAGAACTAAAATAAGCAAACTGAGGTATCATTGAGATTTGTGTGTCTGGTAGTGGAATATAATAAATGTAGTTTAATAATTTTTAATTTTTGACAGTTAAATCAAACCTAATCAAAGCTGCAAGAAGCAAGACCATAAATGGATTTGTGAAAGAAAATGATTATTTTTCTAACAAATTTTGGGGGACATAGAAATACAATATTTTTTTTCCTTCTGCCTTAAATGACTTTTTATCCTTTCAGTTTTTCATTTCATTTTCCTAATCATTAGGATTTGTTTCCTTCCATCACAGGAGTCTATACAAAGTTACATTGTAAAGCCCCACCTTGACAAACTGATTGCATTAGAATCTCTCATAGAAAAGAAATCTAAAATTAACCCAACTTGTTTTTGCTTATTTTAAAGGATTGTTTTTCTTTCAGGAGCTTTTGTATACTCAAGCCTTTTAGCAAGTGAAAAGCAGAGCATTCACCCTTGATAGCGATGCTAATGGTCTCAAAACAATTTTGCTGGGTCTTTCAAGTCCCAAGTCCTCCTCCAGCTCCAGCCTGGCTCCTTTGCCTGCAGCCCAGCTCCCATCCCCTGCCCCTCCAGAGAGCCCTGAGTCCTTGTGGCCACTGCATGGCTGCCTCTGGGAGCCCCACAGCTTAGCCCTGCCATCTCTCAGGGTCCCCCCTCTTGCCCAGGCTCAGGGCTGCTCACCTGCTGGGGCCCACACAGGCCCCAAAGATGCCACCACCACTGCACTAGCAGCCTGGTGCAGAGGAGCGGGAGAGATTTAAATTTCCCTCCCCCTCTGCTCCTTCCCTGGCTACATGCAGGAGGGCAGGGGGAGGGACCGTCACTCTCACGGCTCCAGCAGGCAGCCTCTGCATGAGCCTGTGCGGAGGAGAAAACAAACACACGGGGCTGCTTCAGGCTGCCTGCCCTGAGCTGCGCTGGCCCACGTGTTGCCTGCGCTGGTGGGGGGGGCACTGCGCCCCTGCCCACTAGCGCAGCTTACAGGGAACATTGCTTGTGGCACTTTTAAAAGCTAACAAATAAATAAATTTGTTAGTCTTTAAAAGTGCCACAGGATTCCTTGTTTGTTTCGCTAAACGAGACCCACATGGCCACAGTTGCTTTCCTCTTTGCCATGCTTTGGGACTGGTGGTCTGACTGCAATCAGTGACAATGGGGCTTATTTACAGTGCAGAAGGAAGGACAAAAAACTACTTTAATGTGTTGATTGATGGCCATTAACCCTAAAAACCCAGTATTTCCATATGAGCGCTAGTCTGGGGTCTTCTCTCTCAGGTATAATAGATCATTATCTGCACAGAGAAGTTTGCTCAAAAAGACATCCCTGAAAACTGAAAAGTCTTGTTAAATGTAGAAGGAAAAAAGTTCTTTAATATCTTTAACGCTTTCTGGAGATGCTGATGTAAATTCACAGAGAAGGTACTGTTCTGTAAAGGTTGGGGATGTGACATTTTCCTAACTTTGTCCCCGTTTGCTTGACTGAGGCTGGCTCCATAAGTTTTATCTCAACACTTGCCCTTTCTCTTCCTCTCAGGGAGCAGTTGTGAGAAGGTGGCTACTTAAGTGCAGAATTACTGTAATCAAACGCTGCCTGTCTGAATTCCCTTCCCCCTTCCCTGACCAGCCAGAGCTGCTCCCTAGTCCCACAGCTTGAAAAAGCTCCCTGCTTCCTTACTCCAGCTGGCTGCATGGGATCCCCCAAAAGCACAAGGCCCCCCAAAGCGCGGGGCCTAGAGCGGTTGCCCCTCCTGCCCCCCCCCCTTAAGGACGGCCCTGCCTGCACCACTCATAGCATGACTACTGAGATTAGATGGAATGTATTCAGGGAGACAGACCACAGTACAAGCTGGGTGGCTGGGAATGGATATTTACATGAGGTTTGCTTATGCAGACCATGTTAGGCCTCAGCTGGAACATTGTGTCCAGCTCTGGGCATCTCATTTCAGAAAAGATATGGAGAAATTGGAGAAAGTACAGAGAAGAGCAACAAGAAAAATTAAAGGTCTAGAACACTTGACTTACAAGGGAAAATTGAAAGAGCTGGGTTTGTTTAGTCTGGAAAAGAGAAGGCTGAGAGGAGACGTGATAACAATTTTCAAGTACCTAAAAGGTTGTTACAAGGAGGAGAGGGTAAAATTGTTGTCCTTAACCACTGATGATAGGACAAGAAGCAATGGGCTTAAATTATGGGAAGACAGGTTTAGGTTGAACATTTGGAAAAAAAATATACTAACAGTCACGGTGATTAACCACTGGAATAAATTGCCTAGGGAGGCTGTGGAATCTCCATCATTGGAAATATTTAAGAGCAGGTTAGACAAACACCTGTCAGAGATGGTTTAAGGTGGTAGTTGGTCCTGCCATGAGTTCAAGGTACTGGACCTGATGACCTCTCATGCTTCCTTCCAGTTTCTACAATTCTTTGATTGTGTGGCCAGTGGAGACCTGCTCAGCCAATCCCAGAAGAGCTCTCTCTTCCCCCCAGAAAACAATAAGGCTGCACTGAACAGAGAGCATTTCCCATCAGCACAGCCCAGTGAAGAAGTCATGGTAAAGGAGGGCAAGTAAATCAATGGGAATGTGCATTCTACAGTACATAGCTTGTATATTCCTTGTCAACCCAGAATAGCAATGTAGATCAGACCTAAGAAATAAAGTCATATTACACTGCTACCTTCTAGAAAGAATATCTTATGTTTATATTTAACTTCTGTGTGTATGCTGTGAACATAGCAATTTTTATTTATTCAGATTTATAGATTTTGAAATAAGGGCATCAATCCATAATCTCAAGACGCCCTTGACATAACTGAAAATGGTCTTTAGGTGCAGCAGTACCATTTAATATAAATATCTGTGAGTGGCTCTTTTGGATTTTGATGTTGACAGATTGCAAGTTAAAAATCCTAATGGACTGTGAGTTAAAAATAAATGGGATAGGATCTCTTGCCAGTCAGTATACTATAGGTCCTATCATGGACACACAATGACCCTATGTAGGAAAGTAAATTTAACCTTTCCTCATGAGGACTCTAGCCAACAGCAGGTCTTTTGGCTGCCAATTCTCTGGAAAATGCCATGTGTCAGTTTAAGGCAGGGGTCTCAAACTCAAATCACCACAAGGGCCGCATGAGGACTAGGATACTGGCCCGAGAGCCACATTACTGAAACCTGTTCATACAGCAGGGCTACCAGTTTATTTAATTACAATTAAATTTAAAAATAATTAATTAAATTCAAAGTGATTGTAAATAGTATTAATTAATTGGGTCTAATTAATTGTATTTGTGTGAATTTTAATTGAAATTTAATTTTTAGAAAGCTTTTTAATCAAAATAATTTTTTAAAGTTTTTTTAAAAAAGGAAAGAAAGAGGGAAGGAAGGGAGGGAAAGAAAGAGAAAGAAGTGAAAGAAAGAAAAAGAGAGGGAAGGGAAGCGGGTAGGAAAGAAGAGAGGAGAAAAGGAAGGAGGAGAAAGGAAGGGAAGGAGGGAAAGAAGGAAAAAAGGGAAAGAAAAATGAGAAAGAAGGAAAAGAGAAAAAGGAATGAAGAAATGAAAGAAGGAACAAGGAATGAACATAAAGAAAGAAAGAAAAAGAGAAGGAAGGGAAGAGAATAAGAAGGAAGAAAAAGAGGGAAGGAAGGAAGAAAGAAAAAGGGAGGATGGAAAAGAGATAAAGAAGGAAAGAGAAGAAAGGAAAGAGAAAAGAAAAAGGAACAAGAGAGGAAAGAAGAGAAAGAAAAAGAAAGAAAGAGGGAAGGAAGCAAGAAAAAGAAGTGGAAAGAAGGAAGGAAAGACAAAGAAAACACAAAAAAAGAAGAGAAGGAAAGACAGACAGAAAGAAAAAAAAGACAGAAATGAAAAGGGCTGCTTGGAATCACAGCCCCTGCGGGGAGGCAAGCAGCTATAGCCTGGCTCTCAGCTACACAGCATGAGCCAGACGTGGCTGTCAAGACACACTCAGCCCCAGCAGGGGAAGTGCAGCCATGGGGGGAGGCATGGCCTGGCCCGGAAGCACTGTTACAGCACTTCCAGAAAGGAGGCAGGTGGCCACAGCCCAGATGCTGGCTCCCAGCTGGTGGAGTGTGAACGCAGGGATTGGGACCCCCTTAATCCCTGCTCTGTTGCAGGCTGGAGACAGTCATTCCTAGGGCCACATGTGGCCTGCGGGCCACATGTTTGAGACCCCTAGGTTAAGGGAAGTCACAGTGATTTATAATGATAGGAACCCAATTTCACTATTTACCATGTCATCAAGATAGTAGTAGAGTACTCAAATTCTATGCTACTTCCAAAAAAAATTCAATTCTATGGTGCTTTTGTCTTTATAAAAAATATGTCTGTGAAAAAGGCCAAAAAATGACCCTTCTTCCAATAATTACTCTTCTGCCTAATGATTCTTCAGGACACAGTAGTCCATTGTCAACACTGAAAGACATTCCAAAAGCATGAGTTGTCCATGCTGTTTATTGGTAAAGCATATGAGCTATTTTTAAGCAGAATCTTTTGTGGAACTAGAGCCAGATAGCAAATGCCTCACTCACGTGGGCCTGATTTACTCAGCCAGATTTACTCAGCCAGTTAGACTCAAGTGTTTTCACCTTTAAATAAACGCCCAGTTATACCTGACCACCACATAACCTAGCTACCATTGGTTGACTTGTTTGTCCAAGTGTCATTTATTTGTAGCAGTAGGACAAAGAGAAAAAAAATATGCATTTGAGCATTGAGACACCCAGTCAGACAACTAAATTAAAGATTTCTCTCAGGCGTGGCCAAACGGCACCTCAGGAGCCACATGTGGCTCTTGAATGAAAAAGTGTGGCTCATAGAAGAACATCAGCTAATCAATTTAATAGGTAAAAGTATATGGCAAAATGCCTAAGTGCAGCTCTTGAAGGTTTAATAATCAAACTATGTGGCTCTTGAGTTCCATAAGTCTGGCCACCCCTGAATATATGGAAAAAGTTGTCTGGAATTCTTATGCAGAATAAGAATGCCCACAGGAGGAGTTATTCTGAAATAGCTATTGCACTTCAAGATCCCACCCTACCTGATTCTATGAAAAAGGGTGTGAACCTAAAGTGCAACAACTATTTGATTCTAAAGTAGCTTTCCCATATACACAAGCCCTGACCTAAGATGCTGGACACCTTCAGGAAAATGTATGAAACTACTTATGTTTTTAAAATTAGAAGTCCTATGGCACTTAAAGACTAAGGCTATGTCCACACATAGGGCTTCCTTTCTCAAAACAAGCCGTTTTGAAATAAAGCCCTTATTTTGAAACGACTTAATTCGAAATAACAAAAAAACCAAATCGAAATAAGGAAAAATGGGAATCGAAATAGCATGTTGAGACAGTGGACTTGCTATTTCGCTATAGGGGATGGGCACCCTGCGAGCTGTGGCAACATGGCCCCTTGTGGGCCATCTTGCCACCAGCGGGGGGGGGGGGGGGGGGCTTTAAGGGGCCCGGGGGGGCCCCCACCTGCTTGCCCCCGGGGCAAGCGGCTGGGGGAGCTGCAGCCCCCCCCGGCTCCGCTGCCCAGGGGGAGGGGGGGCTGCAGCCCCGGCGGGGTGAGCCGCTGCCCGGGTGGCTCACCTTGCGCCCGGCTAAGGGGGGCTGCGGCCATCCCACAGAGACAGCAGCCCTCCTTAGCCTGGCAAAGGTGTTGAGGATTCCCTGGCCAGGGTGCTGAGGGGGTGGCCCTTCCTCCCAGGTGCTAAGCACCCTGGGAGTAAGGTCAAATGTTGTTTCGGAACAGTTTGTTCTGAAACAACATGCCCACATGGCGTTATTTCGAAATGACTGGTTTTGAAATAACCGTCATTTTGAAAAGGAAGGGGTTTAAGCTGTTTCAAAACGAAGGCTCTTGTTTTGAAACACTGGAGCCCGTTGTTTTGATTACCAAATAACTCAAGCATATAATTTTCAGCCTTTGGGTTGTTCACTGATGGTCTGCTGTTCATTTCTCACGGGGCATTGTTTAAAAAGTTTGTCCACAACCTTAATGTGGCATTTTGCCGCCCAGGGCGCATTCCGATCAGAACGTGCCCCTTCCCATTAGTGGGGCTTACAACTGGTACCACAAAGCCACTCCTTTAATAGTGCGGCTCCATTGAGCCGCTTCGGGCCACCTGGGGCTTTGCCCTGTTAGCCCAGCCATAGTTACGGCTCTGAGTTTGTCATCTAGCTGGAGAAGAAACAGGAGAATGGAAAGTAAAACATATTATTTATGAACATTTTAGTGAAATGATGTAGTCAGTTAGGTTCTTGTATTGCACTCATTACTGCCATCCCTCTGAATATCCAACCATAACCAATTAGAATAATTTATATGCAAATATTTTTTTCTTGTCATTTTGAGACTAGCTGAAACTACTTTAATGCAATCATCGGCTATGATACTAAATTACATGCTTTTATACATCATACTTTGAATATTTAACTTAAAATTTGGTTCTACTGAAGGAGGAGGCTTTGTTTTTTTCTTAAAATGAGATGGATCTTTCATATTTTATTCTCTCAAGCATCTCCAGGGGTTATTATCCTTAATTTAAGATGAGTTTTTTTCACTGCCAGCCCTAGAAGGGCCCTAAAAAATCAAACTGTATTTTCTAGTGTACTTGCTGGGTAACAAAAATGTCCCAGTCAAAATGCAGCTGGCAATTTTTGTTTGAGAATAGAATCTGGCTTACTTTCCTGGGGATATGACTCTGCAGGGTGTATGTATTCACCCTAACAAAGTCTGTTTCTCATAGTTGTGTTGCGCCTGTTACTGTATCACAGCACCTGACAATCTTTAATGGATCCTCATAACACCCCTGTGAGGTAGAGAGATGCTATTTCCCCTATTGTACAAGTGTGGAACTGTGGCACAGAAAGATTAAAGCTGATATCTTTAAAGATATTCATGGTAATAACTTGTATTAAAATCAATGTAAGTTAGGGGTTTGCCCAAGATCACATAGGAAGCTTCTGGCAGAATCAGGAATTGAGTCTTAGTCTTCAAAGCGTCACACCAGCAGCTTAATCGCTGGTCCCTTCAGAAACACAACTGCTGGGTGAGGAGGAATACCTTTATAGAATGACTGGTAAAATTGTAACTGCACTTAACAAAACACATTCTTTCACAGTCCAAGAGTGATGAGGCAGGAATTTAGTCTGGGGCTTTCAAAGGGGCTTAAGTGAGATGGGTATCCTGCTGCCATTCACACTGACGCCTAATTCTGTTAGGCTCCTTTCAAAACCCCAACCTTTATCTTAGAGCTTTTTGTATCAGGTGAAGGAATGTATATGTATCTGTATCTGTATATGCATTCTTCTAATCTCTTTTGGATGCTTCTTGTCTCAGCAGCTTGTGCCAACTGGTTTTTTTAAGGCAGCATGATTAGCATTATGTGTGGATGATAATGCAGCATGGGGGCAATGCTAGGAACTGTTTATTACATGTTAAAAGCTTTTAATGAGGCCTTGTATATAAATGCACTGATATCTTTGGGCTCAACAGAGTATTTAACTGGTTAAGATAATAGACCAGTCGTGCGGCTTTCTAAGATGTTGCACAGATGACAGGATTTCAGAGGTGCATGCAGTTCGCCTCAGGATCTGAACTTGGCAACTCATTGGGGGGAAGGGGAGCCATCTCAAAACACCAATATTTGTTTAAAAATAAGAATGCATTAAGATTTTTCAATCCTGTATTCTCCAAACCAGATACCAAACAAGCATCTAGCTTCGTATTTCTTTTGCAATGCTGACCTCTGCAGGCAAATATTGATACTATAAGAAGAGAAAGCTCCAGGTATCAATATTTTGTTGATAATAATATGTAAAGTCTAATGGATGTTTTCCCTTTGGCTGGTAGGAAGAAAGCAGACTGCTGCAGTTAAAGGGCTTTCATCTTTGTGGAAGCTGATGGTGAGTAGAGTCCTAAAGCTGTTCAGTATTGATCAAGCAGGCTGATAGGTCATTGACCGTCACAGGAATTAGGTGCCTTGGCCCTTTTGATGACCTCCCATAGGAGCCTAAGTCTTTTCTAAAATTGTGGCTAGGGCTCCTAAGTCATGCTCTTGAAAATCCTACCCTTGACCTTTAGCCCCAATTTGTCTGAGATGCAGAGCCCCCAGTGCTATTAACTGCTCTTGCGAGAGCTCATTGCTTAGGAATAATCAAGCCCTGATATTCCTGTGTTTTTTTTGTAAATGAGGGATGACACTAATAATGAGCTCTCTCTCCCACGGGACTCTGGCTATGCCTACGCTTAGAGAGTTATTTCAAATTAGTTAATTCGAAATAACTATTTCAATTTTAAATCAAAGCTATTCATTTGAACTAGAGAGTCTTCACTAGACTCTTAGTTTGAATTAAAGTAGGATTTATTCGTTCAAGTTAGAGAGTCTACATTAGGACAAGGGGACAAGGAGAGCCCTGGCTCCCCAGAAATCAGGGAGCCACACCTCTCTTCTCCTCAGGACTGTGGCTTCCCAGCAAGAAGGGAGCCGCGGTTCTGTGAGAGAAGGGAGCCTCTGGGGAAGCCCCACAGAAGACAGCCACCAACAGTCCTCAGACAGGGGAGCTTCTGGGAACCCCAGGGAAGAGAGCCACTGATGCTTTCTTCCCCAGGACTCCCCTGTCCTGGGAGGCGCGGGTGGCTGTCTTTCCCGGCGCTCCCCAGACAGAGGAGACCCAAGATTACTCTGTCCCGGGAGCACCAGGGAAGATAACCACTGGTGCTCCCTGGATAGGGGAGTCCCTGGCTGGCAGGGCACTATTCCTGCCACCAGCAAGGATTCCCCAATGGGGCACTTTCCCGCTGTCGGTAGGGATCCCCTGGTGGGGCGCTTTCCCTGCCTCTGGCAGGATCCCCCCCAGCAGGTCACCTTCCCAGCTGGCGGCATGCCTGAGCCGGTTCCAGCCCCTCTCTTCAGGCTGCGGGGGCTAGGAGCTGTCTGGCAACCTGATCTGTCTCCCAGTTGCTTGCACTGTGGTGCAAGCAGCTTGGAGCCTGGTCAACAGGAACTGTGGGTCTGGGGAGAAGGGAGCTGTGGGAGCCATGAGTGGCTCCACAGCAAAAGGGAGTGACACATGGCTCCTTTCTGCCAAGGAGCCAGGTGGGGCTCCCTTGTCCCCAGCCAGGAAGCTCATTTAATTCAGAGTAACCCTACTCCCCAGCTAAAATAGGGTTACAGCTAATTAATAACTTTGAATTAATAATTAATTCAAAGTAAAACGAAGTTTTATTAAGTTGAATTAGCGCTTCCTTATTTCGAACTAAAGAAATGCTTAATTTGACTTAATGGAATGCCTTCATGGCCAGGGAGTAGGTTATTTTGAATTAGGGCTCCTTAATTCAAAATAACTATGTAGTGTAGATGCACACTCTGCGATTTAAGTTCTCCATGTTTGCAAACTGCTTTGGGTGAAAGGCACTAGAGAGAAAACACCAAGTGTTGTAACGTTTGACTGATTGCAACATTACATGTCCCTGCTGATCACTTGTTCTTCAAAATAAGGAAACAAAATTCTGCAGAACAGAGAAGGAAAGAGGAAGCGGGGGGGGGGGGGAGTCGGAGGAAACTTTCTCCCAAAGGAAGTACAGTAAAAGCAGAGGGAGGATTATACATAAAAGAGACTTAATTTTATAGTGGAGGAAGTTGTCATGAATGGGCATAATATACAAAGCAGAATTCTTGAGCAGTGGCAGGGGATAAAAATAAAATAGAACTAATTTGCAGTGACACACCACCTGAGTGCTATAAAGTGGAAGGAATAATGAAGAGGATTGGAAATAGCAAAAGACCCCTAATTAGCAGTATAATGATGAGTTCGGTAACACAGTCTCCTTGGATGAAAGCAATAGGGATTCTTAGAACTGGGGCAAATAAAGCCAAGCACAGCGGCAGAACTCAGAAGAACTGCAATGAAAGAAATTAAAGGAACATAAAAATAAATTACCTACCATGTGAGGTTCAGATAGGCATCCAAAATGCTTATCTAAGCCCCCTGGACAGAGAGTCCAAAGGAGAACATCCTTTGAATAAAGAAAAGAAGTCACTAGCATGATACCAACTTGCTGTATGACTGCTCCACTCTCCTACCTAGCTTCTGGTGTTCAGTCTGAGATGTCCTGTCTGCAGGGACCGTAAGAGTCACTCTAGGGGTATGTCCACACGTCTCTTTTATTTCAAAATAACACTGGTTATTTTGAAATAAAAAAGATTAGGTCCACACGACGTTTTCTTATTTTGAAATGATGGGCTCTGTCATTTCAAAATAAGAACCGTCATTTCGGAACAGCTTAAACCCCATTCATTTTGAAACGGCTGTTATTTTGAAATGGTTATTTCGAAATAACGCTGTTTGGACATGTTGTTTCAAAACAACACCATTGTTTTGAAACAACTGTTTCGAAACAGGCCTTATTTCAAAATAACCATTTCGAAATAACAGCCATTTCAATAGCAGGCTTTCCCTTAATTCGAATTAACTTATTTTGAAATAAGGACTTTATTTCAAAATAACTCATTTTGAAATAACTTATTTCAAAATAATGATGTATGTGTGGACATAGTCTAGGAGAAATTCTCCTGGTGCAGCAGCAGCCAGCGTTAGTGTAGATCAGGGGTCTCAAACACATGGCCCGCAGGCCACATACGGCCGCTTAAGCTATTCCCTGTGGCCTGCAATGACACTATTGTTACCACTATTTGCAGTATCATTGTAAGAAAAGGTTTCGGCGGTGCAGCCCTCTGGCTAATGTACTAGTCCTCATGTGGCCTTGTACTAGTCCTCATGCAGCCTTCATGGTGATTTGAGTTTGAGACCCCTGGTGTAGATGGCCTTTTGTTGCCCCTTGCTCCTGATGTAGAGGCCCAGTGGCTTTGGATAACCTCTGACTTTTCTGCGCTGTGGAGTGGCCCCAGCCCTACTCTAACTTATGGCCTCTGGAGCAGCCCCACCTAAATCAGTGAGATTTGAAGATGGCTTCAAGGACCATTATATTCCCACCTCTTCCCTATGCTACATCTCCTGAAAGATTGAGTGTATACACAGATGCTGAGGGCATGGGTGGCACAACTTCTATAACCTTTATGTTTAGACCCAGCAGGTACTAATTTTTTAAAAAATAATTTTGATAGCTAATACCAGGGTTGATATTAAGTATTATTTCTGTTTTTATCTATTGAAATGTTCACAGCTGCAGGAAATTCTGAGGGTGTGACTCAGATGATAATTATTACAGTAGACATTGAGACATAGAGTTAGTTTTATAACAGTTAAAACAGAGATTTCTCAACATGACATGTCCAAATACAGAAAGTAAATATCCTTAAATCAAATGCTAATAAGTTCTCAAGTAGTGTTTTTCTTACTTTGTGTATCTGGAAGTTTCAATATTGGCCATGGCAAATATTATTTGCTATGTTAGGTTTATATGTGCGTGATAAAAGTAACATTTACTGATAAGTAGGCTTAGAAGAATTATGTTTTTATAGAGCTGTTAAGCAATTAAAATAGTAATCATGATGTTAAGTAGTGACAGAATATAATTTATTTAAATATTTTTGGATGTTTTCTACATTTTCAAAAACATTGATATCAGTTATAATGCAATACAAAATGTACAGTGCTCACTTTATATTTTTTAATTACAAATATTTGCACTGTAAAAATGAAACAGGATTTTGGTTCACTTCATACAAGTACTGTAGTTTAAACTCATTAATAGAAGTTGAATTTACAAATGTAGAATTATGTTTTCAAAAAACTGCACTAAAAAAAAGGTTAAAAATGTCCTCTGAAATGGTGGCCAAAACATGAAAAATCATGTGAATGTTTAATATATCTGGCACTGGCACAAAAATATAGCTACAGCAGTGCCATGCAAATACCTGTTCTCACTTTAAGGTGACACTGCAAATAAGAAGCAGGCTGCGTTATCTCTTGTAAATATAAATGAGCTTTTTGTCTTATTGATTGTGTGAAGAAGAAGTAGAACTGAGTGGATTTGTAATCTCTAAAGAATTACATTGTTCTGGTTTTGAGTGCAGTTATATAACAAAAAAAAATCTGCATTTGTGAACTGCACTTTTACAATAATTAGCTTGTGTTACAGTTCTTGTATGAGGTGAATTGAAAACTCTATTTTTTGTTTCTCTTTTACAGTGCAAATATTTGTGATAAAAATGATATAAAATGAGTGCTGTATATCTTGTATTCTGTGGTGCAATTGAAATCAATATCTTGGAAAAAGTAAAACAAACAGGGAGTCCTGTGGCACTTAATGACTAACAAATTCATTTATTGCATGAGCCGTCGTGGGAGAAAATCCTTTTGTCCCATGAAAGCACGTGAAATAAATAAATTTGTTAAAGTCATTTAGTGCCACAGGACTCCTTGTTTGTTTTACTGAACTAGACTAACATGGCTGCCCCTTTGGAACTTGGAAGATTTAGAAAAACATCCAAATGTGTAAATTATTGTTCTATTACTATTTAATAGTGTGATTAAAACTGTGATTAATTATGATTAATTTTTTAAATTGAGTTAATGGAAAACAAATTAATTGCTTGAGTTAATGTCTGTTAATTGAAAGCCTCAATTTTTATGTTGTAGCCAAGAAAAGGAACACAGAAAGAGATGTGGGTGTAATTCAAGCAGGCTTGAAAGAAGCCACTACTTTGGTTCATAAATCCCACTATCCTGATTCACTGAAAGTTAGGGAGATAATTTTTCTGATTTACATATACTTTTAAGTTGGTGAAAGTAACCCAAGGAGGGGTTGTAGAGGAAGGAGTGATGTCAGTCAAGAGTAGGGGTATACCATTGGGAAGATTATGCTGCACATCCTTGGCTATGTCTACACTAGCACATTAGTCTGGATTAAGGAGGCTTAATCTGGATTAATTTGATCCCTGTCTACACTAGGCTTCACCTAGTTTGAACTAAAAAAAATTTTACTTAGTTTGAACTAGTTAGTTCAAATGGGAAGCTTGAACTAACTGCTTAGTTCGGATTTATTTCAAACTTTAGTTTGAAAGAGCACAATTAGTTCAAACTAGTGGTTATTTCGAATTAACCATGTTTTCTCTAGTTTGAACTAGCTTTTAGTTTGAACTAGCTGTGCCTTTTTAGTTTGAACTAAAAAGTTAGCTCAAAATAAAAAAAGTGTGGCGAGCTTGAACTAAAAAGTTAGTTCAAACTAAAAAAAACCTGGTTAGTTCAAACTAACTTCAAACTGCTTAGTTTGGACTAAGCAAGTCTGAACTAAGATTTTAGATATAGACATAGCCCTTGAGTCCTAAGTGTTAAATCTGGGAGGAGGCATATGAAAGTCAGTCCTGGGATGACCACGTGAAAGGGCGCAGCTCAGGCAGGAAGGGGCTCTGAAGCAAACAGCATTAGAGCTGGATTACATGCTCCAGCCTGGAGTACGTGCTGCGGACTGGTCAAAATCTGCTTGCGCCTGAACCCTCTGGAGAAAGGCAACTGCTTTTGTTGGAAACTCTGGGCCTAACTCTTGGCCTTGAGCTATGCAGGAGGGAAGAAGCTGAGGCTTCCCATGGAGCTGGAAATAGTGAGGGCTGGAGGGCTGGGCTATGCAAATATTTTCCTTTTTACTTGCACTGTTTTAGACACCCTTCTGCCAGCACACAGAAGAGCATGGATTTGACAAAAGGTGCAGCCATACCTCTATACTACATTATGCAGGACTGGACCATGGCACAGCTGTTGCCAAAGGAACAAAGCATGAGGTAAGCCAAGTCCTTGCCTTTACCCCATGGTGGTGACCTCAGGATGTAAACTGTGACCAACCCCAAACCAGGGTTTTTATTTATTGAGCCTCTGTTTACATTAAATTGTGTTGTTATAAACATGCTTGCCTTGAGGAAAAGACCTTGCTGGTTCCAGGGGACATACCTCTTTTGGGCTGAGTCGTTTTGCTAGCCAACCTCTGATTTTTGATACCACGTGTGCAAAAGAACATAGCCACACTGCTTATAGGAAGCCATATTTGTTAGCAACATCTGTGTTGAAACATCAGCCATAGTTCTGAGCACAGTGGTGCCACACTGAATGTTACTGAAGAGCTATATTCTCACCTTATGGGAAAAAAACAGGTTTCAGTAGAGCAGGATAGAGACAAAAGGGGGGAAATTATCCAAATGGTTGCAAAATTTCCTGTTCTTTCCCGGGGTATGTTTCAGAATTCAATTCTGAAACTAGAAATCCAGTCACAACATTGAACACTTCAAGCTACAAGTTGACCCCTTTTGCATGCTGGCCCATCCACATTTGTAATGCACCACTTGTCTGTTTGGGGGATTGCTTCTCTGCCAGCTCGATCCCATTCTCCTGGCTAGTCCTAGGCTGTCATGAAGAGAGGCTATAACCAGGGTTCCTCTCCTCTAGTGTCATTCTCTAGATGCACTCATTCACAGGAAGGTTCCCAGCTTGGAGAAGGTCAGGTCCTACTGCTGTTATTGAGGCTGCTGGCACCACCTACGATATGCATAGAAAAGCTGCCAGCTCTGACCTTTGGTTGCCATTGAAAGGAGGGAAGCTTCCAACTGTGTCAGACTCCATCCCTAACAAAGCTGAGACCTTGGAATCAGAATGTGGCAGGGCTTGGTGGGGAATAAATACATGCCTCTGTAGCACAGCTGGAAGTCAGACACACAAGTGGTGGTGGTTTGACAACACTCATTCTTCAGCACAGAAACAGAGGTCTTTATCCATAGAGCTAAAAGAACTTCCTCAGCAGATAGCAATAACAAGTCTTTTACCCTCATACTGGGCTACCTACTGTATGGCAAGATCCAAAGGAGCTGCCATGTTTGTCTACTTCAATAAAACAAACAAGGAGTCCTGTGGCACTTTTAAAGACTAACTCATTTAGTTATTGCATGAGCTTTTGTGGGAGAAAATCCCACTTTGTCAGATGCTTTAGAGATGGAGGAACTTACAGAATGGGAGGAAGTAAATGCAGGAAAGTGTAAGTCATGGGAACTGGTCACACTGTAATAGCAAATCAAAGCAGTTGTAAATATTCAAACATCGAAGAACAGCATATAGAGGAAGATGAGGGCCAATCACCCACTGTAATGAGAGAAAAATCCAAAGTCCTTATTAAGCCCTGAAGCAATGCAATGAAATTTGATCTCAGCAGCTTCTCTTTGAAGCCTTGAACTGGTATTCATCTGTCTGAGCACCACAATTGCCACTGTATGGCAGCACCATTCATCCACCTCTAATACTCCTGTAGCTCCTGCTGTTTCCAGTGGGGGATGTGGGTGATACACCTTTGACAATTCAGGCCAGTGTTTGTCTTTTTCACCCAGAAAGCTAATATATATAATGCAAGAAGAAAAATATACCAAGCCAGAAGCCTCTTTTAATTTCCCTTAAAGGGGAATTAATGACTCTCCTAAATAGCAGTTTTAGAGCACATTTCCCCAGCTGGAGACTGGGTGTCAGAATCTGGCATCTCCTTGCAACTGTCATGTCTCTACCACTCTGAAAGCCACAATGTCCTACACTATTCAAGGGAGCCAGTGCAGCAGCAGTGCTGTCTATTGGCTAGCTGAGGAACAGGGAGGCAATTGGAACGTCTAGGATTAATTATTTCAGCCCCCGCCATTGACGCACTGTGACCATAGACTAACCCACATAACTGTTTTGTGCTTTTCCTTTCCATCTGTAAAATGGCAACATTATGCCTCTCACTGCATTGTGAAACTGAGAGCCTGATTAGTCTGTCTTTGACACTGGTGTGAATCTGAAATAACCTCAGTAGAGTAAGACTGGCCTAAAGCAAGTTAGGAGAATACCTCTTGTTACTGTTGGTAAGTGTTTTCTGAACCCCTGGGATTGTGAAATCAGGCAATGGGGAGTCTCAGGCTGCAACTAGCTGCACAGCATTAACATTGAACCTGAGAATATCCCCTGTGCTTTTGTGTGTCGAATTGCTTTGGGTCAGATTCTGATCTCTGCTTATGCTGAAGTAGCTTCAGCAGTATTACACTGAATTTGCACCAGTGGCTGCTCCTTGGAATCCAAATGCTGCTCTCTGGAGCAGAACTTCTTGAAACATGCTAATGTTCCAGAGCAGTAGCAAATGCCTTGTCTCTTCACCATTACACAGGGTTCTCTCAGTGACAGATACTGGCTTGCCAGCAGTGAACCATACTCTTAGGCATGATCGCTCACCTCCGATTTCCTTTGTTTGTGGAAAGTTATTGCTGTCATGCTGTATAACTAATTCTAGCTGTCTAGCTCAAGCCAGCAGAAATGGAATCGATAAGCCAGAGAGTAATGATTAAGATTAATCACTGAATCAATAACCCAAGTGATTATTGCTTTAGTCAATAAAGTGCTGTGCAGCAGGAATAAATTGGAATGTTAATTTCCAACTGCAGGGCTCTTCGCTGGTGGTTCTTCATGCCATTGTTATTTGACGTGAGTGCTTTTTTTTTAACCAGAAAAGATCCCTAAATGCCATGGGAAATTAGAGCATGTCACCACCATGAAATAGCTTGCGGGGTAGCACTTGATTGTTGGAGAAAAGATGAAAGGCAGCGATCTTGGTAAATAAACTCCCGTTGACTGTTCTAGAAAGTGCAATGTTAAACAAATAATTTTTGGGGGGCTGCTACAGCAGAATGACATAGGTTTCTAGTTCCAAAGCGGCAGCTGTGTTAGTCTAGTAAAGCAAGGAGTTTTGTGGCACTTAAAGACTACAGATTTATTTATCTCATGAGCTTGCATGGGAGAATATCCCACTTCATCAGACGCTTTGAAGAGGGAGAACTTACAGAATTCTGTAAGTTCTCCCTCTTCAAAGCATCTGATGAAGTGGGATATTCTCCCATGAAAGCTTGTGCAATAAATAAATCTGTTAGTCTTTAAGTGCCACATGACTCCTTGCTTTTATAGGTTTCTAGTTGTTTTTCTTGTGACTGTGTCTCTCTCATGTTTGGGGGCAGGAGGAAGAAGGAATACAGCATGTGCGTGTTGTTATGATAAGTCCTGAAGGCTCCAGCCGTGCTTTGTCCCACTGTGCTAGCTCCTGTACATTGACAAAAATAAGAAATTCCCTGCCCCAAATAACATATAATTTAAGTAGACAAGATAAAGGGGGACTAAGCATAAATAAGGATAACACAACAGATTAGAGGTAAAGTTGGGAAAAGCGGTGTATGTGCAGAGGCTTGGGGGAAAGAGAGAGGTGTGCATGTGTCTAAAAAAGCCCACTGTGAGTGCATGGAGGAGTTTACCACAAAGAATTCTTCTCTTCTCTCAGACATAGCTCTTGCAGAGCTTTTGTTCTATTTGTGCCCGAACAATAAATTCTTTTCTTCTTACAAGATTTCTGGGCTTGGGTTGATGCCACGGTCAGGAGTTGGGTAGTACAGGTCAGCCTCTGCAGTGCTGGGGACCAAAAATCCTCAACCAAAATGAGACAGAAAATACTTCAACAGAACCTATGTTATATTCCTTCACCTCCCCCACTGCAGCTTGAACTCCTGCTTCTCTAACCAAACAAATTGATCTATCTTAGTCTAAAGATAGGCCCAGAAGAAAGGTGTTGGAGATATATATGTTTTTTGTGATTTGGGTACCTATGTTCCCTTCCTTCACGGATGTGTGGAAGATAACAAACCAGGATAAAAACATAGCAACTCCAATGGAGATGCCTAAAGCAAGCACTTGGCTCCCTAGTCATGGGGAACAGCATTGCAGAGAGAGTCTGGATCAACAGCAATGTGGCACCACCCTGAACTTGGTTACTTAGTGGCATCCCCTTCAGCTTGCACCCACACAGCCCAAGCTAGGGCCGAATTCCAGGCTTAGGAGCTGTGATGATATTGGCTGCCTTCCATGTCCAGTAGCACCCTGTGACTTCATGGAGAGCACCATAGTGGGAGTTATCAGACTTTCCATGTGGCTTGTCAGGAGTTGGGCAGAGAACAAATCTCAGTAAGGTTCTTCTCACAGCCCTCTGGCCCCACTCACTCTTTGCTATGTGAGGAATGAAAAGCGACTGCAGGTTGTGTGCTTGCTGCCTTCTTGTGACTTTTCCTGTGGATCGTGCTTTAACTTTTTGGTATTGCGATAACAATGAGGTGCCCCAATATTGGACAACATTCCCACTGTGCTAAGTGCTATACAAACACAGAACAAAAAGTTGGTCTCTGTCCCAAAGAGCTTGTCATCCGACCCCTGTTTTACCATGTATTTGATGGGCATGCATGTGACTCACTGGAAAAAAATGATAGCCATTACTACCTAAATGCCAATTTTAGCAGCTGCATGGGTAGAAGGCCTTAAAAAACAAACAAACTGAGTGATTGGTAAATGCAGACAAATGGGTGATGCACCCCAATCCAACAAAACAGGATTACCAGCAATTAATAATATAGCTCATCTAGGTAATGGTGTCTCTTGTCCCCAGTAAACTCAAGTGCTTTAGAACTACTGGGCTTGTTTTCCCACTCACTGCCAAATTGCAGCAGCCACCTCTGGGATGGAGCATGGCAACTAGTCAGCATTAGAAGAGGGTGCAGAACAACAAAGCCTCCAGTAAAAAGGAAAAGAAAGTTAATGTGTTTAATGAGATTAATCCTGTGACCAGTGATGGATGTGATTTAAGTACTACTGCTAATAGCTAATGCATTCTTGCAGCCTGAGCCAGGACTAGAGTCATGGAACTATAATATTTTATTTGTCCTGCAGGACAAATGCCTGACTAGTCTTTGTTTCCTGTAGGCCAGAAAATCCTCTTGAAATCTGAGGATGTTTTAACCCAGATCTATACTTCACAAGCTAATCTCTAGTTATCACTCGAGGAAGCATCTGGAATAACCACAGTAATATTTTTCTTATATAGGGCTTTTCATCAGTAGCTCTTTGAGTGCTTTATAAAGGATGCCATTGTCATTATCTCTATTTTGCTGATGGGGGGGCCGGAGGTGGAGTCACTGGCAAGTGAAGTGATTTGTCCAATCTCAGCCAGCAGCAGAACTGAGAATGAAATCCATCTGCTGCGTGCAAAGTTCAGTGCTCTATCCATCAGGTCACATTTCTTCTCAGCAGGCTGGGTTTTAAAATAAGGTTGAATAAAAGAAACCTTGGGGATACTTTCAAATGGTGGCTTAAGATGCATGCTCACCATCTTGTTGCAGTGGTCCTGGAGCAAAATGTGTGCATTTGGTATGGGAATTAACAGTTAATTCTAGACACCTAATCACAAGCCTTCAACAACAGATTGTAATTAAACTGACCAGTAGATGTCAGTATGTCCTCAGATGCAGATAAAAGAGCTGATATTTAGACTGCTATCAAATGGGAGATGTTTCTTTGGACTGAAAGGGAGAAATGGAATAGGGCAATAATGTTTTCCTTCCATGTGATTTCTAATGAAGCCGAAAATTATTAGCCCAAGTGCATCATGTTGAGCAAGAACACAAATGTAAACTTCGATGTCCTTTGTCGGTAAGGTTAGCAGCCATGATGTTTCAGAGAGTGTTTTTGCAAACATTGTAGAGGATTGCTTTGCTTACTGTGCAGAAGGTTTCCCAGTGCTCACGGGATGTTCAGAGTAAGGAGCCTTTATATATTGGCTACAAGGATGCAGAACCAAAGATCACTGACTAAATGCATGCAATGAAAAAGGAGCCTGGCTGAAACATGTCCACTGGAAACAGCTCTCACTTCATCATACAGCACTCCTATAAAACCTGTTTGAAGGCATTTGGGGTCAGTTCTAAATCCCACTTGAGTCAATAGCAAGATGCTTCCTGCTCATGATTTTATTAGGGTTTCGGAAGAGGCCCCTAGTTAGCAGGGAGGAGAATATCACACGTTATATGTGCCGTTGTAGAAAATGGCTTCTTCTCCTGAAACTATGATTGAGCTAGATTAAAAAAAAAAAAATCCAGCTGCCCAGGAGAGAGGAGTGCACATTCAACAAAGTGGGGTCTGATCTAGCATTGTGGCTCCCTCTGTGTAACTCATGTATCAAACAGCTGTGGCCAGGTGGCTGGTCGTCAGTGAGATAGCCTACTTCTGTTTCCAGTTGATGGGGTTGCTCCTTTAGCTGAAGTGGCAAAGAGCTATGCTCTTGTGCTGAAGTTTCCTGGATCCATGTCTGCTGTCAATGCATTTTTTGCAAACACCTGGGAAGTTGCAAGGAGAAGTGTGGGAGGTCAGAATACCATTCCTGACCAGGATGTGAATATTAAACAATGAGCGCTTCCGTTTGTGAATGGAGGAAGGAGGAAAGAAGGTAATGGAAAGTAAAACTGGATGAATGTGTGGGAAAGTCTGTTTTAGAAAACTTTTGTGCACAGCAAATGATGTGTGTTGTGAGGAAGTAAGAAGTCAGCTGTTCCCGCAAATAAACCACTGACTTCCAGAGCTTGGTCTTTTCTTTATGATCTGTGGTATTAGATAGCTCCGCTGGGAGCATTGCTGGTCAATTTTTGATATAGCTTTCTCTGCTAAAGTGAAATCTAACCTGGTGCTGACTTCTTGAGGCCTCTCTTTTCAGGAAATAATTAGGGAATTTACAGCTAATCAAGTGATGGGATAATTTCTACAGCTACATGGTACTTATTGGCAACTTTCAAAAATTTTGTGGCCACCTTTACTCAGAGAGGTGGCTCTTCATTCACCTAGAAGAGCAGTGATTTGTAAGGACTGCCACTGATGAATTGGCATGTATTAATTTGCACATGTATGGACACTGGGGTGTTCAAAAACTATGGCAAAATAGGCGATGTTTCTTTATAGTGAGGATATCTGAGTCTTACAGTCAATGTGACTGTCGACTTGTCATAGGCCTGATCACATAGGTGCTGAGTGCCTCCCACAGAAAACTTTAAACTCGGAGGCACTCATGTAGCCTCAGTAGAGCCAACTGCAACCACTAAAAACCAATGAGTCAGGCCCTCCAAATGAGCTCTTAAAAAACAAAGAATGCGTTCTTTTTAATTTTATTTCCTATCTGTTGCCTGAGTCTTTAGGGTGCACTCAGGTTGCATTTTCAGAGATTTCTCTGCAACCATGAGCGTTAGAAACTTATTTTTATATTTATTTAAAATGTGCAAGCTGAGATTCTCACTTATTAATCTGCCTTCAGGAGCTGGAATTTTGAGAAAACACCAAGTCTTGGCAGTTGGGAACACTGTGATTTTGCTTTGGTGCAGCTCTGCTCATGATTGGATTCAGACAACCACTGGCTTTGCTCCATATTCTGTGCGCTTTTGCCTCTTGGGATAATGGCCTATACTGTGCCTCAGTTTACCCATTTGTAAAATGGGGATAATATTCCTTTCCTACCATGATGCAATGAGTCAATGCTGATGAACTCCCTTTCAGATCACTCTGCAAAAGGCATCATAGAAGGGCTAAGCATTATGCATATTTTCCATTAGGAGGTAGGAGACAATGAGCATTCACAATATAATTATTTCAGCTGCTGCTGAAGCTGAATATTCACAATACAGGGTGTCTTCTCATGAAATGCATCAACATTGCCATTGCTGCACTTAAGTGTAGATGCTACCTCTGCAGATGAGAGGGGATCTCCCATTGGCATAGGGGTAATCTACATCCTTAAGAGACGGTAGATAGGTCAGTAAGAATTTTTCCATTGACGTAGTGCCATTTATATGGGGACTTAGGTCAACGTAATTCCTTCACTTTGGGTGTCGATTTTTCACACCCCTGTGTGACAGCTGAGTCAAGGTAATTTTCCAGCCTTTTGTTAGCTGAGTTGCTGCTGGAGATGGAATAAAATAACAATTCAGCTTCTTGCTCCTCAGCACTTCCACTGTCAGGGCACCACTGGTGCAAGTGTACCAACGCCAAAGGAATGGAATTGATGATGGTGGGACTTTTCTTTAGGTGCAAAAGAAGTTTGCAATTTGCTGGGGACCTCCATTTGTGCTGTTCCCTTCACCAAGCACTTGATATTATCACATTTCACAGGAGTGTGGTGTCTGAACAGAGCTGGAAGTCTTTGAAAAATGCTGCTAGCAGCACCTACGTCCCAGCTGCAAATGTCAACAGGAAGTAAGGGTTTCATTTCCTATGCAATAGGCTTCAAATTGGGCACTCTGCTTGTTCAAGCTTCACTCTGCAAGGAAACACTGCTTGACTGCTGTAGCTGAGTGTGCTAGGTTCTGCAAAAATGCAGACAGGATAAACAAAAGGATGTAGATTTTGGTCAGGCACTGTGCAAACACAGCTTCCCTTTGCTCTGTTGCTTGAATCTTTTGATTGTTGACAGATTGCTCTGGCAAACACTTTGACTCAGAAAAATTCTGTCTTAATTAGCATTCAGTGAAGATGGCTGATATGTGATGACTCGTGCAACAGTAAAATCTCATAGATGGGAAATCCTGGTATACCCTCAAGCAGCTGCAAACATCATATGTTGTTCTGGAAGCTGGTTGAATGCTCTGTTTAAGGGCCAGGTCTTACGTTTTCTACTAGAAAAGAGCTGACTGAGTAGGAAATAACAAGTTGAATGAATTAAGACCTTTTTTGGATCCTGCTTTCTTCAGTTATGTCTGTTATTCATTTGGTAAATCACTTACAGCTGCAGTCACATGATGGCTGACATACTTGGTGATTGGATGCTGATGCTTTTGAACAGTATCCTTCACAAGCCACTTTGACAGTGGGCCTTATTGCTTTGCTCTAGGTCTGAGACACCTTTATAGTTCCAAAATGCCGTAATTTAATGTTGAGCTGTCCAGAGGAGAGACAGACCTGTTCTCTGCCCTGAATAAGCTGCAACCAGAGTAGCCTGTCTAAGTTAGCTTAAATCCAGCTAGCCTGTTAACCACAGCAGTGAAGACAGCACAATGTGAGCTTCAGTACAGGCAGTACAAGCCTAGCATGAATGCTGGGTACATATTTGCTGCTGTGCTGTCTTCATTATTGAGTATGCAAGGTTCATGCCAGGCTTGTGCTGTGCTGTCTTCACTGCTGTGGTTACTCATGCTATTGGAGTCAAAACTATCTCAGATTTGCTGTGTAGACACACCCTAGGACAAGAGTCTGCAACCTGCTGCTCTGGAGCCATGTGCAGCAATGGGCCCTCTCCAGCCACAAAGGGACCCTGCAGGTGGCCTGCACCAGGCTCTGAGCTTCCTCTGCCACTAGTGAACCCTGCGGCGGGCCCATTCTTGGTTCCAGGGTCCCTCTCCTGCCATCAGGGGCCCCTGGCCCAACTCCCAATTCCCCCCACCAGGAGGCTACATTGTTGCAGCTCTCAAAACGTGGTTATTCAAGGAATTTTTAAAAATGACTCTTAGCTTTCGGGTTGCTGACCCTGGCTCTAGGATGACAAGATGCAGGGCAGGACAAGGAAGGTGTAGGCTAGAGATACTTGGAGAGAGAAAAACAAACAAGGAGTCCTGTGGCACTTTAAGACTAACAAATTTACATATCCCATCAGCTTTTGTGGGAGAAATCCCACTTTGTCAGATGCTTGAAAAAGAAGTGTCTGATGAAGTGGGATTTCCCCAAAAGCTCATGTGATACAGAAATCTGTTAGTCTTTAAAAGTGCCACAGGACTCTTTGTTTATTTTGCTGAACTAGACTAACACGGCTACTGCTTTGGAACTTGGAGAGAGATGTTTCAAGCGAGTATTTACAGGTAGAGACCATGTTTGGCAAATTAGGTCAGGAGTGGGAACTATATTGGATATAGGTGGCAGCATACAGAAGGCAGAGAACAGGAGGTAGGTGAGGTCAGTTTGGAAATTCCATTGAGAGACTGAGGGACTCAGAAAGAAATGAGAGCAGAGGTGCAGGTTAGGTGTGAAAGATAGAGCAATAATAGATGAGGATGAGGAACTTGAGTCTGGTGCAGAGACACTTGAGGAGGTCATGTTCAGATGCTGGTAGAGGGGCTCATGATGGATACGAGCATTCAGTTGCCTTGGCATAGGCAGTGAAAGCGGAGAGGATGTAATAAGCTGCTTTGCTAACCCTGGCTCAGCCTTGGAACTTGGAAACTCTCCAGAGCCTGCAGCACCATCTAGGTCCCACCAGGAGGGGCGGTAGCCTTCCTGTTCTCCTTTGATGTGTCCTATTCCATTTGATGTCTTCCAGAGGGAGTTTTATTATAGACAAGCAGCCTCTGGCGATAGTGCTGGGGAAATGAAACTTCCCAGATTTCAAGAACACACAAGAAAGGGAACGTGTGAAAAATTGAAACGACAAGGTTGTTCAGGTTATTTATTTGAAAGATCGCTTTAGCCTGGATAGATGGCAAGTAAGGTGCTGTAGCCGAGACAGCTGCTTGTACATTATGCATTTGTAAAGTGTTGTTTATGCAGATCGCTAAGTGCTTTACAAACCAAGATCTGGGTCCTTGCAGTCTCCACTTACAACTTAATTGGACAAACCCCTCATTACCTGCGCTTTGTCTTGACTTCCATTTCTATTTCTTATTTCTGAGTCATTGA
Organism: Podocnemis expansa; assembly: GCA_007922195.1. NCBI lineage: Eukaryota > Metazoa > Chordata > Testudines > Podocnemididae > Podocnemis > Podocnemis expansa. The sequence goes on along the minus strand of ML681972.1, from coordinate 50,457,944 downwards.
TGTGCGGCATGTCTCCAAGTTTGATTATCTAAGCTTTATATAAGACACATACTTGGAAGGCTGCCAAGTTCCAAAGGGGTAGCTGTGTTAGTCTAGTTCAGTAGAACAAGCAAGGAGTCCTGTGGCTTTTAAAAACTAACAAACTGAGTGGGATTTTTCTCCCATGAAAGCTCATGCAATAGATCAATTTGTCAGTCATTAAGTGGCACAGGACACCTTGTTTGTTATGCTTGGAAGGTGAGTATTACTTCTCCCCATTTCAAAGATATGGGGAAGCTGAGCTGAAATGTGCAGTGACATGTTCAAGATCACACAATGAATCAGCAGCAGAAATAGAAATCCTGAAGTCCTGACTTCTAGTCTAGCACTCCATCCAAATTTCTTCATTTTGGGATGAGCTTCTGAAATTGACATGTGTAGTGAAAGGCATAATTTAGCCCCATGGCTTTTCAAATACCTAAAGGCAGAGAACAGTCAAAGGGGACATGAATCTGTTTTTCAGGGGAAACCATATCCTGAAAACTGATTCCATCAGATACAGACGTTTTAAAATCAATATGGGGGTATGTGGGGCAATTCCCTGCCTGTACTGAGGATGAGTTGGAGTGATAGAAAATAATCCTATTGCCATTGTTCAAGTCTGTCTTGTTTCTGTTTAGTCAGACAAGTTCATATGTCTAGATCTAGTTGAAATTTTTTATTTCATATATTTATTGGATGAAATATTGTGTTTTCAAAACAGCAGAGATTTGTTCAGTTTCAACAGCATTTAGAAAAAAAAAAATCAGTTTTAACTGAAATATTTTTTGGTGGTGTGCATGTGTGTGCGTGTTTTCCAAAGCAGAAGATTTTTAATGGAAACAACTTGTTTCATGGAACCAAAAAAACCTTTCATTCCTCAGCAGTATCTGTGTGCATGCATATGTGCATGTGTGCATGCCTGTGGGCGTGCACGTGGCATGGGTCTACAAAGGCTGTAGGAAGAGCTTTTGCTGATACCAACAGCCCACATCAATGTCTCATGCAAAATAGTCTAGTCACAGTCTCAGTCCTTGCTTTTCACAGAGCACATGGACTATGGTAGGCTAGAGCTGTAAGTGTCTCTAGCTTCCCCCAAGGATAGGAGAGGAGGAATGAAGGCAAGGCCAATTACCTCCTACACTTCCAGGTGCACAGGGGTTCACAAAACTGGGCCTCATGAGGAGACTTGTGACATAAATGGCAATTCCCTGTAATCTTGGTGATTTTACTGTATTAATTTTATGTATCATTGTGAGCTAGGGTCTATACATAGTTACATAGAGGAAGGTGACCAGAGCCCTCCAAAAGTTAGCAACTGTGGGGGGTGATTAGGCAAGTATACTTAGGCTGTAACCGTTCCAGAGAGATTCACATACACTGGTTCAAAATGGATTCTCCGGAAGCCAGCAGACAAGGAAGGACTGTTGGATATATAGTCTGAGTTTAAACTGACTTGGGATCCTCTTTCAGATCCAGAAAATGGGCAGGACCTTTTGTGGAAAGGGGAGATCCTAATCCCTAGGGAAGAGTTGGAAGGACTGACATGAGTCAGAGCCATTGTTGGAGTTGGGGGGTGATCTCTGGTGAGTGGCTTAGTGAGCGTGTGGGTTCTTCTGCTGGTTTTAGTATGCTGTTCTCTGTGATGCTTTCACCTTAAGAATACATGTGCTTGCTTATGAAAAGCTGTGTCATAATATCTAACCCTGGGCAATAATGCTGTTGATAGCCACTGAGGAGAAAGCAAAACAGGCCTGCGTAGGCAGCCTGAGTTGCAGGTGAATTCACACTATAGATAAGGAACTGAGCAGACAGCCAATACTACAGTCAGAGTGGAGTGGGATGTGTTTTTGCTCCAAAGAGGGATGGTGGGGAGCCTGAAACCTGAGAGTAGGTGACATTGCTGAATGTGACAGGAGAAATACAGGTGTGGGAACTATGATAGCATTCTTTACTCTGCAAGCAGAGATCACTCACACAGAGCTCTTGGCTTGGGGGTTAGTGGCAGGGGGTGGTATCTGCACATTGGACTGTGGAACTGGGGTGCTTCAGTTACAATCTATCCCTGTGCCTGACCCATCTGGAGAACGTGGAAGGGTTAATGTGACTTTTCTTTCCACTGGTGTAATGTCTCCTCTGTGAAGTTGTACTTTATAGCAAGTGTCTGTCTAAATACTAAGGCTGTTTAGGTAAATAGCAGCCAGGATCTCTGGCCCATTAGCAAACAAAGCCTCCAATTATTTTTAACTTATGTTGCAAGCAAGAATTATGTTTAAATATTTGGATCATTCACCTCCCCCATGTTTATTAAAATAATTAAAATACAAATTGCACAGTGAACTATTGGGGAAATTCTTTGCATTGTAGCTGCTCACGGTGAAGTTGAGATAGTCTTAGCTGAACTGTATCACAGGGACATTGGGATAAACTGAGATTATGGCAGTTATAGCCTGTAGGTTGCAGTCTGAATGTTAGAAATTGCGGGTGATATTGTTTGCAGACAATTGCTTCTATAAGATTGGCTGAGGAAGCCAGAAGCCTAGGAATTGCAATGAAATGGACACACTATTAAGAATTGATTAAGACTTCGCATACTGCAAATACTGTGTCTCAGAGTCTCATGTTCCCATCCACTATGTTTTCAGACTTCCAGTTATATTTTACTGACTTGCTAGTCCCATGTGAAGACCAGATCATAAATTACTGGGTTAGAGATTCATAAATAGATGGAGCCAGCATTCCTTAGGCCACATGTAACTAAACTGGAGAGTTTTGACTGAGGCAGCTGGGGAGGCAGTGTTGTTTAGTGGATGTTGAGTACTGCAACAGGAGTTAGGGATGCTGGTTCTATTCCTGGCTCTGTTGCTGACCTACTGCATGACACTGAGCGAGTCACTTCATTTATCTGTGCCTAAGTTTCCACTTCAGTCTTATCTATTTATAATGTAACTCTTTTAGAGCAGGGAGTGTCTTTGACTACGTTTGTACAGCATCCAGCACAATAGGGATGTGTAGGTGCTACTGTAAAAACAATAGTTACGGTGATACCAAGAACTTGATAAACTCTCCATGCATTCCTGTGTACTAAAGTCTGGGTTGGACAACTAGATTGAGAAAACAAAGACACTTCATTCACCCTTCCAGATACAATAATTCTTCAAGGCAAAGACCCAGTTTTTTCCTGTCTTGCACCTAGTGCATCCCTGCTTGACAGTTCAGTCAGAACCCCTGGCAGAAGCTCTGAGGCAGAATCACATGCCATCTGTTAAAAGGAAGCAGCAGCAATTTTTTTTTACCAAGTGCAAATATTTTTTTTTTTTTGATCACACATCATTCCAGCTGGGGCATAAAGACATTTTTGATTCCATTGCTGGAAAAGTTGAAGTGGAAAAACTGTGAAGAAATGACCTAAGCATGCTTTCTCCATTTTTAAATGTTACAGACAGATCAAGAGAGCTGGGTGACAGAGCTTATCTGAACCGGAAGACAAATTTAGACCAGCACTGGAGTTGCACTTACTTTAGGCCTGAGTTTATTCCCAAGACTCTGGCCTGAAAGCAATATCTTGGGACAATCTTGAGTGAGCATCACCCAGCAAAAAATGGTACTAAGGTAGCTCTTTTCTTTTTTTGGTAAAAAATAGCAGCCCTCAAATCACAAATCCTGGGTTTCAGTTCACAAGTGTCCAGAAGACAGGAAGGCAATATGAGCAGAAGTGCTGCTGGCCTGAGAAGAGACCTGGGGCTTGGGTGCTGGAACTCAGGGCTCAAGCCCTGTAAGCCCAGCACCAGAGACACCCCTGAATATGAGTCAAGTCTAAACTCAGAACTATCTCCACTCATCATCAGCAAATAGAATGGGTGGGGACATAGAGGGAATGTGTGGAAATAAATGTCTGGGTGATAAAGGAAATCTTGAATAATAAGGAAGAAGTGCTCACGTGGGGTGTCATCCAATTGAGTCAATGAATGTCTTTTTTCCAGTTACTCTGGGCATTGGGCGAGCCATGACATGCCTGTGAGCACTCTGAAAGCCCAAGCTGCTAGAGGATTGTCTCCTTTTAAAATCATAGTGGGTCACTGGCTTTATTGGTCCAAACCCTGCTTTTACTCAGTTTTGATTTGGTCCTTACTCCATGGGAAGAATGGCCTGTGTGAGTATTCTGGGCCTGGAAACTTGGGTGCCCTGAAATCAAAAGCAGAACTCATTGATGCAAACAAAACAAGGATCTCACCCCCAGATTCTGGCCCATGGTTTTGAGCTCTTTTGCTGAGGAAGAGACAAGCACCTTCACCTTACATTGTCATTGATGGGTGCTGAGGTTCCTCAGAGCCTTTCAGGACTCGGTCTTTTGTACATTGTTCTGTGAATAATCTGTAGAAAATTACCACTGATGGGACAGGCCAGCTCTGCACCTCGTATAAACCAACATAGCTTTATTGTAGTCAAAAAAAAGGATGGCCCAATTATTAGGGCATTAGTGTAAAACTTAGGAGACATGGGGTCAATTCACACACTTCCTGTGTGGTAGGGAGCAAATCACTAAGTCTGTCTGTGCCTCAGTTCCCTATCTGTACAGTTGGCATACTAGTATTACACTGCCTTACAGGGGTCCTGTGTAGGTAAATTAATGGAAGACTTAGTGAGATGCTTGGATACTATTCTAATTAGGGATCCAGATAAGTACTTGAAATAGACAAAGCTCCACTGATTTGCATCAGCAGAGAATATGGTCCTCTGCTGTGACTGAGGTGTGTAATCTTGTTTCTTTGTAATATATATAGAATTTGGTAGTATTGCTTGAGAGTTTGAGACCTCTTTAGTGCAAAATCTCAAACATAACAATGCAGCAGCATCTATAGGGAGCTAAGCCTTGTTTATTAGCTGTGTGCAAATTGAAAGTTTCTTTCTGGTGCAGTTTCCCTGTATTCTTAATGTTGTGTGGAGAGCAAGGACGGCACTGTGTTCTTTTGTAACAAATTTAAAAAGTTTTACTTTGTTTTTAAAAGCTGTAAAAAATGTGTTATCATGAAAAGGACTGGAGAAAGCAAAATACCCAATGCTGACTCACAGAATAATGGCAAACCAATTTCCCAAGCCTTGAAAAATGAATTACAGCTAAAACCAAAATTAAACTGAAAATATCCAACTCTTGACTTCTCTGTGCAACAGCTCCAGCTGACACTGAGTTTGTCTTTGACATGGTTTTATGTATGGCAATCAATCTCTGTCTGAGTATAAAGAAGAAACAGCACATTGACCAAATATTGGCTTCTATTCCCATCCCATTAAAATAATGGCAAAGCTCCCAATAACTTCAAAGGGCCTGATCCCATCAAACCTACAGCTTGATTTGTTTTCAGGCAAACTGAGGATCTGCAGCTCCTGTTAATTTCTGTTGGAGTGCGAGTGCTTAGCACTACTGACAATTGGGACAATGGCTTTAATTTACTTTTCTTTGAATATATTTGGTCCAAAATCATTTCAAGTTATTCAAAATGAACTCTCAAGCATTTGATTCTTGCTGTGGTTCTGAAAATGAATACTGGTTGCTGCAATGCAATGAATGTTTGGGAATAACACCTTTCTTTGAAGATTATGTTCCATTATTACAGCTGAGGAAATGAGTGGAGATGGTTGCTGGGCTGTTAAGGACCCTGAATACAACACCTAACTTCTTAGGGGCTGGGCAAAGTTTGTTTATATTATTCATAGTGTTGGTGTTATTCCCAAACCATTCCGCCCCAGCTGTTTAGATAATTTCAATTAACAGGGAAAGCATGACAAATAAGATCTCCAAAGTGACTGTGACAAACCAACTCAAGTGCGACTTCCGGGACACTTACCAAGAAGTCTGGAGCCTTTGGGAGAAAGGGAAGAATAACTTTTATTTTTAACTTTACAGTAAGTCAATTAATACACTTTTTCTTTCCAAAGCTGTTTTTCACTGTTATTCTCTTGGCAGCCCCTTCAAGTGTGTGTGTGTGTGTGTGAGAGAGAGAGAGAGAGAAAAACAGAAAGCCAGAGGAAAATGCTACTAGACCTGGAAGTCTCGGCTTTCAAATTCTGATGATGGCCCAAGCAAGCTCAATTACAAATATGGTTGAAATTAACCATTCATTTAATTCGAATGATTCTATTCTCCCTTCACCCAAAATGTAAATTGGGTTTGAAAATACAATCTAAATGCTCTACGCCACGGAATTCCATCAACTCTGCCAGCAGGGGGTTTGCTTCCATAACTGAAACTGAAATATACCAGAAGAACATGTCAGTCCGCAAAATACGAAGAGAAGCTAAATAGCCTAGCTATGAATGAATATGAGTTGGTGGGAATGAACATCCACTGGTTCAATGCAGTGGATGGGCAGAGTTACGTCCCTTTATAAGTTCCAAGGGGGTAGCAATGTTAGTCTAGTTCAGCAAAACAAACAATGAGACCTGTGACACTTTTAAAGACTAACAAATTTATTTATTGCGTGAGCTTTTGTGGGAGAAAATCCTACTTTGTCAGACTCTTGAAGGTGGGGAATTTACTTTAAATTGCCCATCTTCAAGCATCTGATGAAGTGGGATTTTCTCCCACAAAAGCTCATGCAATAAATAAATTTGTTAGTCTTTAAAAGCGTGACAGGACTTCTTGTTTGGTTTTAGGTTCCTTTATAGTGGTCAGTGAGTCCTGTTGTGACAGTCACTGCTGTGTTTCAGAAGATTCCAGAAGTCAGTCAGAGCAGATGTATGTACATAGTTTGGCCTAGCACACATGTGTATTTCATAAACATGACCGTGGGAAACAGCTGTTTGTATTGTCTGTATTGCTTCTTCATGTTATTTTTGTTGTGTGTAGAGTTTAAGATTCAACTGTGGACACAAGGCAGCAGAATCTCTGGAACCAGCTCTAAGTTTGAAATAGGTGAAGATTAAGGTTTATTGTTTGGTGGTTATTTTGCTTTCCCTGTTTTTTCAGAACTATAAATATTAGGGAACATCACTACTTTGAAGATGGGAACTTTCACTCATTTATCACTTCTTGAATGAAGCGATGAAATCTCGTATTTGCTTCTGGCAATAAATAGAAATCTCTGATCTCGCATCCACTGGGTCGTTCTGCTAATCTGAGCTCAAGGCTTGGGAACTTGAATCTCTTGAGTTCTAATTTTGGACATTCTTTCATTCTGGACAAAGCACCTGGCTCAGTTTCCCTGTGGTCTGGGAATAATAATACCTGCATAAGATCTCATATAATGTTTGTAAAGGACTATAGAAAGATGCTCAGATACCAGGATGATAGGCAGCCTTCTACAAACCTAGGTAAACAGAAAGAGAGAAGAAAGTATTGGATTTACATTGGGATTTCTTCCACTTTCATTTAAATAAGGACCAAATACCTATTGACACGGCTGTCAATATGTGGTAATTATTTTTTTTCCTGAACTGTTGGAATGAGTTTAAGTGGGAAAAAATGCGATAGATAGCTATAGCAATTAACTTTCCTCTTGCTAATTGACTTCCCATTAACCTGCTAGAAGTGTCTTGCTGTCTGCTTAGTGCTGAAATATACTCGAATGCTTTAATCTATTATTAAGATTGTGATTACACATCTAGTGCTGCCTTTATTTTTGAGTTAATTACATCACAACTTGAATTATCATGCATAATTTTTAAATTTCAGAAAGTGCCCCTTTTATAATTAGGTTTTAACCTCAGTAAAACCAGTGTAAATGTTTAGTTTATGAGGCATATTTAAGATTATTACCACCTCATTTTCGTAACGCAAAATATTGCTTAACTAAGACTTTGGACACAAGCTTCTCTCTTCTTACCTACTTACCTAGGCACTTGTATGGCCGTCAACAGTGTGCTAACATATATATATTACACAACACCTGATGAGACATAGAAGCACAAATATATGTTTCTTTTATAGGTGAAGGACTACAGTACAAAGGACTGGCTTTTCAAAGATGTTTCGTTGCCTAAAGAACAGAAGCGTTGCTACCTCAGGGAAAGACTCAGGGCCTAGGCCCAGGATCTGCCCCCTGGCCCAATTGGGAGTCGGGGCCCTGGGTTCCTGCCGCTGCCAGCATGGCCCTGGATCACTGGATGGGACTGGGTCGGGCGAAACAGTGGCTGCTGCGGGCAGCCTGGCTTATGAAAATCAGGTGCTGCTGCGGCTGGCCTAGCCCTGCCTACCAGGCTAGGAGAGGCAGGCACTGCTGTGGCTGGCCTGGTCCAGTCCCAGCTGGGGATCTGGGGCTGAGAGAGGCAGGGGGAGCCCCAGGCATTTGGGGTACTGGTGCTGGGACTCGGGGCACGTGCCTTGTGTGCCAGGTGCTAATGACGCCTCTGCTAAAGAAGCTGATGGGTGTCTAATGGGATTTTAAAAAAACCTGTAGGCAGGTTAGTTGCCTAGCTCACTTTGAAACAAGCTGATTGAACTAATTTCAGTGGGAGTTAAGTTCTCAACATTGACTAAGCAGCTATCTATACCTATGGCCTCTTTAAAAGCTTTTTAAAATCTGGCACTTTTTTTTCAAACAAATGAAATCTGAGTTTCTAGCAACCTGATCTGCCTGTGAAAAAACTCAGATGCAGACACTGTCGTTGAAGAGCACCCTAGTAATTTATATGTATTGATCTTCATAACACTTCGATGTGGCAGGGGACTGGTATTCCTATTTTATAGATAGGGAGCATAACAGGTGGTGGGTGCATTGGTCCTTGAATAAGCTGTGCTTGCTGTATAGGCTCCTATATGAGATATAAAGGAGGTTCCCAAGACTATGCATGCATCAGAACTGAGGTATCTGTGTAGGTCACAGATATTGTTACCTAAGGTGTTTGGAGAAGTCATATTCCATGATTGCTCAGTGCTTAGGATGCCTGCAAGAGAATGCTTTAATTTGTGTTTGCTTCCAGTTTGGCTATTCATGACAAAAGCTTCACTTCTTCTTCAAGTGCTGCTCAGATACATTCAGAAATATGTCTCCATGACGTAGCGGCAGATTGGTTGGAACTTTTTGCCCTAGCCTGTCAGAAGAGGGCAGGCAGCCACTGTGCCCTGCTTCACCCTTTGGCTATAAATGTGGTCACCACCTGGCTCCTCCCCAGTTTCATTTCTTCCACCTTCGCGTCGGTTGTGGAACTGCCCACTTCTTGTGCTTCGCAAGCAGCCTGTCTGTTGTTCACTTTATGAGCTTTTCGCCCGGCTGGGAGCACCTATTTGTGGACATAGTTCCACCGATGAAGATCTCCCCTCTTCCTTCATCAGCCACCATGCCAGGGTTCAAACCCTGTGCCGAATGTGGCAAGGCCTTCCCACTGGATGATCTCCATGAAAAGTGCCTCCAGTGCCTGTGTGAGAGCCACGTGGTCACCGCTTGCTGCATCTGTCTGTCCTTCAAGCCAAGGACAATCAAGGATAGGGAGCAAAGGCATCGTGCCCTGGCCTCCAAGCAGGCCTGGCACTCCTTCCCCGAGGCTTCGGGGCTTCCTGAAGGACTGAGTGCCAGTTTGGCACCAGAACCTGCCCAGCACCGTGCCGACAGGGGCCGCAGGACAAGCTTGGTACTGACCTCGGTACCACGGTGCCATCACTGCCCTGTGTCGCTGAGAAGGGGCTCTCCCCGGGACCGGGCACAGTCGACCCTGGTACCGTGGCGCCAACATAGCCCTGCGTTGCCGAGATGGGGCTCCCCCCGGGACTGGGCACAGTCGACCCTGGTACCGCAGCACTGACCTAGCCCAGCACCTTCGACACGGGGCTCCTCCAGGGACCGCTCAGGATTGGTGCCAGTCCCAACAACCCCAGAGGCAGTGGAGGCTGCCAGGGCCTTCCTCATTCTGCCTACACCTCCTTCCCCGGTGTGAGTTAGAAAGGGGAAACTGGCCTTCATGTCGAAGGCATGGGCGCAGCACAAGTGGCACTATTCCACTTCCCCATCACTGGCCCTGGGCTCTGAGGCAGACCCCGTCCCTCCTTGGGTCCCAGTACCGTGGAGCCATCCCCTCGGCAGCATTTCACCCTGTCATCGCTGGTACCACCCAGATGATTCCCCTGGCTCCAGCCTGGGGGAAGGAGCCTCAAAGGGCACTAAGCGGCCACAGCTCCGGGTTTTGGCGCCATTGCCATTCCGGTACCACCCTCAAGAATGGTCCCCACAGGAGGCCTCTGCGTCCTTGCCAACACCACCCCCGGCACTGGTGAGAGCCCAAAATCTGGTACCATCTTCTTACACGAGTGACTTGTTGGCGCATTTTGATCTCTTGCACTGTGTGTCAGCTCAAATGGGTGTCGAAGTTCAATCCTCCAAGGTGCCATCTGATGCTCTATTTGGCCCCATATTTTCCTCAGCAGAACTGGTCACGGTTCCCTTCCACCCCAGCGTCTGGGATTTGGCCTCTTCCCGATGGCAAAACCTGGGTTCCATCTCTCCGGTCTCAGATATGGCAGAACTCAAGTACAGAGTCCTGGGGTCAGAGTTCCCCTCACTCGCCCACCACCCAGTCCCACCTTGTGCTGTGGTGGAAGTGGCCTTAGGGCTGTGACAGACCTCCCGCAATCCCCTCCCGACATCAAGGGACGCAAGGAATTAGAGCTGCTGGATAGAAAGGTATATTCCTTGGCCTTCCAGTTTCAGGTCGCAAATAACCAGGCCCTAATCAGCAGGTACATGTTGGATGTGTGGGAGACATTAAACAGATTTAGATACCTACTCCCACCAGAGGCCAAGGAAGAGTATGATGCCTTCTTGGAGAAAAGTAAAATAGCCTCCCAGGACCTCCTCCTGTCAGCATGGGACGCGGTGATACGGTGGCCCACACCGTGGCCTCAGCGGTAACCCTGCACTGCATGGCCTGGCTACGGGAGGCCAGAGTATCCCCAGGCCTCTCAAGAGGTGGCCCTCAATCTCCCCTTTGGGGTCGACGCTCTCTTTCCCCCAGAAACCTTGGCTGTCTTGGGTACTGTTTGTGACCCCCAGGGTGAGCTGAAATGCTGAAATACCTTGGACTTCTCCTGATGGGACCTCTCCCACACCCTCTGGCCCCATTGGGCCCATGGCAAACTGCCCCCCCTCCTTTTTTTCCTTTTCAGTAGTTACTGGTGAGGACTTAATCCTCACCACCACAATGTCAGTTCGAAAATCACCCTGGGGACCTTCCCAGCAAGGCCCTTCCCTGCCCATCACCAGGGAGGTATTCCGCCCGGTTATTCAGCAGTATTGATTCTAATCACAGCTTCATTGCCCTGCTGTTGAATGCCCACTGCCTTGAGACAATGTCTCAAGAAAGCGAGGCTTAAGCGAAGGGCAGCTGTTTGATTTCTCTGCTGCCCAATAGCTAGCCAATTAGTAGCCTCTGGCTGTACTGGCTCCCCAAAAGGTCTAACCCATGAGTGATTCCAGTGCAGATGTCTCCGGTGGATAACTTGGAGGTTAAGTAGCTTCTCCTTCCCCGGTTAGGGTTAAGGTTTCATATTGTCCACATCTCTGCTGTTAACCCTATTGCAGTGGTCACAATGGAGACCTGTGGCCCAATTCCCATGGGCATCCTCCAGAGAACAGTTTTACTCCCAGGGTGCTATCACGCCCCCCACACAACACCCTCCTTTGGGCGGCAACTCCTCATTGCTCGGGACACTCAAGGTTTATGGGATATAATCCAATTATCAGACTGTATTGCCCTCTTGATCCCCATTCCACACTAAACGGGCCTTCTGCTTCCTGCAACTATCCCAACACCTGGGAATGTCACTCCCATGTGCTTTCCCATGGAGAAAGCCCTCTGTCCTTCTCTCTGACTGGACAGTTGAAGAATCCCTTGTTGACCCTCTCTGCCCTCTCATAGGGAGCATCCGAAAGGCGGGGGATGGAAGGAACCTTCCCTCCCTTCCCATATGCCGCCCTGACCAATCTGATCATCAAATGCTATTAGCAGTGCCTAAACATGGCTTGTACCTGATCAACCTCACCAGGGTCTTAAGGTATATGCTTCCAGCTTGGGATACTGCAACCCCTTTTGACCCTGTAGAGCAGACATATTGCTCCTGCCCCTCAGATACTGGGACTTGTAGGCTGGAGACTGGCCAATGATGCACGCGTGGTGCCCATACCAGTGGTAAAACCCTAACGCTTGCTACTACCAGCTGGTTCACAGCCTGGCAACTGACTTGGTGAGGGGTCTCACTAACTAGACTCCAGTCCCACCTTCTGCCTTCCTTTCTCGCATAAAGACGGGGTACCATTTTGATCAATGGATTCTCTCTTTCTCCCAGGGCCTGTCAGTCACAGCTGCCCGGAATGCCCTTTAAGTCCGAACATCTATACAAGGACCCCCTTTCCCTTGGTGAAGTGGACTGGTGTCACTTCCCCTCCCTCCTCTCTCTCCCTACCACTAACGTGCCCATTCTTTCTACCCGAATCGGGGGGCTCTCAGGTCACAGCCTTCAGAAGAGATGACATAATAATACTGATGTTTTCTTCCACCTCTTTACCACTTGCTGAGAGGTGAAGACACTCGTTCTGCTTTTCCCCATGAAGCTCATAGTCGATGCTGCTTGGACAGTTCAGTGAGTAGCCAAGAGGTCTTTACCTTCAGAGTAAGGGGTCCAAGACTTGGGCCGGGTACCCTGAGTTGAACTCCACCGGTATGGTCTGCAGACCACTCCCTTGGGAGGAATTTGAGTCTGACCTCAGTCATCAACCCCCCCCGAGTCTATCTGGGGGGGGGGAGCCCTCTTGTAGCTTCTTCTTTAGGATGGTCATAGCACCAGGGCCACCTCGGGCTAGTCTGGGATAACCCTGCTCGGATATCCCGTGGGTGCAACTCCCGCTTCCTCATCATACTCTGAAGGTTTTCTAGCCACCGCAGTCGTGATTTGGTATTATGCTGAGGCCTAATTGACCACTCGGCGTCTGTCTTGTTTGATAGACCTCTTATTACACCAGCTGACATCCTGTCCACCAACTGGGAATTCGGCAGCTACCCGTCTCCAATAGAATCCACTTGCAACATAAATTCTAATAGCGACAATAGCACATTTGTAGAAGGCGCTTTAGATAAACCAGAAGTGTCTTAAAGGAGGCTGTGGAATGTGCACCTTCGAGGGGTGAACCTTCTCCGCTTCCTTGGTAGATGCTGTTCCTTCTCCCTGTACGTCCCGGTTCCTCCTAGAGGCCCTTCCCTCGGGGCGCCCCAATCCTGACACACATCTCTGTGCGTCACAAGGCTAGAGGCGGGGGCTGCACCGGTTGGACTCTTCCCGGTGCTACGAGGTCACATAAGCCAACGTGAGTCTAGTCCTGTAGGCCATGGAACTCGACACTCGGGTCTACCGTACTTATGTGCCCTCCCCTGGGCGTCACATTATCGCACTCAGCTCCTCGTATACTCCGCTGGCCAATTGCCAGCAAAAAAAAAAAAAAAAAAAGAGAGAGAAAGATGAAAAGACAGGGGAAATGATGATAATACCATGGTCCTTGGGTCAATCTCCTAGACCTCTCCAGTACCCTGCTCGTTAGACAAATACCCATCTCAGAGTTATGCCATGCTGAAGGCAGAAGAGCCAACTCCACCCGCCATCCATCAGCATGGCTAGCAGTCACCTATTTCTCAATGTATCTGAATGTAGTGCTTGAAGAAGAATGGTGGGTTACTTACCAGTAACCGTCCTTCTTCAAGATGGGCTGCTTGGATTCATTCTGAGCCCTCTCCCTGTCCCCATTTTGGGAGTTGGCGACTGTTAGGAACTGGGGAGGGGCCAGGTGGTGGCCACATATATAGCCACATGGTGGCGCAGGGGGCGGTGGCTGCCTGCCCTCTTCTGACAGGCTGGGGCAAAAAGTTCCAACCAACCCAGCACTCTGGCACAGAGACACCTATTTCTGAATGAATCCGAGCAGCCCATCTTGAAGAAGGACGGTTGCTGGTGAGTAACCCACCGTTCCTCCTACCCTAACTCTACCTGGGAAGCTCAGACCTAGCATGATCCCCACTCCCAGTACCACAAGGGAGTTAGTTTTACTCTTCAGGTCAGCATGAATATTGAGCAGAGAGCTGATTACTGCAGCTGAGAACAGTTTTTGAGGTGAGATGGGTGTAATGGTGGTATAAAACAAGCTTATTTGTTAAACACAAATTCTCTTTGCATTCATGTGAGGCATAACAACATTCCTGGCTTCTAGTTCTAAGCTTAGCCACTCTCTATTTAACAGTTTGCTAGAGTGAAACAAAAGTAATTTCTTGTTCAAAACAAACAAGGAGACCTAGGCTATGGCACTGAAGACTGACAAATTTATTTATTGCATGAGTTTTCCATATGATTAATAAATTCATTAGTCTTTAAAATTGCCCCAGGATCTCTTGTTTGTTTGTTTTCCTGAACTAGACTAATATGGTTACTCCTCTGATTCTTGTTGAAAGGTTACCTTTGAAATGGACCTTCTGGGATGTTTTGTTGAAAAATCTGACAAATCTTCTTAGAGGTGATAAAGCCAATAGCATTCCAGTTGTTATGTTTCAGCAGATTACAATTGTTATTCTATCATGCTTATTTGAGTACCCTCTTAATTTGTAATTAGGCTCTGTATGCCTGATAGCTAGGGGAAATACACCTCCAAGTAATAAAAGGGTGGTGTTTGATACTACATTTAATGAGTTAAATATCTCATCCTAAAGCACATTATGCTATATGTGTTTCTATGTTCTGTCTCATTAGGTTGTGTTAGTTTTGAAAGTAATTTGAAACAATGTAGTTTTCCCTTTAAAGTTGAAGAAAAATATATTTGCATTAAAAGGGAAGATTAAATCCTTTAAAACAGTAATTTATTCTTGCTGTGACAAGCTAGACATTAATTTGGTGCTGTTCAACTTGTTCTCTGAAAGCATTACAAAGTTTTTTCCCTACCCTTTAATAACAAACAAATTTTGATTTTTCATCAGATGCATCATTAATTTCTGCTCCTAATTCCTGTTCATTTTCTCCTTTCACTCACTTGCTCTTATTCCTGTGAATTTCATTCAGGAGGTGCTTCAGTGAGTCACATTTATATTTTGTATTGTTGTTTGGAGAGATGAACTAGTGTGCATATTGCTCCTTTGTAAAAGCTTTTGACAAAACTGAAGGGTTGGAACAAACTGCCCTATTTAATCTTTTTGTCAGGTTTGAGAAGCTCAGCTCACCAGAGGATTGTATTTGAAGAGCTTTGATCAGAGCTTCATCCCTTGGCTCCTTGCAGGGAAAGCTTGGGGTGTGCAAACTCCTCCCGATGTGTTTTGTGTGCACATTGAGCTGAGTGTAACTCAGTGGTTAGTCTTCCAAACTCTGCCCACAAAATAAGCATCTTGGCCTTTTGGAGGACATTTTGGACATGTTCTATACTGACAGATTTTAACTTTCTCTTTTCTAAATACTTAAAGTAGGCTTGTTTTAGGAGAATTATTGCTTTATGAGAGCTGTGCGTTACAGAGAGAGAGTAGGCCTATGGAAGGCTGCAGTGAACTTTCATTATAAAGTCTTATTTTTGTCTCTGTATCACTTTATTTTTTTCAGAGTTTTCTTATGCCAAGTCTGGAGAGTGTTTGTCTAACAATGTGGATTACATGTCATGATAAGAATGCAGCTTTTATCCTATGTCTTTGTCTCCTAGTTCAAAATCACCGCATTTTTATTTTATCAGTTTCCACAGAGTCAAGTCTCCCCAATAGAATAACTGATGTTAGCTATTTTGGAAGAAAACAGGTTGTAATTAATTAAAGTTGTTAACAGTTTTTATTATTGTCAGGTTGGGACACAGTCTGTCTCCTAATCTCTCTCTGATGTCAATGCCTTTGTTATTATCTAAAATGGCAGCAGGATCTGGTTAGGTATGTGCATAAGAACCTTCAGTTGGCTAGAACAAAATCAGATTATTGTATTTACCCTTTTCCCATCTCCTCTTTTATGTGGGTTTTTTTTTTTTTGGGAGGTTGGGTAGAAGGCAGGGAGGGATGGTCTAGATTGTATTTGCAGCATCCCCAGCTTTATAAAACAGACACCTAGCAAGAGATATTTTGGACCATGAAACCTACATAGTTTTGTCCATCTTTCTCTATTTAAATCAAAGAAATAAAAACTTCTGACGTACTTAAAGCTGTCCATTTGCCAGTTGCTAGCAATCTCTCTATATCACTTACTCATGAACATGCAGTTGTGCTCCCAAGACCCTTTCCAATGTGATCTCTACACAATTTCTAGAATCTTGCACCCTGCTTTTCACAAAGAGCCTTAAATGGATATGTAACTTTAAGCACGTGAGCAATTTTATTGCAATTTATGGAACTAATCAGGTGTTGTGCTTCAGAATCTTGCTGAATCAGACCCTTTGCCAGTGTCTCTGTTGGTACACACAAGCTTCATCTGGATTCATTGTTTTTAAACCTATAGACTCAGCACTCTGTGTCCTTTCTTTGGAGTCTCCTTGTCTTGCTGTGTGATTGGAAGGAGTCCCAGTTCCCTTGGCATGTCAGACACTATAATGTACTGTGATGGACTGACCTAACTGGACAGTACTACAAGACATCGTATTGATGTATTATGCTTGGGAAATTACAAACTAGGGGTTTTCTGAGACGGAGCTGTAAGGAATGCATTGTCTCACAGGGAATAAAATCTTGCAGTTCTTGCTCAGCAAAACTCCAATTGACTTTACTGGGAACTTTGTCTAAGTAAGGGCAATGTCAAATCAGCATATGCTTCCAGTCTTCCCTCCTTCATGTATTTCATACTTTCTCCCAACACACAACTTGATTCTTCCAGCTTGTGGACAGAATGGCTGTTTGGTACCCACATATCCAAAATCAGTAGGACAAGCAGGTTGAGGTTCAGAGCTGCAGCATCAATTCAATGATGCTGCTGTGTGTCACCACAGAAGTTCTGATAGGACTGGTTGGAATTTTAAGAAATTTGTACTTTTTTGACAAAAAAAGAAGTCAAATTTTTAAGTTTTGGTGGAAAGAGAAAATGGGTCTTTCTTTCTTTCTTTAACAATTTGAGTCTCTGTTTTCCCCAGTCTCCCCATTTTTGTTTTGTTTTTTGACTAGCTGTAGGCTCACTGGAAACACTTGGAATGTTGATGATGATGTGCAAAAGTTGTTCTTCTTGTTTGGTCAATTCCGTTTGCTCTACTAGAACAATGAGCTTTTAAAATTCATATGTAAGTTGATTGTCTGAAAATGCAGTTTATCACTGTTTTCCATATTATGCAAAATAAATTATAATTATGTCCTTAGATGGCCCCCATGACCCTAAGTAACTGAGTACTAAGGCATGAACTTGCATCCTTTAGGTGATGTGGACTAGTTGGCAGAGCATTGGAGTAGTATTTAGGCATTCTGGGATCTGCCACTGGCATGCTGAATGATCTTGGGCTAGTCATTTTGGCTCTCTGTGCCTCAGTTTCCCAATTTGTAAAATGGGACTAACCACGCTGACGGAAAGCTCTTTTAAAGAGCTGGATATTTATAGTTATCCTCCATTTTGCAGGTGGGGAACCAAGACACAGGAAGCCTAAGCGACTTGCCCAAGGTCACACAAGACGTATGTTTGAACAGACTTGCACTTAAGATCTAGACTGTCACCTCAACACTGGACCATCTTTCACCAAAAAAATACTGTATAGTCTACAGTTGAAACAAGCTGCCTCTTCTGCTTCCCTCTCAGCTCTTTTGAAAGGTAATTTTGAAAAACTGGACGTCAAAATCTGTTAATCTTCTCCCAGTGTAAGGCTGCTGATTGCATCAGATTCATTTCTTAATCCCCTCATCCTATCTGATCACTCAAGACTAGACCCTGATAAACTGTCTCAGGTAGCCATTGATGTCTTTCAAGAAGCAGTTGCAAGCCATATGGCATCTATCATGCTTGCCTCAGTGTCTGAAAGGTTTTGCTATTAAAGATTAGGGAGGTTGGAGGTCACCCAAAATCACAGTGTTATTCACTTTATAAGCCTTTTTTTATCCTGTCATCTAATATTACATTTTTCAAGCTGCTTCTGACTGGGGAGGCTGTAGCATATATCAATATCTTGCCCTTCAATCCTTTCTAGACACTAGGGTTTAAGCATTGATTGATTCATTAAATGTCTCCAAAGTCAAACAATTTATCTCTCTTTTAGCCTGTTTTATTGTCTCCGTTTCCTTATGCCTATCTTTCTATGTACACCTCAAGCAATGGATTAGCTGGGAGACTGAATTCTTCATGATGTTCACTTACAGAGAGTGCATCTGTTATATCGCATTTTCAGATCATACAAGGAGCTGCACAGAGCATGCACGCATGCGCACACAGCCTTACAGCAAAACTTAAACTAATTTCTCTCGTCCTGAAGTTATAGTTTCAAGGGGTGGGGGAGGAGTAAAAAGGGATCTTTTGTTTTATTTTCAGTGAAGATTTTCACCTTCATTGTTTCAGTGTGTTTTAGCCCTAGATTCCCCACTTTAGTTAATTCTGTCTTTATAAGAATGGCCTCGAAACAGGACATGTTCGTATATCTTTAAAAGATTTATCATTTACTGTCTATTGCAATATAAGACTGTAGCATCGTGTTTTTGAGTTAGCAAAGTACCAATGAAGTTGTTGTTACATCCTGTAAATTGCTGCTGGTGGGCAGCTCTTAATATGCAACTCTGAGCACTCTGTTCTCATGTCAGATTGTTTTTTCTACACCCATTTGGAAAGGTTACACTATGCTTATATTCCATTTATGGCCTTGAAATTGGTTTTGGGTGGAGTCAAGTGGTATACAGGCATTTATTCCACCTTTTTGGTGCTCCTGTTAAAGTTCAGTGGATGTCCTGATCCCAACCTGTTAAACATATGCCATCAGCAAAAATGCTGCCATCTACAAAGGTTACCAGGCTCTGACTCATCACATGGGTTGTGGGACATTATTATTATTGATCACTGGTATTGTGGTAGTGTTACGTGTTAGCTCTGTGCTCTTGAGGAATCAGAGCATAGTATCCAGCCTGTGCCTCCCTCCCCCCCACACATCCCCCAACCTCTGCTTGAACTGAAAACCAAAAACAGTAGGAAATGGGAGACATCCTTTTCCTAATCTACCCATATCCAAAAGCCATCAGCACAATGGAGCTTCATTTGCATTGACTATGGAGAACCAGACTCCAAAGCAGGAGCCGCACTGAACTCTGGGATTGAAGAAGCAAGAGCCGTACTGAACTCTGGGATTGAAGAAGCAGGGAAGCATTGCCTGATGGAGGATCTCACACCAAAACGAACAAACTCAGCAATTATCAGACCATTCTAGTCACAGATGTGATACTTGATACCCAAAATACTGAGTCTGCCTGACTGTATTGTGAGCTTCTCTGAACCATTACACCCAGCCAGGAATGTGTATTGGCTACGTAAACAAGTCCTTATAAAAAAACCTTTACCCACATCCAACAGTAGTGTGTAGTGTAGTGTGTGTCCTGTGCAAGTCCTGATTGGATCCTTTCTGAATCCTGTGTGAGTCTGGACTGAGTCCTGACTCCTGATGCTTGGATCTAAAGCTGTATCATTTCCACTGGGATTTGGCTTTTCTTCCTTGCTGATTGCTGTGGGAGCTTTGTTTCCATCCAGCCTGTGACCCTGAGCTGCACAACCTGGAAACCTTTCTGCTACACAGAGTGGTGAGACCCCCCCCCCCGCCGTCTCTCTCTCTCTCTCTCTCTAGGCCTGATACAGTAGAATCTAGGTAATATTGTAGCTGGGTGTTCTTCTTTCCTTGTATGTTTATCAATGCTGTAACTGGGTATGTTGGGGTATTCTTCTCTCCTTTGTAATTATTATTAGTAGTACAAGTTTTAGATACCTAGCAATAAAATGACTTTTGTTATTAAGCCAGTTTCCAGACTCTTTTAAGACATCATTCCCTCTCCTTTGTGGTCTTGGTTTCTTTATATCACTTTGCAGCAACGCTTCTATTACCTAGCCAAAGATCCCTGTAATGCCCACAACCCTGTAAGGTTTGCTCATTGATAGGGATAGTAGCCTGATTGACTCCAGGGGCATATAAGGGTGACAGCTGACAAGTGCTGTTTTGACCCAGCCTGATTGAGTCCAGGGGCATATAAGGGTAGCAGCTGAGAAGTGCTGTGTGACCCAGCCTGCTCAAGATCCATAATCAAGCCTAGTTTGGTGCGGTACAGGGGCACATAAGGGTAGCAGCAGAGAAGTGCTGTGTGACCCAGCCTACTGAGTTCAGGGACACATAAGGGGTCAGCTGAGAGTGCTGATAGACCCGGTCCGCTCAGACGCACCTCTATAGAAACACAAGTCACACAAGCAGCACACTAATAGAAGTACCATCTTCCCCATAGAGAAAGCAACCCTAATAAATGAGCATACCCCAAGTTGGTGGGCAAAGTTGGTAACAGTAGCACCTAGAAATGCCAGTCTGGGGCCAGGACTTCCTTGTTTTTGATACTGTGTGAAGAGAGAGCAAGAAGGCAGTCCCTACCCCCAATGAGATTACAGTTTAAACAGAGTGTAACAGGGAAGGGAAGTTGGATCAAATGAGATCTAAGGAAAAAGGAACTGCTTTCTCCACTCTTGTCCAGCTGTGGTTCTAGTTAAGTCAGTGAAGGGCCTGCCTGTTGATTTGCTGTTTCTTATTTAATTTTATGGAGGCAGTACATGGTGATCCCGGGTAAGGACCAGGGTATCCATTGTGCTAGGTTCTTTACAAACACAGAACAAAAAGATGGGCCCTGCTCCAAAGAACTGATAATCCAGGTATAAAACCATAGACAACAGGTGACTACAGACAGATGGGGGAGCCCAAGCAATCAGTGGGAAAACACTGGTCAACATAATAGTCTGTAGTCTCAGTTCACCAGATGCATAAGTGTTAAACAGATGTATCCGGCTATCAAAGCAAAGGATAGTTTTCAGGAGGGATTTAAAGGAAGACAATGAAGCAGTTCTGTAGACATTTCTGGAGAGCTTCTCCCAAGTGTGAGGGGTTTCATGGGGAAAAGCGTGAGAGCACTTGTTTGGAAATGATACAAGTGGGAAACGAAGGCTGGCGTCATTGGTCATTTGGCACCAGGAGTCAACATCTCAGTAGTGTATGAGAGAGAATTTGTAGGGTGAGAATAAGTTGGGAAGATCTTGAAAGTGGAAACTTCACCAGAAACAGTATTGAGCCTCTGTAAGGAGTATGCTGTTCTCTTGAATTTGCATCTTGGTGTGTTTTCCATAAGCTAGGGTAGGACCTTTATTCTATACACATTCTACATAACAGTATCATAGCATGATACTTTCCTGTAATCAAACTGCCATCCAAGGCATTACTAAATCCATACATTCCCTGGAGCTTCTTTTTTGAGAGACTCTTCCATGCATGAGAAGTTATATTTGTTACCTATAGTCATCCCAGTTCATTCTTCAAAAGTCTTTCAACTTCCCCTACCCCACCTTCTGACCCCAAACATAATATGCACATAAAACATTGAAATCTTTCTGGAAAGGTTTGCAGCTGGAGCACATCAGCAAAGTGACAGGTTTTTTTACATTTGCAAACAAAACAAAAGTCTCTCTCATTATAGCAGAGTAAGTGTTCCAACAAGATACTTTCTCTGTCAGAAAATGCCTGAATAGTGTTTTTCATCTGAAGCTCAATAGCTCATAGGAACAGAAACACTCTTTTATGGGTGAGATAAACAAATGGTTTCATGCACCTATTGTGGAGCAATGAAAAATAAAAAGGAATCTGATAGGAAAGTGTCAACATAATCGAACATTGTAAACAACACTTTTTGTTGTGTTGAATTCTGCCATAATGAATAGGCTTTTTTTTTTTTTTTTTTTTTGCTTGGCATGGCTTATATTAGTTATGGGTGCTCTGTGGGTATGAATGCTCCTCTTAGACTCTTAAGGATCATGATTCTGTAAGGGTCCAAGAGCTTTGAGTTCCTTGTGACTGTAAGGCTGTATCTAAATAAACAGTTGTACTGTTATAGTTCCCCCATCTTCAAAGTGTCTGACAAAGTGAGATTTTCTCCTATGAAAGCTCAAGCATCTATTTGTTAGTCTTTAAGTGCCACAGGACTCCTTGTTTGTTTTGCTGAACTAGACTAACATGGCTGCCCCTTTGGAACTTGGTGTAGTTGAAGGTATACATCTCCCCTTGTAAGACAAACAAACATGGCTACTGCTTTGGATCTCCCCTACTATAACTGAGTTATATGATATAAATGTGCTTATAACAGTGTAGCTTATTTGGGTACAGGAAAAGGAATGACTCTGCAGATGAAGATACCTTTATACTAGTACAACTGCATCAACAGCAGGCTAAACTGTAATACCAGAAGCAAATCACACCACTATCCAGCCTAACTATAGCAGTGCAAAAACTATGTGTAGATCAGGCTTGAGTAATGAGGGAAATTCCTATGCTACTGGAAACATAATTATCTAGAAATTTATCTTAAGATCTCAAATTTGAAATATAGCCTCAAATTCATATGATATTAATAGTTGCTGTAGCCGTACAGAGGATACACTAGCAAATATTTATCGGTCTTTCTTAGATTTGCCTGGATTTTTATTCATTTACAAAGATATATTTTATAAGTGGATATGTTTCTCTAATTGAGTGTATCTTGTAGTCCTTTGTGTATGCTTATTCTCTGCGAAACATATATGTTATATGAAACAAGATAATATGTAATATATTGTTAATGTTTTCCCAGCACATGTATTATGCTGTTCCTATACTTGGGGGATACATTTGGCACTGAGTGAATATTCCTTAATCATGATAGATGCCATTTGATTTAATTTGTGGTTAAATTGTGCTGGGGATTATCCAAACCACAATGTATTTGCTTGCATAGTGAGTAATTGCAAGTCAGCTTGGATATGGAAAGACCAATATCCTCACTAAATTATGTGGAGGCCCAGGGCTTGCAATGCTGGATGTACAGTTTATTTATAGAGTGCAGGTGACAACTTTGAAAAACTTGAATTCCAATAACAAGGAGCATAAATCACAGGCAGCTATTTTTGCATGCACTCTTGCTGCTTCAGTGGGTGCACTCATAGATTGATTCTCTGTAGAAGGTCTAACAGAATCGTCCAGACTGCTGGAATAGTTTTAGACTTTATGTATACTCAAGCTAGACTTTTCCTTTTCACCTGGGGTAGACCAAAGGAAAGGATTAGCTATGATCAAGCTAAGATGCCAAAAACAGTGACGTAGCTAGGGCCCATTATTTTAGTAATAAATGCTTTAAAAAGAATTATTACAATGTCACAGTCTTCTAACTGGAGATTCTAAATAAAGAAAATAACTCAAAGCTTCTCCCATGCCATTTGAGTCTCAGCTTTGTCTCCATTGTTTACCAGAGCCCACACCTTTTCTGCAGTTATGCCCAAACAGAGACATGCAGTGGCTCAGTAATATACTGCAAGTAAACTTACCATGACAGGGTCTCCATGGTTAACTTCACGCACACTATCATTAACTTTTACCCTCCAAGTTAGAATAATAATTTGAAGCTATATAGCACTTTTTATAGGAGGAGCTCCCGAGATATTGGGGGTAGTGGGAAGCACTGCAGATTAGTGGACAGGGCATCAGGGCAAGGTTTTGAACCTTGTTTTGAACTTCACCTGTTTCATTTTAATTTTTCTGTGCCTCTTTTTCATTTTTCACCTGCTGTTTGCCTTGTCTAGGCAATAAGAGCCTGGTTTTCAAGGTATGCAGTCACTTTATGCCACCTTTAAAAATCTACCCACAAGCTTTCTGAGGCAGGGATAGTTGCTTTGCAACCTTCCAGAAAACAGCCATGATCTTGGATGGGCATTTCCACAGCTACTTTCATAAAAGTAATGTATTATGTAGTTGAGCATAGCCAGCTTTTCTGCCCTCAAACTACAGAAGATATTTTAGGAACGTTGACAACAGATTTAAAATGTTCTATAATTGTAGAAGTTATTCAACATTTTTTCCCTTTCTCTTACAAACTGCCTATTTCCATTCAGAGGATAAAAGCTGCACAACAACAACAACAACAACAACAACAATGAAGATGGTGATGATATATGGCTTTTCTGGACAGGAAAGCATTTTGGGTGATGTCTTTCTTTAGCTGCACTAATATAGATATTGGATATTTTGTATCTATCCTGTGAACATTTGATTAGCTACATGAATTGCTTTTAATTAATTTGGTTTTGTTCTGCTTGGTGTGGAAGATGGGTCAGTCTGTTTAAACGTATACATCACAGTAAAGTATAGATTTTTCTGCCTCACAAATAACTTAGGCCTCTGTTGTGGCAGCTAAATTAATGCAGCAATATGATGGAAGCTTGGCAAAATGTTTTGGAGGTACTTGGTATACTAGGTTTTTTGTTGTTGTTGTTCAAGAAAAGGTCTGAATCAAATCCCCTGGATTTTCCTTCACCTTTTCACTGTCAGATGTGGGAATTACTATTATTACTGGTCTGCAATGCTACATACAATGCACTAGCTACTTTCCAGAGATAAAAGAAAAGATGTTCACAGTGAGCTGATTGCAGGGAGACAGAGCAGGATTGATTTAAGCAAGCAAGGGTCACAGATATGCCTCACATGAGACTTCTGCCTGATCATGACATCTTAGCTACTGTATGAGACAGACTACCCCGCCTTGGAGTGCTAACAGCAGTCAGAGTTAATGTCCTTTGGATCTATTGTTTCAAACTAGTTGAAGACTCAGGCAGGTCTACACTCATGTCATCTTTTTAAGCTTTCCTATGTGTCTAAGAGGACTAGAAACAGACATTTTAAATAAAATAAGTCTGAGATTCTGATTTCATAATGTGATTCCAAGATTGGGACTCTAGGCTTGAGTCTACAAAGTCTGTGGAACATCAGAAAGGCATTTTCTTTTCAAAGGAACAAGATTCATGAGAGAGAAAGAGAGAAGGTGGTTGAGGCAATAACTTCTATTGGACCAGCTTCTGTTGGTGAGAGAGACAAGCTTTCGAGGTGCACAAGGCCCTTCTTGAGTTCCAGACCTGTGTAGTTAGAAAGTTTCTCTCTTTCACCAACATTTGATCCTGGTTTGTAATTCTCATAGCCTAGAGCCAACACAGCTACAACATTGCTGCATACATGATTGACTATAGGCATCGAGTAGAAGAGTAGAGCATCAGAGTAGAAGGACTTGAAGCTGAGAGGAGAATGGCCTTGTAGCTGTTACATGTGTAAGACTGTCTACATGCGGATCCCATTAATGGTAACCCAGCCACTCTCATATCAAGAGTTGTTCCCAATTATTCACTGGCCTTTAAAATAGTGAGTTAAAATAATAATACATTTTAGATTTTTTTGATTTTTCCTGTGGTTTTGAAACTTTAGAGTCACACTCTGGCCATGTTTCCAAGCTCCTCTCTACAAAAAAATGAAGGCTAGAAACTAAAAAAACAAAACCAAAAACAAAACAAAAACAAAAAGCAAAAAACACCTTTGAGATTGTCACATAATTTTGGCTTGTGAAGCTGGGGTGACAAGAAAATATCACATGTAGTATGACTAGCGGTGAAATCACAAGGGGTGGCTACATTTTAGTTAATGCAAGAAGGAGTAGAAGTGGGCAAAATCTAGACTGGCATCTTCCCTGTACAAAGTGAGTGCCCTGACCATTGGGCTGGAACTCACTCTGGCCCAATGACAATACAAGTTTCTTATACAAACTGAAACAGCTTAAACAAAAGAGATGGCAAGAGTTCTATAGAGAATGCCTATAATCTGATATGGCTCTTAGTTGACAAGGGGAAGACCTCAGTTTGCGTCTCTGTTCCATAGCAGGAATTCAGACCTAGCTCTTTCACCACCACCACCTCATTTGCCTGCAGTTTTGTGATGAGCCATTAATTCTACAAAACGGAAATGTTGATTTTTGACCAACTTTGTCTCTTTTTAAAGTACAGTATAGTACATACATATATGCTACTTTTATAACCAGAAAATAGGAAGAGAAGGCAAGTTAATAAATCAAGTCTTTGCTATGGAAGCAAATGATTTAACTTCCCTGTACCTCAATTTACTCATTATTAAAACAAATATTGGTAAAACAGTACTGCTCTGTTACTTTAATGCGTGTGAATTGCTTTGAGATCACTGGATGAAGTGCGAAGATGTGTGCCAATCATTATCATTAAACAAAAGTTGCTAAATTCTCACAGTGTTCAGGTTATATGTCAGTAGAATTACTTATCTGGAGATGGCTGAGAGCTGTAAAGCTTCCTCTAAAGGTGAGATTTTTGTTTTCATTTTTGACTTTGTGGGTTAGTGAAAGAATAAAAAGTTCATGTTTGGCACTAGGTGGTGCAAAGGAACTAAAGAATGAGTTGGCTATTTCTTTCTGCGCTACACTAGATACACTGGGAGGGATAGTTTACAGAATCTATTGATTCTACTGAAGTCTACTAATGAGAAATTTACAATGAAAGTATATATAAAAATGCAATTTAAGGGATCAATATATCAACAATTACAAATCATCAGCAAAATGTTCTGAGATGGGGGTATAAGGTGAATCACTAGCAAATAAATACATAGAATTGTATGACAAAACTTTTCTAAAGTACTATAATTTATGTGCAAACACAGCTTCATTTTAGCTTTATCCAGTCACATGACTGTTTCTTCTGTGCTCTTTTTAATTGTGGAACCTTATCCCCCCCACAATGAAAAGAAAAGATTTAAATTGACATAGAATTTGCATCAGGGAGATGTTGTCTAGTGTTTCTGTGCTAACTATTAATTGGAAAGGAGTGATTCTTTTGACAGATAAAATAGGAAAGTACTGTGCCCTTAATTCTTGGATTTTACTTTAAGCCTCACAATACTGGGTGATTTTGTCCTAATACAAGTTTTGTACTCATGGTAATGTGGAAATCATGGCTAACATTTTTTTTAAATGCCTAGCTGCCATGGCTGAAGAAAAAATTTTGAAAACAAGGCAAATAAAAATAAACCTACATTATTTTTTTTAAAAAAATCATGATTCCTTGGGGTCTTGACTCATGGTATTTGGATATTTAGAAATGGCAATAGTGAGAGAACATCTATCTGTAGCAGCCTGGGCTTGGATTGTCAGGTCTAGCAGAACAGTGATGGTGGAGTCCAGGAACAGTGCCAAAGGTCAGACCCAGGGGATCAAAGAAGGACTCAAGAAACAGGAATCAGAACCGCAAGGCTCAGAGCCAGAGAGAAGCGTTTGAGAACAAGCTGAGGCAGGTTCACTGCTGCAGTTTGGCTTGGGGGGGGGGTAGGGAGGACAACTACTTCCACAGGCACTTCCTGGAGCTGCTCATGGGCTTAAATAGGTAACTGCACCAATCAGAGGCCATGAGGGAAGCTGTCAGTGTGGCTGTCTAATGTGGTACTTCCTGTGGTATTGACGTCCACAGGTCTATGTGATAATATTTGTAGCCCTATCACAGCTGCTTGGCAGTAGCATGGAGGTCTCAGCCAAACAAGTGCTACTCCTTGCTGAACCTCTCTACCAAAGAGAGGTACTGCTATGCTATTAGGGTAATGGGTCAGATAAGTACCATTGATAAATAATGGTGCTTAGGCAGAGGCTTCTTTTCCCTGCTGAGATGCTATTCACAGTGGACAACTGTAGTGAAAAACATTTTTCAAGGACTGTTTTCTAAACCAAGCCAGTAGACTGCTAGCTGTCTGTTTGTTCTTCCTTTTCTTTCTGAAATATTAGGTTGTCAATCACTGGATTTATTGTCTGATGTTTTGTTGGTTGGACCATGCTGCTCTTCATCTGACTTTATAGGAAATAATGCATTTTACTCAGAAATGATATATTCATTAGCATTTTTTCTCTAGTCTCAATAGCACCTATTTAATCCTACAGTGAGCCTCCTGCCTTTATACAGGTCATGGGAACAGAACCTGTAAGCAGGAGTGCCCCTGGCCTGGAAAAAGACCCAGGGCTCGGGCACCAGGATTTGGAGCTAGCATGCTTTAAGCACGCTGCCGCTGCAGCCACCGCCATGGCAGACCAAAGGCTCTGGTGCCAGTACTCAGGGCTCAAGCCTGTAAGCCCAGTGCCAGTGACGCCCCTGCCTGTAAGCAAGGGTTTAAATAAGGGGGCAGTATTCTGGGGCCCCCATAAAAATAGCACAAGCAGCTGGAATGCACTGTTCTGGTGGTTCCACCTTAAACCCTGCTCCATGTTAAGCCCAGCCAGCAGAGAGCTGTGGCAGGCTGGGAGCTTGTGAATCTCCTCCCTGCAGGGTGGAGCAGCTTGTGGCTGGGAAGCAGCTTCCAGCTGGTCAAGCAGCCTGCATACAGCCCAGGTAAGAGCGTTGGGGGGGGCGGGGGACGGATTGCTGGGGTTTGTGCGCGTGCATGTGTGTGTGTGTGTGTGTGTAGTTGGGCAGGGGGTGGGTTCTGTGGAGGGGTAATGGGGGGCCCACCTGTGCCAGAAGGTTCCAGGGCCCACCAAATTATACTTTAGCCCCTGCCGGTAAGATACATGAGTTTAAAAATCTGTGTCTGTGAAAATGAAGACTCCTGTAAAATGCAGCAACCAAACTGGAACAGGTACAAACTAGGGCTACTAGGATGATCTGAGGAATGGAAAACTTACCTTATGCCGGGATACTTAGAGCTTGACCTGTTTAGCCTAATCAAAGAAGTTTGAGGCAAGATGTAATTCCTCTCTCTAAATAGAGACGGCTAACTACTAGGGAGGGAGAGGAGTTAATTAAGTTAAGTGCTACAAGGACACAAGAGATGATGTGTATAAATTGGCCATCAACAAGTTTAGTCTTGAAAGTAGGTGAAGGTTCCTAACCATCAGAGGAGTGAAGTTCTGGAACAGCCTCCCAACAAGGGGAGCAGTGGGGGCAAAATATCAAACTGTCCTCAAGACTGAGGTTGGTGAGCTTATGGAGAGGATGGTATGATGAGACTTCCTCCACTGACATACAGCTAATCTGCAACTGTTGAGAATAAATATCTTCAATGGGCAGTAAAGGGGCACCAAATGGGGGGTGGTGGTTCAGAGTTACTATTGAGAATTGTTTCCCAAGTGTCTGACTGGTGATTCTTGCCCACATGCTCAGGGTCTAACTGATCACCATACTTAGGTTTTGGAAGGATGGAATTTTTCTTCATATGAGATTGGCAGAGACCTTGAGCTGGGGGGTTCATTTTAGCAACATGGACATGTGGGTCACTTGCTGTTTTAAATTAATGTAAATGTGGATACTGTGTAACTTGAAGTCTTTAAACCATGATTTTACAATTAATTGAGTCAGATGTTAGGGGTTTATTACAGGAGACTGGTTGGGTGAGGTTCTATGGCCTGCAAAATACAGGAGGTCAGACTAGATGATTGTGGTGGTACTTTCTGACTTTAAAGTCTGTGAGTTTAACCACCTGTTTTCCCATTTGATCCACAAGTATAAAAACACTTAATGAGGTTGCTTAAGGTTTAATAATTTGCATGATGCAGGGAGGATTTTTTCTCACTGTCATTCCCAGGCCATTTCCAAATTGCCTAAGGAAGTAAACATGAAAAAATGCATATAAACAGTATAATTGGAGATGCTTAATATACCTAGGGAGACATAATCTGGTTGGGTTGTATCATTTCTTTTATTTTAAATCTTTTAGCAGCAGGGCTTCCATTTTATTGGTTGCTTACTTATTGCATATATGCTTAAAAGGCAAATAATTGCACAGCAGAGAGGCAATGGATTTCTACTGGGTAGTCTCCTCAGAAACCCTATTAAGGAACAAATTACTCCCTGTTTGGAAGCAGATTGGAACAAACAGTGTAAGGAGACAGAGGCATGAGTTTTCTGCAAGAACAAAAGCTGGTAGTATGAATAAAAATGTGTGGACCTTAAAAAAAAAGGTGTTTAGACAAAAGCCAGATGTTAAAAAAACCAGTCAAACAGAAACCCTTAGCTTTTAATTCTGTTGTTTATAGATTAATGAGGTTTGTGGATCAATGGGTATGGTATAGCCAGACACCAGCATTCTGTTCTTGACTGATTTGCTATATCCCTTCAGCCCCATTTCTTTCTGCCCTTTGTCCATACAGACTGTAAATTTTGGGGGGCAGGAATTCTGTATGTTTCTACAGTGATTTCTGGTATCTCTCCTATCACTCTGAGCTCAACTCCCAAAAGCAGTGTATTCAGGGAGACCTGACATAGCCCCTGATGCTTGGGAACAGGAATGGGAGGATTCACTGAATCCTTTCAGCAAGTGTGTTGTAAGAAAAATTATATGTAATCTCTTCTGTAGGACAGTGAGAAA
>ML681972.1:50414555-50427587 GCA_007922195.1 Podocnemis expansa | reverse complement strand
CTAGTGTTCCTATTATATATAT
The DNA here is from genome assembly GCA_007922195.1 of Podocnemis expansa. Classification (NCBI taxonomy): domain Eukaryota; kingdom Metazoa; phylum Chordata; order Testudines; family Podocnemididae; genus Podocnemis; species Podocnemis expansa. Next base: position 50,427,565 of record ML681972.1, on the reverse strand, counting down.
TTAAATAGGAACAAAGGGGGGGAGTCCATACTGATGCTGAAATGGTTAAGTATAAAACTGTTCAGACTGAACAGGAGTCTAGTGGTGAAAAACAGTCTAACTAGCACTGCCAGTAGTATGAATGAAAATTGATTAGAGGTGTGTGCTTACGTATACAAACTCTGTTAAAAGCCTAATAGGCGGTTATGGTTAGAACTTGTTGGTGAACAAATTCCATGGGAAATTTTGAAAAGTCAGAATTTTTGTTTTGCAGCTCAGATGTGAAGAAAACGTTAAATTTTCCATGAACAGAAATTCTGGGGGGGAAAAAATGATTCTGAAGCACTGACATGTTTTGTTTCAGTAATGTCAAAACATTATAATAAATATTTAGTAATGGTCTGTCCAATAGGCCAGTATTCTGAATTTTTCCAAAAGTTCATTATTCTGAAGTTCTTTCAAACATGTTTAAATGAAAGCATTGTTGTTAAATTTATTTTAAAAACATCTTGAAAAGCTTTTTACTGAAAATTTTCATTTTGCCAAGTATCTCTCTGAGTTAACAAATAAAAGCTAATGATTTTGATAACTGCTAGCCAAACCGTTTCAATAAAAATATTGCTTTAAAACCAAACTGTTATTTTAAGTCCAAATGTTTTCATTTTTGCAAAAAGGCAGGGCTTTTTTAATATAGAAGACATCGGGGGAAGGTGGGGAAGGGGAATTCTACCAGGCAATATTGAGGCAGGAAGAAATAGCTTGGTGAGATATAATAAATGTTTTTTTCCTCTTCCTTTTTGTTTTTCAAGACATTCATATGCATAACCATCATGTATTCAAGTTTTTCTCTGCAGTCAGGAGGGCTAGGAACTTAGGCCCAAATACTCAAAGGCTTTTAGGCACCTAATGTCCATTGAAATTTGTTCTTAAATGCCTTCAGTGATCTGGGTCTCAGGACTTGTCTACATGAAGAAACTGACTGGCTTGAAGGTAGAGGAAATCTAGAGTCATTCCCTACAGTTGCCCAGGGTATTGCTGAGAGAGATTCAGAGTGCACTGGCCTTTTTGTTCTCATTAGGGCAATAATCCCCCTCCCCCATGTATGCAATTTTGCAGAACCTGGTTAATCACTAATTAGTGGGCATATCCTATTAGAACCCAGGGGGTGAAGGGCAGCATGCTGAGTCACAGACAGGTTTCTGTTAGACAGACTAGAGCACTATATTAAAGATAGCGGAAGGAAATTTGATGCCACCTACCTTCCTCCCATGCAGGTTTTAATTATAGCTGTCAGTGTGTCATGGAGCCTTATGATAAGACACCTCCTTTGTAAAACTACAGTTGGCCTCCAAGGAAGAATTATATGAATGGCAAGATGCTGAAACCTAGGCATATTTAGTCTAAATAATTCTGGGAAAACCTGCAGAATTAAAGTTTAGCTTATAGTGGGGAAGGTGGAAAGAATTTAACCAAGCTAGCAATCTTGTTTAATAAACAACATAAAGTTTCAACTTTCACATGGCTTGTGATTTAAGTAAAGTTAAATGGGGAAAAAATGACTCTTGATAAAGGGCATCAAATCCATGGCTTCCATGAAGTTTGTGAGTATCTCTGTGCTGCACCTTGTGACTAGTTTGCATATGCTGGGGATAGTGTTCTGCTGTGGTAGCAAAGGGCCCATGACAGGTAGCTGAACATGTCTAATTCTCTCCATCAGAGCACCACCATGCTGTGTGCAACACTCTTACCAGCTCATTATAATATAAAGCTCTCTGAGTCAGGGCTCCAAGGAACCTGAGCTGGTGAAATGAGTGTGGAGCAGTTCCTGCTGTTATGGAAAGATGTTTGGGATAAGGTGGCAGCAGAGGCCTTGTAGCACAGCACTTCTCAGTCACTGTGTCTGGACATATTAGTGTGTCGCCACACAGTGTAATATGGAGAGCCGGGGAGATGGCTGGATTTGGGCTGGGGAGGATGTGCTTATGTGTCTTGTAGAGCTGTAATGTATCACCAAGTGTGTCATGATCTGCAAAAGGTTGAGAATTACTGTGCAGACTCCAGGTTTAGCTTGCTCTGTTGCTTGAGCCCTAATTGCAAGGGAAATGAGGCCACCTGGGAGAGCCTACAGAAAAGGGAGCTTATGAAGAGCAGCTGAGAGGCTCTCCCAGCCGAGCCTCACAGAAGGCTCCTAGGCAGAAACTCAAGGAGACTGAGCAGGGAAGTTAACCAGCAGTCTGAGTGGGTGTGGTAACTGGGGCTGGGAAGAAAGGGGTAAGCACAAGGGTTAAAATAAAGCAGAACATGCTGGAATGGCATTCTGGGGCCCACTATTTTTAGGAGTTTAGTGTTCTGGAACCCCTAAAAATAGAAAATGGAGCCTGAAAGCTATGTTCCAGGGCCCACCATTTAAAAATAGTCAGCACTGGAATGCAACGTTCCAGCTCCATTTTCTGATTTTAGGGGTCTGTTGAACTCTAAGCCCCTAAAAATAGTAGGTCCTGGAATGCCATTCTGGCATGTTCCAGCAGGGCAGAGAGCTTCCCTCAGCTGGGAGATCTTAAATCTCCCACTCTGAGCCTGCACTGACTGAGCATGCTCAGAGCTGGCTCAGGGCAGGAGGAGCAGCGTGTGGGGTGGCCACTCCACTCCAGCTGCCAGGTAAGGGGCCCCAGGGGTGGGCCTGGGCCAGAGGAGGAGCTGGGAATGCATAGCCGAGGCAGCTCTGGCTCTGCAGTGCAGGCCCCAGGGTGGTGAGGTGGGCTGGGGTGGGGCTGGTGTGGGGAGGGGCAGGAAAGACTCTGTCCCACCAGACCAGCCCTGATTCAGGTCCCCCGGCTCTCTGTGGCTGCACAGTGGTGCTGGGTGGGTAAGCAGCCCAGTGCCCCTTCACCTGTAGCCTCAGCCCCCCAACTCCCCTGCTCCAACCCTTCTCTGCCCCCATCTTCTGCCCCTGCCCACCCCCTCCTGCTGCCATCCACCCCTTTTTGGCCCCCATCTCCTGCCACCATCCACCCCTTCTCTGCCCCATCTCCTACTCCTACCCACACACCACCACCCCTCCTTTCTCCTATGTCCTGCCCACCCACTCCTCTGCCCACATCTCCTGCCACCACCCACCCCTTCTCTGCCCCACTTCTGGTCCCTGCCCCCAGTCACCACTTCAGTGCCCCCACCTCCTGACCCTGCTCCATTCCTCGACATCCTGTGCCCTCATCCTTCCTGGTCTGGGGCCCCCAAATGTAGGAAGGGGGCCTGGACAATATGGGAATGGGTCCCACCAATTTGGAGGGTTCTGGGGCCTACCAAATTATACTTTAAACACTAAATAAGTGGCCAGCCCAAGAGGGAGAACCCTCTGGGGAAGGAGTGGCCCTGAGCAAGGGCTGGAACTGTGTAACTCCTGTGCCTGAACTGTCTTTATATCAGTGGTGGAGGGACTGATTGTCAATAAAGAGCACTGGGGGGAGCACTAAGCTGATGTCTAGGTACGGTTTCTGGGCATGGAGGAGGCAGTAAGCGGGTGAGTTCCAAACTCCATAGAGATCTACATCTTCAGTGGTGGGACTCAGGACCTCAGAGACAGATTCTGTTAGCTGCAAGCAGCCACAGGTTAAAGTGGGCTGGAACAGCCCAGAACACTGTTCCGGGCCCACTATCATTAGGGGCTCAGCTTTCCGGGTCCCCTAAAAATAGAAAATGGTGCTGGAAGGCTGTGTTCTGGGGCTCACTATTGAAAAATAGCAGGCCCTGGAATGCAGTGTTCTGGCACCATATTCTATTTTTAGGGGCCTGAATGCTGCACCCCCTAAAAATAGCAGGCCTTGGAACGGCATTCCCCTGCATTCCAGCAGGCAGGGGAGGGGGCAGGCTCCACAATTTCCTGGCCCAGCACACTGCTGGTGAGTGCTGAAGCACCTGGCTTGCGCTGGGGGAGTGGTTATTAGGGGCACCTGAGCTGGGGGTGGGTATTGGGGGCAGGAGGTAGCTCCCTAAAATTTTAGGGACATGGGAGTGAGTATTGGGGGGGTATTGGGGACTGGGGTTGGATTTTGGGGACAGAGGAATGGATATTGGGGGAAGTAGCTGGGGTGGAGGCAGGAGTTTAGATGGGGAAGGCGTTTGGGGGGCAGGAGCTAGGGTGGGGAGTTGGTGTTTGGGGGGCAGAAGCTGGGGTGTGGGAAGGGGAGGCTCACCTGTGTGTGGGGGGGGCTGTGTGGGAATGGGGGCCCACACAATTAGGAGGGTTTGAGGGCCCACCAAAGTATACTTTAACCCCTGCAGACAGCAGGCCTTGGTTACTGTGTGCTACCATGTTTAAATCAAATAAGTTAATTAAATGCTAGCTCTTTTTGCTTTTAGTAAGGATGCAATATGAAACAGCTATTTGTGGCTGTGGAACTGGTTTTAGGAATGCTTATTCAGTTCCTCATTCCTCCTTGTCACTAGCTTTTTAAGGGGACAGGGGCTCAGCCTCACCTGTGGTAGGGATTATCCACCTTCCCATGAGAAGGCATGAGACCACAAGGGTCAAGTGATGGGGCTCGTGACTAGAAACCGGGCTTTCTGGGGGGTATATGGGCAGCTCAGTTAAAGCAGGGTGAGTGAGGGAACGTGGGAGGAGAGTAAATGACAGTTCTCCAGAGCGCTCTCTGTAGAAAACTGGCAGTGAATAGACAGGTAGTGAGTGAGACACCCCAGCTAGGAAAGTGGCAAAGGCCTGTGACCCTCACAGGGTGCACTGACTTTAAAGAAGATATTTTAAATTTCATGGGCCACATCATCCCTTCCATGAAGAAGTGACACTAGCTCTTTTGCTACATGCATTTTGGTGCATCAGATCTTAAAATCTGGATTTCACCAACACTCATGCACTTTTGAAACTTACTTTTCCTATGCATCTGTGCCAGTGAAACTGTAGCCCAACCACTCCACAGAAAGGGAACATGGAAGACTTAAAGCAACTGTAAATCACTGATTTGAAGATGATGGCTCAGGAAAAACATTACAGGCTTTTCATTGCTATGCTGCTGAACTACAGTTTGAGAGCATCAATTACTTTGCATAGATATAGCAGGGCAAGATTGCTCAAAGTGTTGAACAAGGGATGTAGAAATGGGGAGGTAGGAGCGAAAGTTGTCAGGAGCAAGAAAAGCTGTGCAACATTTGTTTTTGGCATTCTGTGAGATAGGATTGTTTTGTTTAGGTGGCATCCCCAACTGGGGAACTGGGCAGAGCTCTTTACTTTCAATTTCATCCGCAAGATACATTGTGCATTAGGATAGAGCTTTTCAGTAGCTAACTTTCTGGATATTTACAGTAGTGAGCAGTCGCTTTGGTGGTTTGTTTATTTATTTATTTATTGGCCTCATTAGTCCACACTAGTCATTTAATGATAGCATCTTTCCTGTTCCCACATCAAAATGAACCCCTGCCTAAGTGAGTGAGTGTACATTATTTTTTGGACAAGGTGTTTACACAGTTTCTTGCATATCTGGTAAAGTTTCCAGATCATACTAAATTACTTAAAATGGTTAAGACCAAAGCTGACAATTAAGAGTTACAAGGGGACCTGGCAAAATTGTTTGACGGGGCAACAAATTTGCATGCTAGCCAACAATAGCCACATGGAGGCTCCAGCCAAGATGAAGTGCCCCTGTGCTAAGTGAAGTTCAAATACATAATAGAAGATGAGCTGTCTCCCAAAAAAGTTTGCAGTCAGAATGTTTAAAACAAATGAGGAAACAAAGGTATATAGAGAGGAAATGGTTAATGTAAGATTTCATTGTAGGTCAATGGCAAAACAAGGAATAGTAACCAGGTCTTCTGACTCTTGGCCTGTGCTCTGTCCTCTACACCACACTGTTCTTAAAAACACTGATTTTGCTCTTTCTGAAAAGACACTTAGTTGGGGATAGTAGGAGGTAGTTGACCTGCATTGACCAGCAGTGAAACTAAGTGTCATCTTCAAACTGTCTCTTCTCTAAATTCTTCCTTGTTCCTTTAGTAGCATCTAATCATGTGTAACAAAAAAAATCAAAGGCCCATTTGCATCTCTGCTGGTGCATAACTCTTCTGCCTTGATCTTTCCTCTGTCTGGGAGTGAGATGTTTTATAGCCCTTATCATGGCCAACTTCTTGCCCCAGAATTTACACACACAATATGCTATTGTACATGTAAACTGAGTATATAGCAGGACTTGTTGAATAGTTTTCACCAAAAAGTTTGGGGCAGGGGGACTTTAGAAATCCTGCAAGTCATTTTCAGAGAAAAACTGTAAAAACTGGAATAAAACAATCACTACAGTAATGGGAGCAATGGAAATACTTTGATAGGTCATTTTAAAGTATCTTTACAAAAAGATTTCTGAGATAGTGTGGGGAATTTCTATAACAAACAAAACTCTTATCAGTTTTCTTATCCACCTTTTTATATTTAGATGCTTCTGACCATCTTGGAGGGTTGAGTGGAAAAGTATGTTGCCTAGTATGAACTGACTACCTCCATCAGAAGAGAGAACAGAGGTTTCACAAAGCATTTCCTTTAAATGCAGCCCACTGACTGGTTAGCTGTGCTCCTCTGTCTTGTGAATTTGTGGTTAGCTGTATTAATGGCAATGGATTCTCTTGTGACAGTAATGCAGTGTCACCACTCTACATTATATCTATTTTTCGTCTTTAAATAGGCCCTGAATTGCTTTCGAGAGGCTGTCTCCGGGCTTAGTCGGTGGTGCCAATCAACCCGATTATGTTTGGATCAGCTCACTGCCTGTTCTTGTGTTCTCTGCTGAGTGGGTGGTACTCCCTTCTCACTGGTTTTCTGCATTTTGGTGACTGCAGGACCTATACCCTGATCAAGGTAAGTAACTTCATTTGCATTGACATCATTAACCAATGCTGAGCTCCTTAACATACCAGGTCAGGGGATTGCAACCTGTGGCTCTCGAGCCATATCCTCTGTGGGTGCTTTGCACCTGGTTCTGGGCTCCTCTCCCACCACACCCCACCAGGGGACCTGTGGCAGACACCCTTGCCCAGCTCTTGCCCCCCCCCGCAGCAGGAGGCTACACCCAGCGGCTTTCAAAACACTCGGCTCTTGTCTTTCAGGTAGCTGGCCCCGGGGCTAGGCAGAGAAACATTCAGTGTCAACCCCTTTATATTTGTCAGGAGTTGCAAGCATGTTGTCTTGTCTGGGCTTCATTCAGTCTTTTTGTGTCAGACTAAGAAGTGATCCTCCCTTTGCAGAATTTCAGCGCCCAGGCTCAGGGGACTGTCCCAAATTCTTGGGCAGTAGAGGTGATTGACAGATACCACTGTAGAATGAACTTCAGAAGCCCAAGGGGGCACCAAGAATCTGGCCAGAATAACTCGACACATAGATTAGAGCCAGATTTTGGAAAAAAACACCACTCGCCTTCAGACTCTCTGAGTAAGTAGTCAAAAGAGGATTGAATTCATCTGAAAATTAGGCCACAGCTGTGAGTGCTGAGGACTAGAAAATGTATCTCTCTACTCATCCAAAATGTATTTGGCTTTTGCTTGCCTCTTTGTGCATCACTACCCTACTTAATACACTTCATGCTGATGTTGTGGCTGTTACAATGGAGAGTTGCTCCTGATGTGCTGATTTTCCCTGGTGCTGACCCCTGTTGTGTTTCACAGCAGAGAACTGGAAAAGTTGGATATAAACACCAAACACCCTGGCTTAAAGAGGGGGCCCTGTGCCCCCCCCCCCAGTTGAACCCTGGCTCACTTGTGCTGCCCTAACCCATCCAGATTCGGCCCGCCCCACCCAGTCCCTAGACTGGGTGAATGGTCTGCTCCAGTCCAGCCAGCCAAGGCATGGGGCAGGAGTGTTATGACTGCAGCCTCTGGCCCATGGTCCCTCCAGAGCTGCCCCCAGGAGTGCTGACTTGTAGGTCTTCTGATCAGTGGTACTCCATGTCCCCGCCAAGTTCCTGCCAGCAGTGCCAGCCACAGCCCCACAGCTGTGCGGACTAGGGCCCTGGAGCCTCTGATCCCACCCCCAGCACTAGTGGGATCGGACGACCTGCTCCCCAGACAGGGTGCCACTACAAAGAGTGGGCAACCCTGCCCCCCCCCCCCAAGCTGTGATCCAGCCCTTAACACGACCTTATCTTAAAATCCAGAACCTCAACACATAAGAACAGTAGCCAGGGAAATGCAGAACAGGCTTCTCCTTGAGGCAGACAGGAATACGTCACCCTATCTTGGTCTTTGCTGGCTCTTTGCATGTTAGCTGCCTATGATTGAGATTGCCCTGTTTCCTATAGCACCCTGAGCTTGTAAATAAGATCACGAAGCCCCTTGCAAACTTAGTGATTTGCTTGTAATTTTAACACTATTTTCAATACATTGAAACTCCATCAATGGCAATCAGAATATTTCATAAACACTGCCTGTGAGAACATGTTCTTGTATGAGTGCTCTCTCTGTTTCAGTGCAGCCACTTGATCCATAATTTATGGCTGAGCAAATGTCACCCCCTGCAAAGACAACACTTAGTGACAGATCGGAAACAAAGAGGCAGCTGAGCCCCGGGCTTTGATAGACGTGGAAAAACGCCATGAGCTGGCCTTGACAATAGAAATGCAGACCTCACTGAGAATGTATACTTTCTTTGCTTGCTCCTGGGCTTGTCCATCCTACATCAGTCAGAGATGAAAAGAGCTCTGAGGTTGTTTCCTGTGGTGCTGGGGCATCGCAGCTGAGTTGTGGAGGCAGACCTCTGTAACTTTTATTGAGTTTCTGTGTCTCTGTGCTGACCATGCAAAGCAAGACCTGTTTCTGTCCCATTCTTGGCTGTGTTCTAAGGAGACTATGATAACTGGGTTGAATTGTGGGGGGGTATTTCTATTTGGATAACCAGGGGTTAAAGTATTATTTGGTGGGCCCCAGAACCCTCCTAATTGGTTGGGCTCCCTCCCACACCCCAGCTACTTCCCTGAATATCTAGTCTCTTATCCCTAAAATCCACCCCCTACCCCAATACCCAACCCCAGCTCAGGCACCCCTAATAGATACCCCTAGTGTGAGCCAGGTGCCCCAGTACTCACCGGCAATGCACTGGGCCTGGAAACTGTGCAGCCTGCACATGCGCAGGGGAGACCACCTCCCTCCCCTGCCCACTGGAATGCAGGGGAGCACTGTTGGAGGCCTGCTATTTTTAGGGGCACGGTGTTTGGGCCCCTAAAAATAGAAAATGGTGCTGGAATGCTGCGTTCCGGGTCCTGCTATTTTTCAATGGTGGGCTCCAGAACGCAGCATTCCGGCACCATTTTCTATTTTTAGGGGCCCCGGAATGCTCAGTCCCTAATAATAGTGGGCCCTGGAATGGCGTTCTGGGCCATTCCAGCCCACTTTAACCCCTGTGGATAACAGTCCATTAGAGATGTGTGAAACTGCCATGGGGATTTCTTTTGGTGGGAAGTGAGAGGGACGATTCATCATTGTTTCCTTTGGAAGATTCTGTGTAATGCTGGACCTCAACTTCCAGTCATGGAGATCTTTCTCCAGCGCCTATCTAATGCGATCCTGGGCTGACTAATGTGGAATAACTTGAGATCAATGTGAAATGTCCTTGCTGCTTTCTTTGGTGACTTGAAAACAGGTGGCAAGTCTTTCCTTGGAGCATGGGTTCAAAGTATGCTTTTTTGGAAACAACATCTCCCTCTTACCTGCCTCAGGGTGGGGATGTGTAACTTGAAACATTTTGAGTACTTTAAGCTGAGCGCCCACAAATGGAGGTATTCCAGATTCTGCCTGTGACAGATGAGATGTTACAGCCACCAAAATGGAGGCAGGTCCTAAATGTATTTAATCCAATGCTGACTTTAAAACTCAAACAAACCAAAGCCAGGAAGAAAACTGACCTTGAAGCCCAAGTGTCTAGGTCTGTTAACTAATCCAAAGTTTGTGTTTCATGAGTGAGATTGTAGAAGTATAGAGTACAGGATATTCCTGATTGTGATGACAATAGAATTGCCTGTATATGCTTGTACCCACTGTGTCAAATTGATGGATCTACAATGCATCTCCATAATTAAACTCTGTAGAGGTGTTATTTTGGAGCAAAAAAATGTAATGAAGGGGAAACAGTAAATGTTTGCGATTATAGATAGAATTGTTTCAAACAAGTGCAGGACAAGCTGTCTTCCCAATGATAAAAACAATTTTTATTAAGCTCCACATTGCCTTGCTAGCAGAGGATACATTACACAGCTATATTATCCATTAATAAAATAGAGAGATTTTAATGCATTATTTCATTCTAATAATGAAGCTATTGTAAGTAGCATTGGCATTTCCATTAACAGTCATCATTTTATTCATGGCTTTCTGTCAAGGCTGGAGCTGTGTTAAACATGGCATTTCTGAGAAAGCTTTGGAAATGCGCAGCAGCTTGGGAACAATGCAGGCTCCATAAGTCCATTTGCCTGTGTTTTGAGCCTTTGGATAAATCTGCACTGCACCCAACAGAGTTGAACTCTGCATACAAACCACTGGACCATTTGGTATAGCACATCTCTGGCTTCAGGGAACTGAATTATCTCCTCAATGGGGTGGCTCAGAAAAAAAATAAGTTGCCAGTCTTCTCTTATTTCCAGAATCTCTTTGTAGGCTGCAAAAAATGCTGCTATCTATCATCTGCCTTTTCACAGATTCCCGCCCCTCTTTTTTCCCCCCCCTCTTTTTTCCCCCCTCATTTCTGAACCAAGACCTCAGTTCAGCAAAGTATTATTAAAGGATGTGTTTAAATCTGTCGGTTGAAGACCAGGCCTTATGTACTGTAAGCAGCCCTTCAGCTGAAGGTCTTAGTCTTTTCATCTGTTTATGGTAATGGCAGATACAAATTAATCTTATCCTTGGCAACATAGTCAGATAATTGGATAGTTGGAAAGAAAACAGGTGACTTTTATGCTGTTTATTCTTGCTGTCTTAAAGCTGCAGCTGCAGATAAGATCAAAAAATGTTAGTTGATTAAGAGAATAGCTGGAGTTTTCTCACTTAATGATTCTCTAAATGCATCATGCTGAGCCAGCTCTACCACAAAGTTGCAGGGGGCATGTGCAAATTTGTGAGGCTGTTAGCACTTATGTTCAATAAGAGCGGCGCTTTCAAGGTCTGCTGGAGCTTTTAGAGCAGGGACACAAACACTCCGTACACAGGTGCCTATCACAAATAGGATGTCAGTAGCTTGAGTCAGAAATAAATGAAGTCGAAGTCAAAATGTATTATTATGTATCTGGGAGCTGGAACCAACAGCTGTGCCCCTTTGTATCCAGAGTGCCAACTTAATTTATTTTAAAGGACGATAAAGAAGGTGCAGGCAAAAAGTCAAAAAGAGACATAAACTATTCTTGCCGAGGGAGCACAGAGGAACACTGCTGCGTTGTTGTTAAATAAAATGTTTCCAAGTTCTCGTGGAACACGGGCATGTCAAACAGAAGTGATTTTAAAGAGGATAGTTAAAAACAATACACAGAAAATCAGCTTAAAGATAAATAATACTGTGTACTTACTGTAATAGTTCAGAACACTGTGTAGACAATTAGTCTTCTCAGAGATGAATGTGCTGTCAAGAGTGTTAGAGATTTGATTATTTTTTTTAAAGGCAATGAAAGTGTGCATTTTGGCATCTGAATAGGCCAAAATAAGGAATTTAGTACTTTGGTACCCGAATAAGCCAAGATAAGGAATTTTTAATATTTAATTTAGGATTATTTGTTGAAATTGTGAGTGAATTCGCTAGCCTGTGCTATATTGACAGCTCAGGTGACTACATTATTTTAACAGGCATAGCACTGACCTGATCTATTTTCCAGTTTGCACTATTCTGCTGAGTTTATTATTTGTGTTATAGAAGCACCGACCAGCTGTGTTGAAATTGGGAGCCACTGTGCTGGAGCCGTACAGAATGTTAAGACAGTTCCAGCCTCAAAGTGTTTACTGTCACGGGAAAGGTGGTTCAGTGGTTAGGACACTAGCCCAAGACTTCAGAGACCTGGTTTCCATTTCCTGCCCTGCCCCAGACTTCTTGTGTACCTTTAAGCATGTTACTTAGCATTTCTGGGCTTTTGTTTCCCACCCAAAAAATGGTAGATAAGAGCATTTCCCTGTCTTACATGCTGTGGTGAAGTTAAATTTATAAGTTTTATGGTAACTTGGGCCAGATAAGTATTTTGGCTAACTAGACAAGAAAGGGTGGGAGGTGAAATTGCCACAGAGGGGTAGTGACTGGCTAAGATTACATAGCAGCTCAGTGGCTAGGAACAGAATCCAATTGCCCTGCTTCTCAGTTGAGTGCTCTTTCCATTGGACCACGTTCTTTGCCTCAGCCTTTACCTGGGGAGACTTCTCCTGTGGGTGAGAGGATAGTTCAAGGGCTCTGTAAGAGGAGTGGGGAAGGAGAGAACAGATGTGATCAATTATACAATATATTCTTTGCCATTGTTCATTTTGAGGATTTTATATGGTTGAAGGAATAGAACCAGTTACTAATTTATGGGATAATCTTGCTTGGTCACCGTGAGACCATAGCTGGTACAGAAGTATGTGTGCAGCCTTTTGATCCCCTTCAGCATGAGGTTCTGCATTTGTAGAAAGCATTGTATGTGAATACAAGAAATACCCCAAAAATGCCCACTTCCTCTTTCCCTCAGTACTAATGTGCTCCATCTGGAGGATTCCTTTAGAGGGTATTGGTGGGCACGGATGCCTGCTCTGGACTGGCCATACTTAATGCTCTTGCACTATGGTGCAGTGATTTCAGTGGCTGTGTTCACACGCACAGGGTTATTTCGAAACAAGTTGTGTCGAAACAACTCGTTTCGAAACAACACCTTATTTCGAAATAACATACTTCGAATTAACAAAATGTTAATTCGAAATAAGAAAAAAAGCGGGAAACGAAATAGCAAGTTCACAGTGTGAACATGCTATTTCGTTACCCCTGGGGGTGAGCCGCTGCTGGCTCACCCTGCAGCCCCAGAAAGGGGGCTGCAGGCACCAGC
>ML681972.1:50356906-50414155 GCA_007922195.1 Podocnemis expansa | reverse complement strand
GAACATGGTTTTTTTTGTTTCGAAACAACAAGGTTGTTTCGAAACAAAAGTGCCGTGTGAACACAGCCAGTGTGACTATCATGGCAGTGGAGCATTCCTCACTGCCTCTTGCCCCTCCCACTCCACATTGTGAATTACTTGGAATATCTAACTGTTGCAAAAGTATTGAGAATTAAGCAAATATAACATAGATCAGTGTTTGGAAACTGGCTTTCAAGCAAAATTCATGGACGAGAACTATTTTTTTCCGTATTATATTTAGCTTTATTTCTTGGCTAGAACTTTATATATACACATCCCTCCTAAGCAAAATCCTTTTACTTTTTGAGCTTTTGGGAAACAGTGTTATGATTTTTTACTTATTTTCTTGGTTTGCCTATTATTCTTAGAAGCTTTTGGTATGACCCTAGTTAACCTTTTGTCACGGTGGCTAAATTCAATTGAACCATTCTCTTTTCAGTAGTTATAGATCTGTATTGGTTCCTGTAATAACTGCCACTAATAGATGATTTTCCACCCCCCAAATTCAGGTCAGTCAGAAGGAAAGAAAGCAATACATCCTTTTGAAACAAGGTATTTGAATGACAAGCTAAAGGTCTGAGCATTCTCCTCAATGCTGCCTTTCTCAGAGGAAGCTTCTTTTTATAAACCCTAAAGCTCTGTGCTTGTAGTAGTGACTACCTATTTCTGGGTAAGTCATCATTATGATGAGATCTGCTGTAGTGCTGAAGATGAGAGCTATTGCTGTAAGATGATCCTATAGAAGGCAGCATTGGCCCAAGTAGTATCATGTCAGTTCAATATCATTACCCTGTTATAGAGGTGAGGAGTTGAGGCACAGAGAGATTAAGGGATTTGCCCAAGTCACATAGCCTATGTCTACAACAGGAAAAGTTAGTTTGAATTTGTTAATTTGAACTAATAAGTTTGAAGTTAGTTTGAACTAAACTTATTACATTCTAACTAAGGGTTAATTCTTGTTTACATCTTCCTTAGTTCAAAATAATGATTGTACTAAGGGTTTACTTCAAACTGACCAGCAGGGCTTACTAGTTCAAGCTAAGTGTTCATAAATTCGAATTAAGGAATTCCTTTATTCAAACTAATGAAAGCAAAGTGTAGACAGGGACTAAGTTAGTTCGAATTAAGCTTCATTAATTCAAACTAACTTGCAAGTGTAGATATACCCATAGGTCTTAAGTCAATGCCCAGTGAATTCATGGAAAGATATTAATTGGGTAAGGCCTGTAACAGGTTACTGGCAGAGCTGAGAATTCGATCTCCTTCCTTATACCCTGTGCTTTAACCAAAAGCTATACCTCCCTTTAAAATTGTGTGTCTTCATATCGTGTTTGGGTACATGCAGAGAGGGTAGGGGTATAGAATTGCATAATGGATAGAATGTGAAGAGCATATGGGGCATGATATAGTATTAACACTCAATTAGTCACGTTATTGTTAACATAAGATCAACACAAAGTTTGGATGATCAAGTGGGGCATGTAAATCAGTGGGCTGCTGCAGATTCAATTCCTGCCCTAGTGATTGCTGTGGGTGGCTGGCAGAGTTATTTTGACTGTATCTGGTATAGCAGAAATGCCACAGAACAGAACATGTATAACTCCAAATCCTTTGAGTGTGCCACTGCTGATGTGAATGGTATGTAAATCATGTTTATTTCAGGTGCCTATGAGGCAATTAGCCAAGCTGCTCTGCCAGTTACTGGCACTGGTGAAGTGGTTGGATTGTGTGGGTGGGTTTGTGAGTGGGTGTGCGTGTGGGTGTTGGTAGAGGTTAAACAGTATTGGAATACAGCAAAACTTGAATTTAGATCAGCCTGCTGATCCATAGTCAGTGGAGTTATGGACAGCAAAAACCTTGAGAGCTCTCTTTTTGCCTTCATGGTAATTCATGCTCTAACAAGCCTTATGTTCTTCTGGCCATTCACAGAGCAGACTAGTTGTGCAACTTGGATTACAAACCACCCAGTTAAAACAGCCAGGCAAGAGAAAACCGATTTAGGTGGGGGATTTTTGCCCTTGTCTAATGTGAAGAGAAGTAAAATTGTTTTGTTTGTTTGTTTTTTGTTTTGTTTTGTTTTGTTTTTTCTTTTTCCACTGTGGAAGTTTGTCTGTGAATGAGAACTCTAGGGCAAAACCACAGACAAATGGCAAACACAAGAATAAAAATATTTCCAATCCTTTTTAAACTTGAACTGAGAGAATGATGTACTGCACATATTTGGATGGGTGTGACTTGCTTCTCCCCTCCTGCTAAACCAGTGAGTGAATGAGAAAGGCAGAGCCAGGGGCACTCCTATTTCCTGTGCATCCCCCCTGCGGACTCCTTGGGTGTGTGTTTGGGGTACGGGGAGTGTCTAGACAACCTGCATTCTGCCTTGGACCCCAGATCTGGGTAGGCTTATTTCCCCATTTAGCTGAGTGAGGCACAGGCACAAATTAGTCTTGGGTCAGGCATGGACCACTATTAAGGCATCCTTTTAGGACTCAGAGTGTCAGAGAATTGACTTTCTGTTTATGAGAGTGAGGTGAGAGAAGACTTGGCTACCTGACAGTCAGGTGATGTCTTTTTAAGCAGATCACTGATGTGAGCGAAAGCTGATTCTCCTCCCTGCCTTAGAGCATTCAGTTCCCACCCTTCAGTCAGCTTTCTTTGTGGCGTTAGATGTGGATCTTACCATGTAACTTGCTGCACTGTAATTGTTCCTGTATACTTGATGCTTGTTATGATTGCAGGAGTCCCTGGCATGTCTCTAGCTGTGTCTTTCCTCCACCGTGGCAGTCAGTATAGTTTTCACTCACTCAGTCTGGTGAGCACAGACAATTTGATTTTGTACTCCCGTTAAAACATCTGTGTGTTGAGAAGACTTGTGTGACAGGCCAGGAAATGATACAGACCTGGAGCTGGGTTTTAATCAGCACCAAAGGATGTGCTGATTTTTCTAAAAGACAAAGTAGAAACCTTTGTTTGCTGAAAGGGGATGAATATTCAAGCTCTTCTACCCCCTGTGGACTGGCAAAGCGCTCTCCTCCTGTTTGCACATGACAGGCAAAATGGCAACGCTTGCATTTTTCAGATATCACCCTTGCTTTCTCTGCTCAGGCATAAACACTTCAGAGCAGCCAGCTGGGCTTTTTGCAAGTGGAAAAAATGGTGTGTTCTTGTCTCCTGTTAGCTAATGCATGGTAATATCAGTGAACACAAGGCAGCTGTAGTTTTAACATGTTGGCAGGTAGAGCAAAAGGTTAAGTTTCCTCATCTCTTGAGAGAGGGTATAATAGATTAAACGGCCAGTTATTGGTGATGGTTGATTATAAATGAGGAAAAGAGGGTTGGATTATTTTGGGGGCATTTCTATGGCTTATGCTACACACAGAACCCTGTGTAAATCATGATTTCACAGAGGGCACAGACAGGAATCATGAAAACTCCATCAAACCTGGCTCTTATAAGTATTTTTTTTTCTTTTTGAAATTGACTATATTTGGTTGTAGAATAGATTCCATGCAAACTCTGTGAAATTTATTTATAATCTTTATCAATAAATTCTCACACACAACTCTCCAGTTCCCACAAATAACCTAATCCAGCAATAACCTACTAGTAGAAACAACCCACAGAGAGCTCTGAACATTGACTACCTATTTGGATCAAAAGGGATAACATATACATACTTCCTTTATTTTTTGCATGCTGTATAAGATGTGCATTTGCAAAAAGTTTTGGAGAAGCTGAGGTTTTGCTTTCTAGATGACAAAGAGGTGGGAAATTGTTTTTGTAGGTGCCTGGATAAGTTCCTATTAAATTGCTCACCTACTACCCCCAAAACTGTTGTACTGTTAATGTGGTAGTGGGGTACTGTAGAGTTATAGAAAGGCATGTTTCTAATTACTTCACTTTAAATCTAAATACATTTAAAAAAATCTTCCATAGTTCCCACAGGAAGGCAGTGGAGTGGTTTCCAAGATGCAAGGCCCACGCTTTTTACTAAAGTGTCATTTGCAGTATGAACAAATTAGTGAACACCAGGGATAAAGGCACTGCTTAGTCCATGTTCCTGTGTACTACCGAAGAGCTTCCTTCAGAGGTGGCTGCATTTCAGTGATCCCTTGGATTTTCCATTAAGCACTTTGTGACATTATGGTCCCAGTTCACTCATACCATTTGAACATGTGCTTTCCTTCTCATTTACTTGAGTGGGACTCAAACAGGTGCTTTGCTGAATATGAGCTTAAATAAATGGAAGCTAGTACTAGAATTTTTCACTGCAGTTGCAGAAATGTTAGTGAACTGACTTTGCCATGGCATTTGTATGCCCAGTTGCTGGAAGCTTAGGGAGTGCACTTTGTTTGAACTTTGTAGCCATTCATAAAGTTTTCCAGTAGAATTGAATTAAAATACACACATGGTGTAGTTTCATTGCATCCCTGGGAAGCTCTAGGCTCTTTCTGCCGTTTTGTTTAGTACCTTATGCCTTTCAGTTATTTTTCATGCTAATTTTGTTTATCTAAAGCAGACAAGTTTATGACATCAGTTTGGGAGGCTGTGTTCTGTGGTGCTCTGTGCAGTAATCTAGACTGAGTAATTGTGAGCATTCAAGATATGGTGTGGATGGCTATCTTTACATTAGATCCAAGACACACATGTGCTCACACAATTGTCTCCATTATAAACCATGATACACTTACTCTTAATGCATTGTGGCATCTGCAGTTATTTCCTTCATACATCAAGTGCTCTTACTGTGGTGGTCTGGATGCCACTGAGAGGTAGCTGTTGGCTGAGTGATTATAGTATGAACATCCATGCCATTCCTCTCTTATTATAGTACTTTTTAGAGACCCCCAGTCCTGGACTAGGATCCCATTGTGTTAGGAGCTATACAAACAACTAAAAAGAGCCCTTGCTCTAGAGATGTTATTGTCTAGGGCCTCAGTCCTGCTGCATATAGGGGGTGGTTGGACAGCTAATCTCATATCTTGTAAACCTAGTGAGAGCAGGAGAAAAGGAATGAGAAGTAGAAAAGCACAGGGAGCACAAGGTAACAGTGATGTGTACGCTCAGTGTGATAGACACAGGTCCTAGATTAGTCCTATGATCCATCTAGATCAGTCATGATCCTCTGTCAAAGTGGTTTGTACCAGGTGCTTCAGAGGAAGTCTCAAAAAAAACCCTTAACTGGCACACATTAAATAACCTGCCCGTACGTACGGAAAGTCACTTTCTTCTTAACCCCAGGAGAGGGTAAGAGTCTCAGAGTTAAGACAGTTGTGAGAGTTTAAGGCTGGAAGGGGCCATGAGATCATCTAATCTGACCTATATGTTGCAGGCCACCAGTGCCATTCAGCACCTGCACAATAACCCAATCACCAAAATCAGACCAAAACATAGTGGCTGACAGACCACCATATGTCAGAGGCAGAGAATAGGAGGGATGGAGTGCCCAAGGTTCCTGCAATAATTTGAGAGCTACGCAGAGGGTTCTGGTGAGTGACCCACATCTGCATGGTACAGAGGAAGAGGAACACCCCCACCCTTGTCTGACCTGGGGGGAAATTCCTTCTTGACCCCACATATCTATGATGATCAATTAGACTCTGCTGGTTGAGCAAGGACCAGCCAGCTAAGTACCTGAGAGAAAGAGAATTGTTAGTGCTGCCTCAGAGCATTGGCCTATCCTATCTAGTACCCAATCTTCAGTAGTGGGCAACGCTGATGCTTCAGAGGAAGCATAAAATAGGATATGTTGGGGGAAAATAAGGGAATCCCTTCCTGACTCCTGCATGTAGCTGACTGAAGAAGCAAGAGGCCAGTAGGTTTCTTGCTCTCTCTCTGTGCTTCCCCCCCCCCCCCGCTTCTCTGTGGCAAAGATTGAAAATGATGAGAGGAAAAAAAGAAATCGTTTGATTAAAAAAATGAAAAGGTTAAGATCAGCTCTTTTGGAGAACTTTGTTATGAAAATGATTTCAAAATGTTAGCCAAATTTTGCCTTTTCTGTTTTATTCCTGTTTTCAAAATAGTCAAGATTCCTTCAGCAGTGAGTGATGCTGTTGGATGCAAACCAAGCACTCTGTGAGACAACAGAGAGCAGATGGGGAAACTCCACTGAGCATTGCTTTGGCCATCTGCTGGGCTCGGGAGGCTGGTTGCTAGGGCAAAGAAACAAAGCTCACAAAAAGAAATTGACTTGAATGTTGCAAAATGGAGCTTGAGCCATGGTAATTTTTGACTAGTAATTTTAAGATGTTGATTAATGTGATAGAATTAGGTATTGAGGCAAGGACAACATGGTACCAATGTGAGCCACTGGATGCTGGGGCACAAGACTGAGAGTCTGAGGTGGGTTCTCCTCTGGCTTCTGCCAAAAATTTGTTGCACAGCTGTGAAATGAATCACTTTGCTTTTTTGTGTACTTCCATTTTCTTATCTGTGAAACTGTTTGCATGCATGTGTTTGTGCTTGTACATGATATGTAGCACCAACTGTGCTCAACCAAGATCAGGATCCCATTGTTCTGTGTATGGATGACCTCTAGCACAATCTAGTTCCTGCTCATAAGAGTTTTCAATCTAAACAGAGAAGATGGACAGAGTGCGGGAGATGTGCAGTATATTCATTTTACAGATTAAGTATTATCATCTCCTATATAGCACTTTTCATCCATAGATCTCAACGCATTTTACAAGGAAAGTCAGTATCGTTACCTCTATTTTACAGATGGAGGACTGAATCACAGAGGGATTAGGTGTTATGGCTAGGGACACACAATCTGTGTCAGAACAAGAAATTGGACTGAGGAGTTCTGGATTCCAGTCCAGGAAGATAATCACAGTAACCATCTTCTTCATCTCACTGTTGTTTTCCTTTCAGTGGCTACTGTCCAGCAACAAGTTCCAGAGAAGTAGCCATGTTAGTCTAGTTCAGCAAAACAAACAAGGAGTCTTAATTGTGGCACTTACAAAGACTAACAAATTTATCCAGCAACATTTGTCCAAGAACAATCTCTAGATTTTTAGTCAGAAAAGATTTTGACTTCATCTATCATATTTTTTACTTAAATAATCTTAGAGAAGTATAGTTGTAAAACAGCTTGAGACCTGTGCATATGAAGTGCTGTGTCTAAGATGTAAGTGCTTAGATCTGAATGTAGGCTGGATGTTTAGAAGCCTGAAGCTATGAGCTAGAGAGCTTCAAGGTGAGACTGAAAACCATCGGTGTCCACTGATTGTAAGAGAGGTTGGGAATACTCAGCTTCTCATGTAAACCCCTCTGTGCTGTCTAAAGCACAAGTCCAAATATTTCACCATTTTTTGAGAGAGCAAAAATTCTGTCATCAGTATTTTTTTTAATTTTTATGTTTATTTTTTTTTGTTGGGGCTCTTTCCTGTAGTGCCTAGGATTAGAACTGCATCAGTTTAAATAAATTGGGAACCCTACAGTGTACCTCTCTAGCTTCTATTGCAAAAACATCTACAATGTAGGTCATCTTTGTTTGCATACTAATTAGTGCAAACAGTTATTTGGAACCCAACTGTGTCCCTGTGGCTTCTTCATATTCTCAAACAGGCTTTGCAATTTGTTTGTGTATCTATAGTATTCTCAATGGAGAATGCTGATGTTTATTTTTCAGTTTTTAATTTTTTTTATAGATTTACATTTTCAAAGTTGCATAAAATTATGAGATTTGTGCCCCCTGTTTTGATCTCTTTAAATGTTCACAGTTGAGGAAGTTTCGGGGGGGGGGGGGCGTCAGACAATAATTGTTTAATGCCACTAGGCATTGAATTAAAAATTAGAACTTATAACCTTTGCACCACAGTCAACATCACATGTCACAATATACAAAGTAAATAGCCTTAAATCAAACTCTAGTAAGTACTCAGACAACACTGTCTTTACTTTGGCTATGTGTAAATTTCAGTTATTACCAATGGAAGAGTGTGTGTGTGTGTGTGTGTTGAAATGGATGTTTAGTGATGCTTTCCTGTTTTAAAAAAAATCTAATTCTTTCAGGCCTGCTGTAAATGTTCAGTAGAGGGTGAAGACACAACATCCCATACCACTTTTTCTTTCAAATTAAATTCCTCTGCTTTCCCATTGCCACTTGATGTATTACCTTTACAAATCTAGACTTATGCTCTAGCTCAATGTCAGCAAGAGCTTCAAAAGATTTACTTCTCTAGACCGTAATGTAAAATGAGTAATGCTAGAGCTGGCTCCCTTGGTAGCAGCAGCACATTTTACTACTGATTGTCAGAAATCATAAAAAAGAGAATATGTTGGCAGTTTCTGTGCTATTTGCTTCTTGGGATTTTTGTCCTGAATTAACCTCTACAAATATATTGCATGAGTAACTTTGGAGAAATTCTGTGTGCTCACAGGAGAGAAGCAGACAAAAGAAATCAACTTGCTGGTAAAGCTTAAATAACTGATGTAAAGAAAATTAGAAACATTTATACAAAGATGTACAAATGATCCACTGATCACAGTGCATGCAGTCTCCTACGACATGCCTTGATATACAGAGAGATGGGTCTGTTACCCATCCCAGTATATGGATTATGTAGGCATAACCCTAATTTACAATAGTTCCTTTCATTCTGTAGGATTGCACTGCATTTTAAAAAGAGGCCTCAACCCAAACATCAGTGAAGTGCTTGGGGAAGGTTCCCACTGCCTGAAAAGACTGGTGGTCCTTGCTTCACTTCCAAGGGCTACTCAGGTGCATAGAGCTTGGCATGTTGGGTTTAGGTTGGGTTGCCAAGTGGTTAAGTGCACTGGACTCAGTCATGGCTTCTGGATTCTGCTGTTGTTCACTGGGAGAGCTGACTTTGTGACTGTGGTCTGGTAATTTAGGGGCTCTCTACGTCAGTTTATGCATATGTAAAAAAGAGAATACCATATATCCCTGTTGTACAGATAAATAGAGATGTTGTAAATAGAGTGGGGTGAAGCTGGTTACATCACCTCAGAACATAATGCAGAGAAAACTGCAAGACACCATTAATTACTACTTCTTAGAAAAGCTAGTCTTGGAACCCACAAAGGGAGAGAAAATTCTTGATATAGCACTAAGTGGCACACAAAATCTGGTCTAAAAGGTGAATGTAGCTGAACTAGTTGGTAACAGTGATCAAAATGTAATTATATTTAACATTGTTGTAGGGTCAGAAAAATACCAAAGAAACCTACCACTGTAGCACTTAATTTCTCAAAGGGGAACTACACATAAATGAGGAAGCTAGTTAAACAGAAATTAAAAGGAATGGTCACAAGAGTGCAATGTCTTCAAACTACATGGAAACTTAAAAAAAACAACTGAACACCATAATCAGAGGTAAAACTAACTGTATACCCCTCCCCCAAATTAAAAAAGTAAAAAGCCAGTAAGTGGAGCAAAAAAATACCACAATGACTAAACAACTTAGTAAAAGAGGGGGTTAGAGAGACAGACACATCTTTTAAAAATTGGAAGTCAAATTCTACTGAGGCCTGGTGTACACTGCAGACAAAATTTGCCAGTGGTCAATAGGTAACTTGCATAATTACCATTAACTTTGTAACTTCCCTTCTCTGTGCTGTCTCCATTGCATTGCACTGCACTGGTGGGAAACATGTTCCTGTTGAGGCAGCACTACATCCTCTGAGGGGGTGGTTTTATTAGATTGACTTCCAGATTGATTGAGTGTATCTTCACTGACTGTTCAGTCGAACTGGACAAATTGATCTGACAGTGGCAAATTTGCCACTCTCAGTGTAGATATACCCTAAGGAAATAGACAGAGTATTGGGCTAGCTGGACCATTGGTCTGACCTACTATGGCCATTCTTATGTTAGAACAGTGGTTTTCAACCACTATGTCAGGACACATTACTGTGTTGGCACACAGTAAGTATGTCATGGAGAGCTGGGGCAATGGCTGGCTTTGGCTTGGGGGAGGTGGGCTGGTGCATCCTCTAGGGCTGTGATATGCCACCAGGTGTGTCATGACCTGCAAGAGGTTGACAACTGCTGTGTTAGAGAATGCAGATTGAAGAGAAGCACTATGCACTCAGGAAGGTGGTGGAATTTATGTTCCTATGGGGCTTTGTTCCCAAGTCTAGGACTGGCTCCAAAAAACCTCTCAGTGAAAATAAAACTTAAATAGCCCTCTTCATCTTCAAAGAACTTTACATGTATTAGCTAGCTAATCCTTACAATACTCCTGAGCAGCCAGTAAGCATTTTATTCCTATTTTCTAGATGTAGAAACTGAGGCACACAGGTGAAGTCATTGCCTATCCCTCTCTCCTGCCGTAGTGGGAGTTAAGAGCTAGGATTTGTACCTTGGCGCTTCTGACTTCCATGGACTAAAGCTGAAGGCTGTCAGGCAATGTATCTTTTGAATATAAATCTATTGCAGCCAACATTGCAAAAGACACCAAAACCTTCCAAGTGCCTTTTTATTTCCAGAAATGCAAATTAGGTCTGCAGCAGAAATGGCACTGAAAAATATCCTACAGAGAGAGAAGAGTCAGAGAATGTTTGGGGACAGTCCAAAATGCTCTTACAAGAATTAACAGCAGCAGATGTGTACAGGTTAAAATAACTACACTTGTCCCTGCCTAATCATCATTTATTTTCAAAATACATAGTGACTCTGACTCAGTGTTTGGATAATATACTCATAAAAGCTCATCCATCCTGTTTCTTTCTGGAATTATAAAAGACAGTTGGAAGTTGATTCCAAAAACAACAGAATCTGTGCAGGGTTTGGCCATCAAATTAGTAGTCAAATTAGTGGGTCATTTGGTAGTCAAATTAGTGGGTTATTTATACACAATCCCCAGTCCTCTCCATATTTCCCTTTGGGGCCCGGGGAAGAGCATAGAGGAAGCTTGTCACTGTGCATGGGAAAGCAGAGTAGGTGTTTCACTCTCAGTGCTCTCGTGAGAAACGTTTGGATGGTTTTACAGTAGTGCAGAGGCCTGTCCAAAAGTGTGACCTTGAAGAGTGCATCCCTTTCTGAGGCTCTAAAATAGAGGTTCCTAATGTGGTCTAGGGGCCAAAAGTAGCCTGTGGGGGTTTGCAGAGTGGCCCATCACTCTCTTCCCGCTGGTTGGAGGAGGGAGCTGCTGCCATGGGCAATGGTTCTCAACCTTTTAAGGATCACAACGTGCTTGGATCCATATCATGACCCATCAGCCCATCTCCCCACGGCTTAATGCAGTCATTTCTCCAATTCTCCATGACACATTTTGCACTGCATAACGACACAGTAATGTGTCCTGACATGGTGGTTGAGAATCACTGGCCTAGGGATCCAAATGGAGAGTATGGGACTATAGGACATGTGTGGTTTCCCTGCTGCAGCCAGTGGGATGGGAGAGCCTCCTTGATCTCTTGCCATCTGCCTGGAGGTAAGTGGTGACTGCTAGTGAAAAATGGTGGCCCTTTAGGGTAGTAAAAGTTGCATCTGTGGTCCTCAAGCCTAAAAGCTTGGGAACTACTGCTCTAATGCAATCAGGTTTACATTTTATCATGCTTAGCAAAGGGTGTGGGATCTGATGGTTAGGGCACGAGATTATGCGGTTCAAGAGATGTGGCTCTGTCCCACATTCTGCTGCTGACTAGCTGTGCGACCTTGGACTGGTCACTTCACTGCACTTTTGCCTTTTAAGACTGCGCTTTCTCCTGCACAGGACAGTTTCTTATCATACGTGTTAACGTATTGCAGCCACAATTCAGGAAGCACTAAAGCATACGTATAATTTTAATCATGTGCTTAAAATACATTAATGTCTGTAGGATGTAAGCACATACTTAATCAAGCTTCCTGAATCAGTGATGTTTTCTTGAGATGGAGTCTATTACTTGTTGTCATAATATAAATGATTAAAAAAACCCTTTTATTTAATCATTGTTCATATGAATGAAATTCGGTGCACATATTTGTGACCTGCCTGTTACCTCTTGCCTTTGAGCCACCTGTTACCATTATCCTGCATGTGTGTTTATTTTGTTCAAATCCCTCAAATGGGAAACCAGATATTATCACCTTGACTTGATCCTGATTACAAGGTTGCCTATGATTTTTACTATTTCTCTTACTTTATTTCTTCATCTCCTTGCATGGGGGGGCCTCTCCTTTTGCAAAAGTGAGCAAATACACATCTGGCCACTAGTCATAATAGTTATTTATGGCCCTTTCCCAAGACACAAATTTCCTTTGAACTGTAAGCTAATACAGAGGTGAACAAAATTGGCTCTGAGCTAGGTGCCAGCAGTTTTACTTCTGGTCGCCAGATAGTGTTCCTCCATTATATTTCTACAGTGGAGCTAGGCAATAGGCTACTAAAACTGCTCACTTTGGTGACCAAAAACAGATTTGTCGGGACCTGAGCTATAGCATCACTATTAGTTCTACAGGTAACATGATTTTTGCTTTCTTAATTTTTTTTAATAGTTGTGAGTCACATAATGTCACACTCTGTGTCCTCCTCATATACTACTTTCCCACAGTGCTTCTTGCAGTAGGATCTTCTGGACCATTCCTTTTATGAGTCCTTCCATCACTAACTTTCTGAGGATAAATTTTCCCACTAAATGCCCCCCTCAGTGTTCTGGGAGAATACTGCAATGGTAGCTGTGACATTTGCTTTCAGAATTCAGTTTCCCCTCTTATATTCAGATTTATGATAGCATGCTCATCAGTGATGGATATACCTGCGGCAATGAAAGAACCACTGAAGTCAACCAGAAACACATTCCTTCCAAGTAAATACCAGAAAGCTTTAGTGCGACAAGGACAGGGATGCAAATCATGTTAAATCACAGCAAGTTGAAATATACAGTCACACTAGGAATAATGAGTGTAGATGCCCAAGGTAATCTACCAATATAAAGGATTTATAAAATGCTACCAGCAAATCAAAACTCAATTTGAGGTTTTGTGAAGCTTAAAGGATACATCCATTCAGAATGCAAAATGTACTTTTTAGTAGAAAATGTTTAAGGATTTTGTTAGGAGGAATTTGAATAATTTTGGGAACTTTCTGGAGAAACTAAAGTTAGAGCTGGTTTAAAAATGAAACATTAGTGTTGGGAAACTGACATTTGGAAAGGTTTGAAACAGATGTATTTTCTAGTTTGAGTTTAATTTGTTTTGTTGGGACTCTTTTTTTATTATCTAAATGTTATCAAAAACATTGTTTAAAGAAAAAGTTAGACTTTTGCTTTGTTTCCAAACCCTGGTTTATTGGTAAAGGACCAGTTAAGGGCACTTGTGTGAAGATTGGAGTGCAGGCACGCGGACACTGTTTTAGTACAAAAATGAAAATGTCAGCAATTTTAATAAAAAAATTTGCTTGGGGTGCAATGTGTATTTTCAATTTAAAAAGTCTTAGGACCAATCCTATTGACAGTAGGTTCATTTCTGAAAACAAAAATAAAGCTAAGGCATGTTTCAGTGGTTCTAGCAACTTCAAGCACATTAGACCAAGTACTCTAGGGCTGGGATAACAGTCAAGGTGCATAAGTGATTATCTTGTCCCTTGAGAAGTTTTGAGATTTCAGTCTTTTTCCTGTCATTAATTGTGACTGAAAAATCAAAATCCCAGTTTTTATTGAGATAAGAAATGGGGGGGGGGGATCAGTTTGTAAATGTTTTGTTTCAATTTTTTCTTTAACCTGTTTTTACGTGTTAAGTAAATTAGCTGCTTTGCAATAAAAAGATGTTTCTAATCACAAAAAAAACAAAAGATCTCATTTTGAAATGATCAGCATGGAATATTCTGACAATTTAAAAACTTTTTCACCCTCTTGGGAAATTCATCCAATGTGGCCCTTTCTCACAAATAATTTAATATGATGCACAATCTTTT
This sequence comes from Podocnemis expansa, assembly GCA_007922195.1. NCBI lineage: Eukaryota > Metazoa > Chordata > Testudines > Podocnemididae > Podocnemis > Podocnemis expansa. Next base: position 50,400,272 of record ML681972.1, on the reverse strand, counting down.
TTGACCCCCTGCCCCACCCCTCCTTAAATACCCCCCTGAAAAATGAACCCCCCAAAACTCAAAATATCTTTATAAGAAAAAATTCCAAGTGAGCTCTAGGTAGCAGTCATGTAGGCTTTGTCTACACTGGAGGCTTAAGTCAGGTTAAGCAACACCTCGGCCACGTTTGGAGTCCATTAAACAGACTTAAGCACCTCTATTAAGTCAACTTAACAAAATGTGGCCAGTAAAGTCAACTTAAGGCAGGAGACCCATTTAAGTTGACTTTATAAAGTCGACTTAAGCCAGGGGACACATTTAAAGTTAAATTAATCAAATGGGGCCTCTCTAAGGGTATGTCTATACTGATGGCAGCAAATTCACCACTGTCAGTTCGCCCTACTGGGAGCAGATCGCTACGAGTTCATACTCGCGGCGCCGCTCCCAGAGGTTGCCCCTGAAAGTCCTGGGAGTCAGGGTGTGTAGGGGAGAGCTGACCGCAGGCGATTTGCGGTTGGCTTTCCCCTGCTGTGTACCAGCAGTTAAAAAGTCGCTGCCGGTTATGCAAGGAATTTTACTTTCCTTATGTAACCAGCAGTCAACTGCTGCCAAAAAGCCCACAAATGTAGACTAGGGCTCAGTCGACTTAATAAAGTCAACTTTAAGTCAGCCTTACTAAGTCGTCTTACCTGGGCCCTCTAGTGTAGACACAGCCATAGTGCTTTGCTGCTGCTGCTCAAGTCAGGTCAGGGAGGCATCCCTCTTCCATCTCGGTAATAAAGAGCCCTCTACAGTGCTGCTAGAATTATGGACTGGGTCTGAAATTTGTCCTTTTTGCATTGTCATCCAGTGATGTTTATTAATCCACTAATGCTGCTGTGTATATTCAATATGAATAGTCTAATTTATATATTTTTATATAGCACATAATTTATAATTTTAAAATGCAGGGCCCTTAACTTCCCAATCGCCAAATGTGGCTCTTGTTTAATTTTAGGATCCAATTCAAAATTGTTCTCTCTTAACGTGTTTGAGATGACCTTAATGACTTCACCTCTATTTTTTATTTATTTATTTGTATCATTGTAGCAGGCAAAATCCCCAAGCAAGATCAGAGATCCATTGTGATATAGGTGTTATACATGTTGTTTGCCTCAAAGAGCTTACAGTTCAAAAGCATATGACAGTCGGTGGTTGGGCTAAAGAGTGGACTGTTTTCTCCATTTTAGAGAGGAAGAACTGAGGCACCGACCATGAATGTTGGAGTGCGTCTGTGGAGGCGAGGAACTGAACCCTAAACAAGTGCCTTAAACCTGACATCATCTGACAATGACTGTTCCCCTCTTTTCTTGCACCCACTCATCCTGCTGTTTGCCTGTGAATCTGTATTATAACTGCTGCTGCTGCCTGAATGCAGTTTTCCTCCTCCCTCCCGGGCCTGTTTCTGTTCATGTCTAAGTTGAGAGCATCTCTTCTCTTCATTGTCTAGGCACCTCTTTCTTTCTTTGAGGCTGTTACTTCTTGTTTAACATCGCACTGCATTTTGGTAGGATCTAGTATGAAAGACACAGCACGGAATAAAGTTTTCTATAGTATAGCAGTTCCTGCTGGTTCACGATTCTAGCACCTGAAGTGATTAAGGTGTTGAAAGTTGAACAGAGTCAGCTGTGTTATAATTCCCAGGTGCCCATGCAAAACTATCAGTTAAAGCTACCCACTCAGCCATGTGTTTCTATGGAAATGCTCTTGACAGCCTCGCCATGCTATAAAGGTCACTACAAGGATTTTCTTTTTGGCTTATCTGTTTACATTGAACTAAGCGTACGGTAGCTTAAAATCTAATATTCCACCTGTCCTTTGTATTGCTCACTTTAGGAAGACAAAAGGAGATTAAAATCACCAGGAGTGTCAGAGTAACATGACAAGAGCTGACATTTCTAGGTTGTTGAGCATCCCTAGTAATAGATGGTTCTGTGATAATTGTCACATCCCATCTTTGTCTCCTGAAATGAAGCTTACTTTTGAATATGCTGTAGGGCTTTCCAAATTGCTCTACTTTAAAAATTGCTATCAGATTTTTTTTTCACCTTTGTGTGGGGACAGATGTGCTTTCATGCTCAGTGTGCTGTCATGGAAACAAAGTTTTCTGTAGTATAGTCATTGATAAACCCAAACTCATCTTTGTGGTTTTTTTGTTTGTTTGTTTGTTTCAGGTCAGAAAATGTCAACTGCAGTCATGTACTTGCACAGGCAAATTAAAAGATGAAAATCTTGCATTTTCAATTAGCTGTCATTCAGAAGCAAGCTGTGCATTGCTATTGATTAAGATCAATTACCACAGAGTTGAAAATATGGCTTAAATCAGAAGGCGACTTTGAATTAAGCTACACTGAGTTATGGCAAATTGAGTTCTGAATGAGTATATCTACATAGGAGTTTAATGCAATTTTAATTAATCCACTTTTAATTGACACCTTTGGTTAATTTGAATTAATATTCTTGAGTCCACCTGTATAGACAACCCCCATAGTAAATATTTCACGTGCTTTAGAGGTTCAAATGTAAATACACAAAACATAGCTGGTGGATAATATTAAAAAATTATCAGGAAGATGGAGAGATATGTACACTATTTAGCCACCCAAGAAAAGTTATCTTACCATTGCTCCCTCTTTGAACAAAGAGTGATGAGGTTATGTCTACACTGACTGTGACAAAATTGCCACAGTCAGCCCAGTGTTCCGGGAGTACTTAGCTGCGAGTCTGAACTCACTGCTGTGCTCCCAGAAGTCAGCAGCGGAAGTCCTGGCTCCTAGTAGACGTAGGGGAAAGCCAACCACAAAGAATTTGTGGTTGGCTTTCCTCAGTATGTCTCAGCATTTTAGGAAGTCGCCAGCATTTATGCACAGCATTTTACGTGCCTTGCATAAATGCAGGTTGACTGCTGCCGAGAAAAACCCTAGCTGTAGAGTAGGGCAAAGTGTGGCACCAGATCTAAATGGGATGGTTTGGGTTTATCCCTTTGGGTGAAATTCATACCTGTATAAAAGACCAATGCAAGGCAAGCGCACCACTTAAATACCACTTGAAAGGTTTTTTTTGAGGGCTTATGTAGGACTTAGACAGAGTGCATGATCTCCTCTGCACAGGAATGAATGTCAGCTATGAAAGGTCAAAAAAATGCCAGGTTTTGAACATGTAGGATGTTGGGATTTGGGCCCAAACTTTATATTTGTTTCTTCAACTGGAATATAAAATTCTTTTGGTGATCCACAAAGTGAAAATAATTGAAGTGTAGCTTAGGTTTTGATTTTGTAAACAATCAACAGTGGGAAAAAAAAGAGGTGGAGGTGCTGACACTTTCAGTGCCTCCCAGGGAATTTGGATGTTCAATTTCCAGAAATGGTCTCCCATATAGAAACAATGTTGTACTTAAAGTCAACTGAGCAACAGCACTTGAAAGAGCGAGAGGTGCCTCTGGGCAAACTGATATGCAGATAATTTGGCAAAAGAGATTTATAGAAAGAGTAGTGACAGATGCATTACTGGTTAACTTATAAATCAGTCCCCATGTCTGTGGGCTCAGATAAGTTTCAGTCTCACTGTTTATAATGCCATCAAGACCCAAAGATTGATTTGTGGCCATCTATAGTCCATCTATTACTTCTTGGAAAAGATTTAGGTAGGGGTAAGTTTGAATGGCACAAATGGGTAAGCTAATCACCCAACTGCCACTGAAAAAAATCAACTGCTTTTTGTGCCTTTTGAAAGTCTCCCTGTTAGATTTTTCTGTGTAGCCAGGCAGAAGTCTTGTTGGTTCTTTGTCATGTGTCTTTGAACGGCAGGTCAGCGGGATTGGCTTGCACTAGGTCAGCAGCAGCAGATGCCGTGATGTTGAGACACATGTTTCTTCTCTTTATTGAAGATCTTCTGATTGTATTTTAGGAGTCCATAAGCTTTCTGAAAGCCTCACAGCATGTTCAGTGTTAATGGTTGCATGCTGTTTCCATTATAAAAACCTACCTCCCAGAGATTTATAACAGCCATATTTTTAATTAGTAGGAGAATTTAGTGCTTATGAAGGTAAGAGTTTAACAGTAATTGGTTAGAGAGAGAAACAATGAGGGCAAATTTTTTGTAATTTGCCTTACACACGCTCCTTTGCCACTAAACTTTAGTTCTGACAAGTAGCATCTGTTTTACTTCTGGGCCTCCTAATGTTCATCCTAAAGCACTTTAGATCTAACCTCCCTCTGTTTTTATCTTGTGCCTTAGCTCAGTAAGATGCCAGTAGGTTAGTCTGGTGTTGGGGATGCATTCCTCTTCTAATTTTTATGATACCTATAACATGTGAGTCTTTGCATTCACTAATTTTTTTTAAACTTGATCTATTCTGTCTGTTCAGATCCCTGTTTGCATTGTGCCCTGGTTTAGATTAACTCCTTGAAGCAGGCCCATACCATTTTGTGTTTTCTATGAATATAATTTTGCTAGAATTAAAGTTTTATAATTTTGATAATAATAAAATTTAGTTTAAAGATTTTTGCTATTTATATCTATTTACATTTTTAGAGTTGTGGGAAATTATGGGGAAGTCAGACAATAATTATGTAATGACAGTAGATGTTGAGATTTAAAAAATTAAAGGTTTATAATCATTAAAACACAAATTGTCAACATCATTTGTCAACAGAAACAAAGTAAATATTCTTAAATCAGACACTAAAGTTTTCAAGAAGCATTTTTCTTACTTTACCTTTGTATATTTTGATTATTATTAATGAAAATATTTTTCATAGGTTTGTGCAAGGATGGTGAAATCAATGCTTACCTACATTTACCTATAATATAATATAATATAATATAATATAATATAATATAAATGTTTATTCCTATGAAGCATTGAGCACAGATATGGGAGCATTAATGTCAAAACAATACAACGTGATGGATAGATTGGCTAGCTATCCCAGTGTTGCTGAACACTGGGTTTGCTAAGTATCACCTGAAGATGTAAGTCCTACCTCCTGATAGTGCCTCATTCTACAGATGGTCCCCTTTAGTTACTGGGGCTACTTCAGAAGTAAGTTACTACTTGAGGAAGGGTTTCAAGTGACCCTGAATGTGGAGCACAGATGACAACCTGGAATCATCTTGGAGACTAAGTACCTTGTAAAGCATAGACTCTGTTGGAGGCATCCTTAGAACTATTGCTCATGTGCTAGAGAGGACTGAAAGCCATCAGCAAAGTAAGTCTTCTTCATTCAGGAGTTTTAATCCCTCTTTCCAAAATATTGTTGGTGCCATTTAGCTGCTGGGTAGGCAACTGTGATCTACCCTTTTACAAATGCTCACAGGATGTGCAGTTTCAGACTTCTTTTTTTCTTCTGGCTACGCATCCTCTTGAGTTCCTCAGATGTGTCTTCTGTTGTGATTGATAGGCTTTGTAAAACATACATAATCAAAGAATGTTGATTATGCCCATGCTTAAGCTGCCTCCTGGCAACCACCCAAGTCTTAGCACCAGTATGGACAGACTCTGACTGTCAGAGCATTATTGTACTACCGCAGTCCCAGTCCTAAGCTTCATATCTGTTCTCTGCTCTGTCCAGATACCACAACCCCTTCCTTTTAGCTGAACCACTATTTGAATGATCTCCACCTGTGCTGCCAGGATTCCTTGTTGCCTGGAGTGTAATGATCTCTTGCTAGGTTTCAAGCAGCCAGCCAACCTCTGCATGAGTAACAAGACCAGAAATGTTTTTAAAGTAACTTTGGTTTCTCCTCGGCTCTATTGTCTCATTGTTTAATAACTTTTTCCAGCTCTGCTGAGTGTGCTTCCCTTCTACCTTTTTGATAGTGAAAGTAGGAACTGAACCACAGTTGCATGCAGAAAAGTAATACTGGGAACTTGGTATTTTGAGATTCTATTTTATTCATTTTTGTGATTCCAAGCTACTCCTCCTTAGCCTCTACAAGTCTAAAAATGGATTTTGCCAGCTGCTAGTGTCTCCAGCTTCCTCCTAGATCTGAAAACCAGGTTGTGTCCTTCCTGCCTTTTCCAGCACCTTCAGTAATAAACCTCCACAAGTGACTGTGAATGAAGATGGTGTTGAGGCATGAAGCAGAATAGAATTGAGTTCACAATAACCAGGCCTGCATGCTGTTGACAGTCAATAAGAGTTTGATTCTGTCAGGAAAATACACTTTTGTGTTGGCTCTCTATCCACATAATTCCAAGATGCTAAGGAGTGGTGTTTTGAGTGGTTCTGGCCACAAATGCATTAAAAGGAAATGGGGGAAGGAAGCCACCAGCAACTTCTCTTCTTTTTGATTGTAAAGTACAGCTTCAGTGAAATTTCTTTGGTAGCACAGTCATAAAGTTAATAGTTTGACTCTACATTCTGCAGAGTTGAGTCCATCGTTGTAATGGCTGGACAAGCATTTTTCTTTTTCTAATCTGATCAAAATTGTTCTTTTAGTGCTATATCAACAAAACCTAAAGACTAAAGTCTTCCACTGATCTACTGCACAGACCTGTTTTGGGCAGCGCCTATATAAGTCTCTGCCAGTTGCCTCTCTTCAATGTTAGGTATTGATACGGCCCCCATTCTCAGTGCATCTGAACTCACAGTGTTCAATTTATTTATCCTCCCAAAACCCCTGTGGGGCATGGTGGTGCTGTTATTCCCATTTTACAGAAAGGGAACTGAAACACAGAGAGGCTAAGTGACTTGCACAAGGTCACAAAAGACACTTTGTGATGAAGCAGGGAACTGAACTTTTCCCTGAGTCCCTGGTTGTCACAGACTATCCTCCCCTTATACCTACTTGTACTCTAGATGCCTCTACATACTTGTACTGGGAACACAGTGTTGGTTTGGGGTGTAAAATGATGTATCTATGACCACCATAGCTATGCTAGCAGAAGCTCCTAATATAGATGCAGCTAACCTGGCAAAACTGTACCTTCACTGTTACAGCTTATCTCATTATTGACATGGACTAGATGTGAAATGGGGATCTGGATAGCTGCATGGTTTTATATTAATGTTGTGAGTGAAAAGGTACTGGACTGACAGCCTGGCAGGAGAGGAGTAGGAGGAGTGGTAATTGAAGCTTCCCTGAATACACTTCTGGCAAGGTGCATCAACCCTGGTCTTTCATAGATGAACACTCTTAGGACCTTGGTTCAAACTTTGGGAACCTGAAAGTCTCCCATTGATTTCAGCAGGCTAGGAAGCAAGCCACAATGTCTGAATCACAGTTGCTTATGACAATACTACTGAAAATATGGTACTAAACTAGAGGAGGAGGGAAAGGGGATGGAATGTGAAGATGAGAGATTATGGAACAGGATCTGGGCCAAGGCTACCCAAGAGCCTTGCTGAGATATTTGATAGAAGGGGTTAAAGCACTTCAGAAAACATGGGAAGGCACTAGGGAAGTTATTTAATATTGTTGAATGAGGAATATTACATCAATATGGGGCCATCAATTTTTATTCTTCCTTTTATTGGGTTAATATAATAGGAAATTTCTAGGGGATTACGGTTAATATCTATATTGAGGGTAATTAACGTAGGAAAGCTGGACTTCAGGGGCTGCTAATTAAAGGCCCTCTTCTGTCACCCTTATTCACATGGAGTAGCAATTCCCTCACTGAACTGTCTTGTTGCAATTGATGTGCCCCATGTCTGACTTCCCCAACGGCAGAATCTGGCAGTTGAGAATTTGGGCTCCTGGGTTCTTTCACTGGCTGTGACGCTCCTTGCAATGTGACCTTGGGTGGGTAAGTTCAATTGAGAGTACAAAAACATTTATTGGCTTCACAGGGATGTTATGATGTTTAATGGATGTGTGTAAAGCACTGTAAGTTCTTGGCCAAAAAGTGCTATGTAAGTAGAAGCTGTTATCCTTCTATTCCTGTTGCATTTCTTCGATATTTCTGTAATTTCAGGAGGATTTGATAACTTCCAATTTCTGTACTTGTTAACAGAGGCCTAAGAACTTATTTTTGTAGTGATTTGTTGGCCCAGACATTTGTTTGAATGAAATTAGTATATTTTTTATTATTGAAGTGCTTTGAAACCTCAGCCAAGAACAGGGCTATATTGTTTTCACTTCTGTGCAAATACATTGAAGGAAAGAGTCCCAGCCATGAGAAACTTACTAGATAAAGGGTAGGGAAGAGAAACTGAGGCACAGAGAGGGACAGTGAGGTCTCACAGTAGGTCAGTGACAAAGCTATGAGTACAACCCACAGCTCCTGATTCTCAGTCCTCTGTCTTGTCCTTTAGATCCTGCTACTGTAAAACAGTTCTTGAGTCAAACAGTGACCGTAGGCGATCTTAGCAAGGGGACAAGCTGGGCATGTATCCAGGGCACTGCGGGGGTGGGGGAGGGCCCCCACACCACATCTGTTCTAAATCTCTTCATTGGGCTCATGGGGGGGGGGGGGGGGGGAAGGGCGCCCGGCGGGAGGGGAGGGGGCTGGCAGGGGCAGTGACAACAGGATGGTAAACTTCAAATTGTATGTAATTGGCTCTATAATGTCAGCTGTGCTTACTGCAAAATAATTTATTGAGGCTGTTATAGAAAACAATTAATTTCAACTTTATTAGCTTATTAATTATCTCTCTTCAGCTTTTGCCTTTTGCTTTAGAGAGTAGAGTAATATTTAAATGACGTTGGCTGACCTTCTTTTTTATTTAGCAGGTAAAAGGTTATTAAAGTGCTTAAAAAGAATTACTACATCTTTAGTTGACCTGATAATTGATATCATTGTTGCCATAAAAGGATAATTGCGCTGGCTGACATTGACACACACATTGTGCGCACGTGTATGCGTTAATATAGTAGAGAGAGAGGGAGACTGTGTGCAGTGAGTGTGTGTGTGTGTGAGAGAGAGAGAGAGTGCCTACATGAAATAAGGGTCACAGCACAAAGGAGAGGGAAAAAGGGAAGGTGGTTCTTCTGAGGTGCATTCAAAGGACATTATTCAGTACGCTGCTGATTATTCAAGCTTCCCAGCTTCATTGTCAGCTCATGGCACCTGAGTCTCCTCTGACTTTCAGTGGTGTAAATCAGGAGTAAATCCATTGAAATCAGTGGTGTAAAACTAAGGCAGGGTGGACTAAGGTGCTGGATTGAGACTCAAGAGATCTTGTTCAATTCCTAGCTCAGTCATGGATTTCTTGCGTAATATTAGTTAGGTAACTTACTTAATCTACCCCATGTGTCAGTGCCCCATGTGTAAGAAATGGGGATAATTTCCCTACCCCATGTGTGCATAGTAAATGCGATTAATGACTGCGAGATGCTCACCTGGAATTATGCAGGTCCCCAGAAAGCTGGATACTAGAGAATCCAGGCTCTACTCTCAAAGGCAGTGGGGAATCCAAGGGCAAGTAAGGTACAATCCTGCAAGGTTCTGGTAAGAAGAGTTGTGTTCCAAATGTGACATTTACTGTGCTATAATGCCTCTGTCAAGGCTCCCTCCATGCCCTGCAGTTTGCAAATATTGCTGCAAAATTTTAAATGCTATGCAGGAGCGTTGGGACTTGGGGCTTGCGCACAGTCACTGCAGCCACCGCTGAAGGCGGCTTGGCAGCAGACCCAGGGCTCTGGCGCTAGGCCTTGGGGCTTGAGTCCTGTAATCCTGGTGCCAGTGATGTCCCTGAACTGGTATGTGAGCTTGTTTTTGTTCTTAAAGCAATTAGGCCTTCAGTATAGTGAACACATGAGGCAGTTTGTGATAATGCCTGGCTAGGCCATTGCAATGATTAATGGATGAAATACCTGCAAGCCTGTGAGAAAGGGAGGTGTGCGTTAAAATCAGTTTTGCTTTGGGTAAAATTATTTCCTGTAGAGATAAAAATGGCACTATCTTTGTGGACGATAAGAGAGATGTTCAGAGAAAATTCTCTGCCTCTGTGCCTGTGTCTGCCTAGCCATGTGTTTCTTTTTTATTCTTACTCTCCCGCTTTTAATTTTATTTTCTTCAACTGTCACTTTTAAAAAAAGAAAAATGGGGGGAGAAAAAGTTCTGTTATCTGTCTTTTTCTGAACTACTTGCTCTCTTGTAAGTATGGCAGATCCCTCTGGAAGATCCAGGAAACGGACACTTATGAAAGCCTTTATCCAAGAAAGCACTCAGTGTGCTGAACACTAAGCATATGTGTAGTCCTTTTGAAGTCAGTGGAACAAACCGTGCTTGAGTGCTTTGCTTGATCAAGACCTAAAGTCCAGCAGGGATATATAGGTCTGAAAGTTTGTCCTACAGGCTATTTATTCTCCTCTCCTCTAAGGAAATTAATAGTGCAGAGGGAACTTGGGGGGAGAATCTCCTATCTTAGCAGCACCTAAGGTACATGATCCCATGATGGCTAAGCACTGTTTAGCACCTTATGTAACATATGTTTTGTTGTACTTCCTTTGCCTCAAGCCTCTACTCATTTTGAGCTAGGAATGTTGAAAAGGCTATTGTCAAGAATTTGGTATTATTCTTGCTACCCTTTGTTGCTCCTGTAGCTTCAGATTGGATATTGCATTTTTCTTTGTTGCCTGCACTTAAACTGCTGTGTAACGTATGCAGATATTTGTTTACTCCAGAGGCAGCTGCTTTTTGGTGCTGAGTTGATTCTTTAAAACATTTTTTCAGGTAAGCTTTATATAAAAGTCATTTGGGGGTTGTGTGCAAAAAACCATGTCCTTTCCAAAACAAACAAAGGCTATGTCTACACTAGAGGGCTCAGTTAAGTCAACTTAACAAGGTCGACTTAAAGTTGACTTTATTAAATCAGCTTAGAGAATCCCCATTTTTTTAGTCCACTTTATTAAGTTGACTTAAACCAGGGGACCCACTTAAAGTTAACTTAAAAAAGATGACTTTAAGTGGGTCCCCTGGCTTTAGTTGACTTAATAAAGTCTGTTGGATGTTAAATAAACAAACAGGTTGTCCCAGAGGTGGATTGGGTCGAACGTTACTCTTTATTGCCTGCTCGTTCCCCTTGACGCCTTGAGTGAGCGAGGAGGGGCAGTTTTACTTCTCTTTTTATCCAAAACTGTATGGAAATACATACATGATTGACAGCATCTATAAACCCTTTTATGGTTCTATTAATATCTATTTAATGCATATTAATGATTATAGGATGCATATAATTATCCCAGAGTCTGTTCACTGTTGACAGGTTTTGCATACATTGCACAGCCACTTTTTCTTCAAACTAATTATTTGTTGCACAAAATGCTGACTTCACATTCTTAATGGGGCATGATACCAGGGAAGGTAAGAAGAAGATAAGAGGTAATTCTGCCTCTTCATTAAAGATCAAAGATGGAACAGTCCAGACCCCATTTTTTGCCCTAATAGCCAGAAGAAAACAGGAGAAGGAAAGATAGCATACTTTAACTATGAACGTATGCTACTTTCAAAGATGCATAGATATGCAACTTGCCCAAGAAACAACCCTGTTACCATAGTGACCTGTGGCTCAAAGCTGGCCTATTAACTTTGATTCTCCTATAAAGTCGACTTAAGTGGGTACATTGCATTAAGTCAGGAGTTAAGTCAGCTTAAGCTAGTGCTTAAATTGACTTAATACACTCCAAATTTGTCCATGGAGTTGCTTGTCAACTGAAGCCCAGTTAAGTTGACTTAGGCCTCTGGCTCAGACATAGCCAAAGAATTCCGTGGAACTTTTAAAGACTTTAATTTCTTCTCGAGGCTTTCGCGTCTTGTTTGAGTACTTTTAGGCATGGATATTGCTGGTCATGCCCTCTTTCTCTTTACCTTATTTGATACCTCATCCTACTGATGTCTCATGACACTTGCATAGTGAGGCTGCAAAACAGAAAAGGAAAGAAGGAAAAGAAAACAAGTTGTATCTGTGAGATGTTATTGAACCTAGGTTTGAACTGTTGACTTAGACCTTAAAAAAATACATTTTACTAGAAAAAATATTAATTATCACTTTGTAGTGAACATCATTTCAAACAAAACTTAACACTAGTGTAAACAAAGACAAGTCATACTGAAAAATGTTTTAGCTGGTCATGATCCCACCAGCTGTCAGAATCACAGCTAGCTAACACTTTTATAACATGATTGTCTTTGTTCACATTAAAGGTAAAAATCTGTTTATCCTGTTAATTAATATATGATGGTTAAAGCATTTTCTCATGAGATGCATTTTCCTAGGGCTGATATGACCGTTGGGATAAAATTCTGTGTAACCAACTATAGTAATAATCTCAGCTCTGGGCTAGTGCTTCTCTCAACCATAGATCTTGAAGAGAGCTCTTAAGGAAGGCAAGCATCATAATCTCTGTTTGCTGTAGATGGAGAAAGTGAACCTCTGAGAGGGATTGTCACTTGTCTCAGATCATGGAGAAAGTGGTATGAAACAGTTTAAGGTAGAGGTACTGTCTTCTGACTCCCAAGTCAATGCTATATTTACTATGTCAGGTTGGCTCCCATCTCAAGCATCTGTGCCCACCAGCCTTCCCTACCATTTGATATGGACAGGAAGAAATCTGTATTTTTTTTAAGTAGCCATCATAATAAATTGGTGTGCATGGTAGATATTCTGCAGATTGACCATGGGTCATGTTTATGGGCACATGTACATATGATAAAATCTTACCAGTAACTTCAGTATAATAATTATGTAAAACATGCCTTTTGAATTACTGTAATAAAGAACAGAGACTATAAGTGTTATCCTCTCTGCCCTTTGGGCAACGCCTTCAGAGCATCAATCTGTTTTACTGACCTCAGTCTTACTTGATCAAATGTCTTTATTTGCAGTAGAACGATAATCCTGTCAGTGGTTACAGTTCGGGTCTCAACATACAGTGGTGGTAATTTGCTTTTATGTTTGACAGGCTCAAGGATACTACCTTAAGAGGGTTCAGAGAGTAGAGACTTTGTGAAGCAAAATGCGACATAATCTGGATGATGATTTCTGTGTTGATAAATCTTTCTTCATTACTGGACCAACTGTTGATAGATTGGTGAAAAGTAACCTTCCTGACTTTTTGGAATTAAAAGAACTTTTGTTTTCTGGTCTCTTTTGCTTCAGTATTGGTTAGTGGCCTCCATCATGGAGGGTTATATCTCAGTAGTAAAATTTAACGTAATTTGAGCCCCCTCCCTCATTTGAGTTGGTCCATTAATTCCCCTGCCCATTACAGAAATACTTTTGTGACACATGCTTTTCCAACCTTTGTGCTGCAAATATAGTAACTGAACCCAAACCAAACCTTGACTTCAAAGTATTGATATAATAATATCATCCACAAATGACCACAAAAGTGTTTCAAGGGCTGTTAAATCTCATGTTTAAATTGCTTAAGATAGAATCAAATCATAGGGTCAGAACGGACCTCCTGAGATCATCAAGTCCAACCCCTCTGGGGCTTGAACCCAGGACCTTCTGTGTATTAAACAGAGGTGCTAGCTACTTAAAGACAAACTAATCTCCAACTCTTAGCGATCAGGGTGAGATTTATGAGGGGGACAAATTATCCAAGACCTGCCTGCTCTGTGTGATGCTTGCATCTGGTCCTGCCATTGTCAAAGAGCTTGTCAAAAAATATAGATAGGTTTGTTAAGGATGTGATTGTTTGTTTTTTGCAGACAACTATAATGGTAAAAGCTGTACTGTAAATGGATGTAGAACAGTAAAACTGATACTAGTATAACTTATTTTAGTTCCTAAACCATAAATTATACTAGCATAAGCACTTAGAGATGCATAATTGTGTCCACCCTATAGGTTGACTTGCAGCTTTAATAATACCAGTATAGCTAAAGCTGCAAAACAACCAAGTATGGACAAACCCAGAGACAAAATACTAGATCAGATGGATCCTGGATCCAATAGCAATTTCTGTGTTCCTGTTAATAGTTTCCCAGCAGTTGCTTTCTTTGCATGTGAGTACTGGTAGTTCTGCTAATTCGGGACTATGGTGTTTGCTCACTGTTTTAAATGTTTATGGAAACGAAAACTCATCAATACACTAAAAGCCATTCCAGATGGAAGTAACAAAACTGCAAGCAGGAAATTCAGCTCTCTCTGAAGAGACACATGTGTTCTCATCAGCCTCATTGCCTCCAGGTTTAATCTGAAAAAAGAAACTCAGTCCAATCAATTTTAAAAATCTCTGTGGGGCAAAAAATATTTCAATGGAAAATACTTTTTCCTGTCCACAGTGTTTGGTTCAGCATAATTAACATGAATAATGCAAGACAGTTTCCTGATAGTTATTATATTGGAGAGCTTAGCTGGCTCATAACTGCCCCCATGACATAACAAGAATGTAAATTACTTGGATAGAAGGATGATAGAGCTGGTTTGATTAAAATGTAATATGGATTTGAATTAAAAATATTCAAGGTCTTGCAAAATGACCTTAGTGCTATTTTTCCCCTCCAAAAGAAATGTGCATAATAGTTCCTGTGACATCTTCCCCCCTGTGTGGATCAATGGGACCCACTGCCCCCCCCCCAAAAGAAACTTGACATATTGAATTCCTTGGCTGACTTGGACTGGAGTAATATAAGGGAAGGGCTGTTTTGTCAGCATACTCTTTAAGAAGCAGGCTTCTCTTTTCATTCATAAAAAGGATGATAGGTATCAGACCTCCGTTGAGAAGAAATGAACAATAAGAGCTTGTTTCCCACTTATACCAAGGTTCCTATATCACATGCTGGCAGTACAAAGAGGCCTTAACTGAGTATAAGGCTGTGTTCAGGCGAGAGCTTTATTTCGAAACAACAGCCGTTGTCTCAAAATAAAATTTCTTATGTCCACATGATGTTCAGTTATTTCAAAACAACAGGACCCTTTGTTTCGAAATAATGGCCGTTATTTTGAAACAGTAAAACCTCACTTGAAATCGAAATAGCCGTTGTTTTGAAATGGCTGTTTTGAAACAACGGCGTTCGGACACGTTGTTTTGAAACAACACCATTGTTTCAAAACAACTGTTTCGAAACAACATGTCCGAACAGCCTTATTTCGAAATAGCCATTTAGAAATAACAGCCGTTTCGATAGCAGGCTTTCCCTTAATTCGAATTAACATTTTCTTAATTTGAATTAACTTATTTTGAAATAACAGTTTATGTGTGAACATAGTAAGTGTCACTTGCTCCTCCTTTAAGGCTGCCAGAGCAGCATAAAGTGACTGTGTGTAAATGAAAATCAGTGGCTATACATTTAACTTAATCTATTGCATACGTCTAATTAAAGTTGAGGAGCTAGGCCTCCAACTTCCATTGTCTTTCAATGGGATTTGGGCACCAGATTTCCTTTGGCTCCCTGAAAATCCTTGCTGGTAGCCATTTGCAATTTCAATTCCCAAGGAGGCATGCAAATACCTTTTTTACTTTTTGGCTTTGTCTGCTCTAGCAGTGGTGCCACTGTTCACTATAGGTTAGGTAGACCATTCATCTGATTTCAAGCCAGACAGTCCTGATTTTGTCTGGTTTGTCATCCCACCTGGTACTTATGGAAAACTGGATGTGGTTTTGTCTAAGAATGGGACAGAAAATGCCACTGGGGCTGGGAAGAGTGCTCCGCACAATGGTGTCCTCTGAGCAGCATGGCCTCACATGAACTGTGAGTGCAAGGTCTTGCTGGTGGGCTGAGTCTCTGGGGGACTACTGTGAGGAGACTGACTATGAGGTATGGCCGGAGTGGGGGGCCCAGGGTGGTCGAGGAGGGGGCGAAGCTCAACCCTCCATGGGGAGTATCCTCCCAGGGGCAGCGTATTGCGGTCAGGATGCCTGTTCTCTGCGCCGAAGCCTCCGGCGCCCCGAGGTCAGTTTGTTGTGGCCCGGACCCCACTGACCTGGGCCCCACAGCCCTGGCCCCCTTTGGGGACCTGAGTTGGGACACAGTGGAGTGGGATGACCCCACACGTCCTCTGATTTCTTCCCCTAGTGCAAGCCCTCTCACGACTTGTGACCTTTGCCGTGACATGGGTGACCCCTAGAACCCCAGAGACATTGTCTTTGACTTTGTTTGAGCCTGACCAAGGGACTAAAGACTTGGAGCCCTGCCCTACGCCGGGCTGGGCTGAGTCCCTTGCCCAGGGCAAGGGACTAAAGACTTGGTGGTCTTGCCCAAGTGGGGCTAGAGACTCTGATGGGCCATCCCTCCCTCTCCTAGAGGTAAAGGGACCCCATTATAGCTGGTGAGGAGCTAAAGTCTTGGTGGTCTCGCCTGAGTGGGGCTGGAGACCCTGACAGACCACCCCTCCCTGATCTAGGGGGTAGGGCACCCCGTTACATCTGGTGCCTGGACAGGAGCCCTTGAACTCCCCTCTTGAGGAGAAGAGGGAACCCCACTACTAGCCGGTAAAAGGGGAAATAACAAACCTTTATCGAAAATGGAGGCTGACCATTTGACCAAATGGTGGACAGAAATGAGGCAGCAGCAACAGCAGCTGTTCCAGCAGCTAGCCACTCAGCAGCAACAGTCACTCCAACAACTAGTGGCCCAGCAAGAGGAGCAGCAAAAAAGGGGGTTTGAGAAGTTAACAGCCCTACTGACTGGTCGTCCAGAGACCCCGGCGACGGGCCTGGTGATGCCCCCAACCCCTACGATGCTGCTACACCTCTTGAAGATGGGCCCCAGCGATGACCCAGAGGCATTTTTAGTTACGTTTGAGAGAGTAGCCTCTGCCATGGGGTGGCCCCATGAACAATGGGCCACTCTCCTTGCTCCTTACTTGACCGGATCCGCTCAGGCGGCCTATAGGGGCCTCTAGGATGAGGATGCCCAAAAATACGCCTGTGTGAAGGCCGCCATCATGGACACATTAGATATTAGCCCGGAAACCTATCGCTGCCGCTTGCGGAACCAAGTCTGCCCCATGGGGGCCCGGCCCCGGGCTGTGGACCAAGACGTGAGAGATTTGTGCTGCCGGTGGCTCCAACCTGCCCAGCAGATAGCAGACAAAGTGGTGGAACAGGTGGCCTTAGAGCACTTTATCCACTTGTTGCCTCCACAGGGAAGGACATGGGTCCTACGCCACTGACCCTCGACGCTGCAGGATGTGGTGGAGAGAATGGAAGATTTCCTGGTGGCCAATGGGGCAAGTGGCCCAGCTTCTGCTTTGTGCTCTTGAACAGTGTCGGGCACTGAACGGCGGACCACCACCGCTAGGGAGCCACCACTGGCCAGTACGGGGACAGACCGAACTCTACCAAAACCCGGCCTGAATCGACCAGTCCCCCGACCCCGTACAAGCCTACCTCAGCAAGACAGGAGCTGGTCCCCAGGACCCTCACTTAGGAGACTACCCGCGCAACTAGATGCGGGACCTAAGACAGAGGCTGTAGAAGTTGGGCCCTGCTTTACCTGTGGACAGTTTGGACATCTGTACCGGCAGTGCCCCAGAATGGACTGTTCGTATGGAGAGGCCTGGGCAGGTGAAGCTTCTGAGCTGAGACCTATTAGCCCCCGCTTGACGATCCCGGTCACACTGGGAAGAGAAGGCCTCTGCGCCCTCGTCGACTCAAAGAATCCATCCTGAAACACTTGGAGGAAAATAGAGTAATCAGGAACAGTCAGCATGGATTCACTAAGGGTAAATCATGCCTGACCAAACTCATCGCCTTCTATGATGAGGTGACTGGATTTGTGGATGCGGGAAGAGCCGTTGATGTGATATACCTTGACTTTAGCAAGGCTTTTGATACGGTTTCCCACAGCATTCTCATTGGCAAATTAAGGAAGTATGGGTTAGATGCGTGGACTGTAAGGTGGATAGAAAACTGGCTAGATCAACGGTTTCAGCGTGTGGGAATCAATGGCTCCATGTCAAGTTGGCAAACAGTAACAAGTGGTGTGCCCCAGGGGTCGGTCCTGGGGCCAGTTCTGTTCAATGTTTTCATTAATGATCTGGATGATGGGATAGATTGCACACTTAGTAAGTTTGCAGATGATACCAAACTGGGGGGAACGGTAGACACCCTAGAGGGCAGGGACAGGATTCAGGGAGACCTAGACAAATTGGAGCAGTGGGCCAAGAGGAATCTCATGAGGTTCAACAAGGATAAGTGTAAAATCCTGCACTTGGGACGAAAAAACCCCATGTACTGCTACAGGCTGGGGAGTGATCAGCTAAATAGCAGCACTGGAGAAAAGGACCTGGGAGTCATGGTAGATGGGAAGCTGGATATGAGTCAGCAGTGTGCTCTTGCTGCCAGAAAGGCCAATGGCATACTGGGCTGCATCAGAAGAAGTGTTGCCAGCAGATCGAGGGATGTGATCATTCCCCTCTATTCTGCACTAGTGAGGCCACATGTGGAATACTGTGTCCAGTTTTGGGCTCCCCACTACAAAAAGGACATGGACAAATTAGAGAGAGTCCAGAGGAGGGCAACCAAAATGATCAAAGGGCTGGAGCACAAGCCCTATGAAGAAAGACTGAAGGAACTAGGCTTATTTAGCCTGCAGAAGAGAAGACTGAGGGGGGATTTGATAGCAACCTTCAGCTACTTGAAGGGTTGCTCCAAGGAGGATGGAGCTCGACTGTTCTCGGTAGTAACAGAGGGCAGAACGAGAAGCAATGGTTTCAAGTTACAGCTGGGGCGGTCCAGGCTGGATATTAGGAAAAACTTCCTTACTAGGCGAGTGGTGAAGCATTGGAATAAGCTGCCTAGGGAGGTGGTGGAATCTCCATCTCTGGAGGTGTTCAAGGCCCAGCTGGACAAAACCCTGACTGGGATGATCTAATGGGAGTGGTCCTGCTTTTTTTGGCAGGGGGTTGGACTAGATGACCTCGTGGGGTCCCTTCCAACCCTATGATTCTATGACTCCGGGTGTGGACAGACCCTGGTATGCCAGCGCCGGGCCTTGTGGACAACTGGGCCCGAAGCCCCTATCCACCTCCGTTGCATCCACGGAGATGTCTGAACTTACCCCAGCTCCTGGGTGACACTCACTGTGGTGGGGGAAACGCAGAGGATCCTAGTGGGGATAGCTCCTAAGATCCCCTGTCCTATGGTCCTGGGCTGGGACTGGCCATTGTTCCACTGGATCATAACCAAGGCTGCTCGGGGCGGGCGCCGGGTGTCCTTCGCCCTGGAAGTTGACCTGCTAGATCAATCGTCCGAGGACCCGGTGGAAGAGGCCCCAGATGGGGGTGCAACAGAGGATGAAGGGGAACAGCAGGAAGAGCCGGCCGCCCCCTCACCAGTCCGGGTTACAGACTTTGCCCGAAACCAGAGAGAGGACTCCACCCTAAACAACGCCTATGAACAGGTGGCAGCTGTTGATGGAAAACCTGTGGAACCCCAGAGGATGGCCCACTGGCCCCGCTTTGAACTAGTATAGGAACAGCTTTATCGGATTACCCGGGATTCAAGGATGCAGGAGCCTCAGTCCCAGCTGGTAGTACCCTGATGCCATAGATGAGCCATCCTCAAGCTGGCTCACGATATCCCAGCTGCAGGGCACCTAGGGCAGGAAAAGACGGCAGCTCGCGTCTTAGCCCGCTTCTATTGGCCAGGGGTTCATGCCGATGTAAAGCAGTACTGCCTGTCGTGCCTGGAATGCCAGCTGGCAGCTCCTGCTAATGTGTCCAAGGCCCTGTTGGTTCCGATGCCTCTGGTCAACACACCGTTTGAACGGGTAGCCATGGACTTGATTGGACCCCTTCTGAAGAGCACTGCTGGACATCAGTATATCCTGGTCCTGGTTGATTATGCCACACTCTTTCCGGAGGCTATCCCGTTGCGATCGGCAACTGCTAACACTATTGCAGTGGAGTTAATTAAGGTCTTTGCCCATGTGGGGTTCCCGAAGGAACTCCTGACTGATCAGGGCACCAACTTTACATCACGGGTATTGAGGGAAGTCTGTGGCCGTTTAGGGATCCAGCAGCTCTGGACCTCAATATATCACCCCCAAACGGATGGCCTGGTCGAGCAGTTTATTCGCATCCTCAAGGGAATGATGAGAAGATTTCCACCCGAGGAGCTCCAGCACTGGGACCAATTCATACCACTTCTTTTGCTGGCTATCCGGGAAGTGCCACAGGCATCCACCCAATTTACACCCTTTGAACTTTTGTATGGACAACAGCCCAGAGGGTTGTTGGACCTGATGTGGGAGACCTGGGAAGAGGCTCCTTCTATGAGCCAGGCACTCTTACAGTATGTAACCCGACTTTATAACAACCTGGCAAGGATGGGAGACCTGGCAAAAAAGAAACCTCCACGCAGCCCAGGCGGCCCAAGAAAGGGGTTATAACAAGGGGGCCAAGGACCGCACCTTTGCCCCAGGGGACCAGATCTTGGTGCTCCTGCCTTCGGGAGGCTCCAAGTTATTAGCCCGGTGGCAAGGGCCCTATGAAGTCCTCCGTCAAGTTGGGCTGGTCAATTATGAAGTCTATCAACCAGATCGGAAGAAAAAGAAACAGATATACCACATAAACCTACTGAAGACCTGGAAAGAACGGGAGGCACTTCTGATTACCCCATACCCACCAGAACCAGAGTTGGGCCCCCCAGTCCCCAGGAGTCGCGTCCCCAGGGAATCCAGCCTTGGTGACAATCTCTCAGAGAGCCAAACCCACCAGGTCCAGAAACTCCTGAGAGCATTCTCTAAAGTTTTTACAACCAACCTGGGCCAGACCACAAGGTTCTACCATGCCATCCATACCAACCCAGGAGAAGTGGTCCGAGAAACCACCCGCCCTCTTCCACACCAACTGCGAGAAACAGTAGAACAGGAAGTCCAGGCTATGCTGGAGCTAGGGGTCATAGAGCCATTGCGAAGTGCCTGGTGAAGTCTCATAGTCTTGGTTCCTAAACCCGATGGAACAAAGAGGTTTTGCATTGACTTTAGAAAAGTCAATGCAAGATCAAAATTTGATGCCGACCCAATGCCTCGCATCAATGAGCTCCTGGAAAGGCTAGGGAAAGCCAGATACGTGTCCACATTAGATCTAACAAAGGGATATTGGCAAATTCCCTTAACACCCAACTCTAAGGACAGAACAGCCTTTGCCACCCCTTCGGGACTATACCAGTTCACCAAGATGCCCTTCGGCCTCCATGGGGCACTCGCTACGTTCCAGCGGATGATGGACAAACTCCTGGAGGAACACAAGTCCTATGCGGCTGCCTATCTGGATGATATAGTCATCTATAGTGATAACTGGAAAGATCATCTGGCCCAGGTTGGGGTCATACTGAGGACCCTCTGGGATGAAGGATTAACAGCTAACCCTGCTAAATGTCGAATTGGCTTTCAGGAGACCATGTACTTGGGCTATGTACTCAGATGTGGACAAGTAAGGCCACTAGTTGGGAAAGTACAGGCTGTCCAGGACCAACCAACTCCAAGTACGAAAAAGCAAGTAAGGCAGTTCCTGGGCCTAGTGGGCTATTACCGAAGGTTCATCCCAGACTTCGCCACTATTACTGCCCCCCAACCGACCTGTTGAAGAAAACTCAGCCGCAACGCGTTCGATGGATGGCCGGCTGCACCAAAGCCTTCCAGAGGCTTAAGGACTGCCTATGTAAGGAACCGGTTTTGTACAGCCCAGACTTTGAGCAAGACTTTACAGTACAGATGGACGCCTCCACCATTGGGCTTGGGGCAGTCCTCTCACAAAAGATTGATGGGGAGGAACAACCAGTCTTATACCTCAGTAGGAAATTGTTTCCCAGAGAAAAAACTACTCCATGGTCGAAAGGGAGGCCCTGGCCATCAAATGGGCCTTGGAAGCCCTCCAATACTATTCGCTGGGAGCCCACCTTTGTGGTAGTAACCAGCCATGCACCCCTGACCTGGCTCCATCAAATGAAAGACACCAATGCCCGCCTCATGTGCTGGTACCTCGCCCTACAGCCCTTTGGCTTCACCATACAACATTGAGCCGGTAAGCATAATGCCAACGCAGATAGTTTATCTACACTGGGGGAGGGGGGCCAGTCCAGCTCCAAAAACATGGGGCTGAACTTGAGGGGGGAGGTATGTAGTGAGGAGACGTGGGCCCCCTCAGAGAGACTACAGAAAAAATTGCAAGATGGCTGGGGGGGCGGAAGTAGGCAGGGACTGTCAGTCAGCCTGGAAGTGGAGGGGTGGGACAGGAAGTATAAAAGGAGAGGCAGGCAGCTCAGTTCAGACCAGGGCGGTGGAGGAGAAGGTTTCTGCAGTTCAGGCCGCCTGGGCTGCATGTTGTGGTCAGGACCCCGCTGTTCCCTGTGCCAAAACCTCCAGCACCCCGAGGTCAGTGTGTTGCAGCCCAGACCCCACTGATCCAGGCCCCACATCCCTGGCCCCCTTTGGGGACCTGAGTTGGGACACAGTGGAGTGGGATGACCCCACACCTCCGCTGATCCCTTCCCCTAGTGCAAGCCCTCTCACGACTTGCAACCATTTCCGTGACATGGGGGACCCCTAGAACCCCAGAGATGTTGTCTTTGACTTTGTTTGAGCTTGACTGAGGGACTAAAGACTTGGAGCCCCACCCTACGCCGGGCTGGGCCGAGTCCCTTGCCCAGGGCAAGGGACTAAAGACTTGGTGGTCTCACCCGAGTGGGGCTGGAGACCCTGACGGACCACCCCTCCCTGACCTAGGGGGGAGGGGCACCCTGTTACATGCACCAGTAGGGTAATAGTGTAATGATACCTACTTTTTATTGAATACATTTCATAATATGTTTCAAGAGTTTTACAAAGAAGATCAGTATAATTTTTCCCATTTAACAGGTGGCAAAACTAACTGACAGTGACTTCAAAGCATCTGGCAAAGTGGGATTTACTCCCATGAAAGCTCATGTGAAAAATAAATGTTAGTCTTAAAGTGGCACGACTCTTTGGTTTTTTTTTGTTTTTTTTTGCTGGACTAGACTAACACGGCTATCCCTTTGTAAATTGGTCTTTAAGGGTATGTCCACACATCTCCTTTATTTTGAAATAACACTGGTTATTTCGAAATAAAAAACTATGTCCACATGACGTTTTCATATTTCAAAATGACAGGCTTTGTCATTTCAAAATAAGAACCGTCATTTCGAAAGAGCTTAAACCCCATTCATTTTGAAACGGCTGTTATTTCGAAATGGTTATTTTGAAATAAGGCTGTTTGGACATGTTGTTTTGAAACAACACCATTGTTTCGAAACAGCCGTTTCAAAACAACATGTCCAAATGGCCTTATTTCAAAATAACCATTTCAAAGTAACAGCTGTTTCGAAAGCAGGCTTTCCCTTAATTCGAATTAACTTATTTTGAAATAACAATTTATGTATGGACATAGCCTAACTGTCAGAGGACTCCTTGCTTGTTTGACTTGTCTAAGGTTAAACAAGAGGTCAGAAACGGAGTGGGAATTAAACCCAGATTTCCTGAGTTCCCATTCAGTGTGCTGTTTACTGCACCATGCTGCCACTGTGGGGACTGACCAAAGTAGCACTGCTTCCAAACACATGAGCCTTTACTACTTGATCTAAAGCAGGGGTGTCAAACTCATTTGCTATAGTGGGTCAGATTTGCCTTAAATGTGCTTCAAGTGGGTCATACATACCAAAAATTGAAATACTAGTGCTCTCTCAGGGCATCATAGAGTGCTGTGTATGTGAAACTGTACTTCACAAGACCTCTCTCTCTCTCTCTCTTTCAAGGAGAGATTGTGTTCTTGTGGAGCGCAGTCTCGCATACCCAGTACTCTATGATGTTGTGAGACCTGACACTGCGGCATTGCAACGTGTTGGGTATGTGAAACCGCACACTCACTCTTTCGGGGGAGAGAGTGGTCCTGTGGAGCACAGTCATGGACCAGATGGAAAAGGTTCATGGGCTGCATGTTTGACACCCGTGATCTAAAGGAACAGACCTATTACTTTCAAGCTATTTACAGGGCTGATGGAATAATTTTCATATTGGGGGTGCTGAGAGCCATTGAACCAAATTGTAGACATTGTCTACATTCCACTTCCAGCCTAGAGCAGTGCCAGCAACCCTCATGCCTGTAATTTCAGCACTTTGGGCTATTTGTACTCAAACTGTTTTATGTGGGCCAATCACTAGGGGGAGATAGAACTGTATTGTGTTAGCACAACTCATGTAATTTTGTTCACAGAACCAGTAATAATTGATACCTGAAGAAAGAATCCAGCTTAATTCTCAGAACCCCAAAGGAAGTTGGCATGGATGCCAGCTGGTGGGCAAAATAATCTTTGTAAACAGTGCAGATTTGATTTGGAAATCAGAGACACACAGTAAATAAACTCTACCAATGTTATCTGCAAGCTCTTTGGGGCAGGGTTTGTCTTGTTCTTTGCTCTTTGTACAGTTTACAGTTGGATCTTGGTCCACGATGAAAGCTTCTAAGCTTCTAGGTGATGTAGATAGTAAATACTAATATTTGGTGCAGATTTTAGGGCAAGTACCTGTGCTTGTTAGAATCCCTTTCTAATACTCAAATCCACCCATCTAGATTCACTTGAATTTCTGATCAGTTTGGCAGTTTTGCAGACCTTTCAATACACCAGGCAGATGTTTCTGGTTTGTTACAATCCTCCCAAGCCAAGTGACTTTTCTAGGGCACTTTTGCTTTCATTGTGTACAATAATAACCCACGCCAGATTTTTAACACAATTCATTCCTAACCGGCAGCCACATAGTCACATGTGCTAGCTCATCATTCTCTGTATGTTAAACTCCAGGTTCTGCTGTACATAAGGGACATTGGCTATGTCCACACAAGTCTTTTATTTCGAAATAACACTGGTTGTTTCGAAATAAAAAAACTGAATGTCCACACAACGTTTTCTTGTTTTGAAATGACAGGCTCTGTCATTTCGAAATAAGAACTGTCATTTCGAAACAGCTTAAATCCCATTCATTTTGAAATGGCTGTTATTTCAAAATGATTATTTTGATAGGATAGGAAAACAAGCATGAGTCTCAGCACCTTAGAATAATGACTCTTGGAGGAACTTTATCATGCATGTCGATGGCTATGTCCACACATACATTGTTATTTCGAAATAAGTTAGTTTGAATTAAGAAAATGTTAATTCGAATTAAGGGAAAGCTTGCTATTGAAACAGCTGTTATTTTGAAATGGTTATTTCGAAATAACGCTGTTTGGACATGTTGTTTCAAAACAATGCTGTTGTTTCGAAACAACATGTCCAAACGGTGTTGTTTCGAAATAACCATTTTGAAATAACAGCCGTTTCGATAGCAGGCTTTCCCTTAATTCGAATTAACATTTTCTTAATTCGAACTAACTTATTTCGAAATAACAATGTATGTGTGGACATAGCCATCAACATGCATGATAAAGTTCCTCCAAGAGTCATTATTCTAAGGTGCTGAGACTCATGCTTGTTTTCCTATCCTTCATCATTCATTAATGACACATGCTTTTCTTGTGACCTGTTTCTTTTTCCTTTCTCCAGGTATCATAAAAAATGGAGAAGAGTGAGATAAGGACTTGTCAAAGTCATCATTAATCCACATTTAACTGCAAGGGATATTGTTTTAGTCATCTATTAATCTCTGAATGTGCCAAAGACTGTCTATCTGGAGACATTCAGTCTCATTATTTATTATTCCTCAAATTGCTATTGCTCAGCAGTAATGCTATCTATATTCTTTATTCGTTTAGTTTTTTTGGGCAAGTTAGAAGTAATTCTGTTTAACTTTTTTTATTTTTTTTTTTTTAGTGCTTTCCAGTTGAAAGTCAGAGTTAAGGACCAGATGTACAAAAATAGAGGCACCAAATTCTATATTGTTCTAGTTTTTTTCTATATTTTTATTATTTCTATGGAAATTAGGAGCTTCAGTATCTTTTAGAGTTTGCACTTAATTGTTCTTCTTAGGTTTGAGAAAGCAAGGAAAATTTTGTGGCTAAGGTGTTGGACTAGTACAATGGAATTTGGGTTCAGTGCTCAGTGATGAAGAAGACATCTAATGTGATCTTGAGCAAGTCCATATCTGTGTGCATTTCTTTCTCATTTCTTCAATAGGTATCATAATACAGTAATTTTTCTCCTATCTTTTGTGTGTCTTGTCCATTTTGATTATTTAAACTCTTCAGGCCAAAGACTCCCTCTTCTGATTCATAGGTTATAAATCTTGAAGGAACCACTGTCATTATCTTGTCTCCTGTATGTAGTTAGTACAGCTCCTAGCACAATGTGTCTGCCTTCTTGGGTCTAGCCTCTAAACACTATCGCCATACAAATATGACACCAACAAGGGCACACTGGGAGTCACCAGCACAATTGGAAGTAGGAGTCAGTTCTCCTGTATGATTAGCTGGGCTACACTACCATCCTGCATGCACAACTGAGGGCTCCACCTGCTTTTAATTATGCTATTATCTGAAAGCAACTAACTGAATGTTAATTCCCCTTTTGGTCTTCATTGTAACAGTGATACTTGCAATGAACTCTGCTTTTAGTATTCTTGTGGATAGCATATATAATTCCATCAGAATTTCATTACGCTTTGGAATTAATTTCTTCATTTATGTGCTACTCTTGTTCCTATCTGCACCTCTGGCACATAGTTTTGTTTTCAGTGTCATCAGCTGCAGAAGTTGAGCTGCTCTCATTGACTATTTGTAAACGTCTTGGTTCTCTCTTTTTAGGAAATTAACTAGTTAGGGATATGCTGCTTTTTTCCCCTCTGCCAATACATTTTTGAGCATCAAGCACTGTA
This sequence comes from Podocnemis expansa, assembly GCA_007922195.1. Lineage (NCBI taxonomy): Eukaryota > Metazoa > Chordata > Testudines > Podocnemididae > Podocnemis > Podocnemis expansa. The sequence goes on along the minus strand of ML681972.1, from coordinate 50,373,583 downwards.
ATATTCAGTGGATCATTCTTTGCACTGGAAATTATGATGGGGGCGCTAGCAAAGGTGTAGTGCACCAGTTTGCCTAAAGGCAAGATGTAGTTTTCAAGGGTGAAACTGGCAAGTGCACCTGTGGCAAAATGGTGGCTAATATGTCACATACTTCTCTAGCTTAATTAAGGTCATTTAAGGATGCTGAGAATAGCAATAATACCACCTTGACCCAAGAAGGAAGCATATGGGAAAACAATCTTAGACTGGGGAGATGAGATTCAGTTCCCTTTTCTACTGAAAATTCCTGTGTGGTCTTTATAAAGTCACTAGGTTTCTCCATGTCTCAGTTTCCCATAAGCAAAATGGAGGAAAATAGCACTGCCCTGCTTCTGATTTGAAGATATTTACAATGTTTACACTGATACAGTGCTTTTTGGCATAGACTTCAAAGCATTTTACATAAGAAGCAAGTATCATTATCCTCATTTTATAGATGAGGAAAGTGAGGCACAGAACAGTGAAGTGACTTGACCAAGGTCACCCAGCAGGCTAATGGCAGAGCTGGGGATAGAACCCTGTACTGTAGAACCCTGATAGAACCCGCCACTATTCTATCCACTAGGTTACACTACCTCTCACATTAAAAACAATGAGAGTCTTGGGCACCTTAAAGACTAATAAATTTGTTCTGGGCATAAGCTTTCATGAGCTGCAACTCCCTTCATCAGATGCAACCTGTGTCTGGTGAAGTGAGTTGCAGCCCAAAAAAGTTTATGCCTGAAGAAATTTTTTAGTCTTTAAGGTGCCACAGACTTTTGTTTTTGCTATATACAGACTAATATGGCTACCCCTCCAGAGCTTGTCTCACATTAAAGTGTGTGATGCTGAAATACAGCAATAATGAGTACTGTATCAGTACCTTAGATCAGCAGTTTTCAACTGCTGTGTCACAACACAAAACTGTGGTGTGGTGCAGGCTAAGCTCTCACATGGCTGCAGGGCTGTTGCAGCAACAGGAGCTGCTGCTGCTGGTGGCAGCACTGGCAGCTTGTCTGTGTGACTCAGGCAGGCTGCTGACTAATCTGGCATGCTAGTTGCTGGGGTTGGGGCATCTTTAAACCTCCCACTCTGCATACCACCAGAGCCCAGAATAGGGGAACAAGTGAGGGTGGGGTCACAGCCAGGGTGATGGGGCTGCAGCAGGCCCAGATCAGAGGGACCACAGGGCAGGGAGACATCCAGAGCTGAGGTGGAGGGGCCATGGGGGAGGGAGGGGTCCAGAATGGAGGTCGAGGGGCTGTGGGGCGAGGGCCACAGCCAAGGCAGAGGGGTCACAGCAGGTCCAGAGTGGAGGGGCTGCAGGGCGGGGAGGGGGCAAGAGCTGAGGCTGCAGCAGGGTGAGAGTGGAGGGGCCATCAGGCTGGGAGGTGGTCAACGTTGAAGCAACGGGGTTGCAAATTCACAGCAGGACAAGAGTGGAGGGGCTGTAGGAACAGAGAGTGGGGAAAGGCAGAGCTGGGGCTGCAGCAAGAGCTTGAGCCAGAGGCAGGGCTGGGGTGACAGCAGGTGCTGCGGTGTGGGGAACAGACTTGGGGGTTGGAGGCTGCTGTGGGGAAAAGCGAGTGGAGGGAAAGCAACTTGGTGGCTGCTGGAGGGAAAACGGGGTGGGAGGAAACAGACTCAGCCTGCTGGGGATGGGGAGAGAAGAGACTTGAGGGGAAAGAGACTTGTGGCTGTTGGGGGAGAAAAAGGAGTGGGGAGGAAGAGACTTGGAGGCTGCCAGGGTGGGCGGGGAAAGAGAAGGGGCTGCCCGGAGATGGGGGTTGCTGTGGGAGCCTTAGTGTGTCATGCACAGCTGGGAACCCTCCCAGCCAAGTCGTGACCCTGATAAGGTTGAGAATCCCTGCCTTAGACAGAACCTACCAGTGTCCTAGTTTGACTTGTTACAGGTTTTGGCTGCTTGAAGCTGATAGACCACCCAGCATGATCCATAAATCACTATAGTTCATTGGCCAGCAATTCTGGAAACTATTGAATAGATGGTTCACTGTACTCAGATTTCCAAACTTATTTTTTGTACTAGTTCAGCCACCTGTCCTGACCTTTAGATGTCATTTTAAAACTGGAGCAAATAGGCTAATATGTTTGGGCATCTCTCTGCCCTTGATGAGATCAAAACTGCTAAAAGGTTTACAATGGATCCACCATACTGCAGACAACTGAAAGAGATTCCCCTTTAGCTCAGGTTGTAAGGTCTTACGGTTTTGCCATTGTTCTTCCCCACTACTTTCTGTTTGGTCTGAATTTAAACTTGAGTACAGCTGCTTCAGGGAATAACACTTGGATATTATAGTGATGAAAAGTGTTAGATAGGTGTCCATTTGACTTCACTGTAAATACCAGGCATGAGATACCAGAAGCACAGGTTCATTTTTTTCTCTAGCTATGTGACCACATTTCCTCTATATTCCAGTTCAACTGAAGCTGTTCTCAAGGCATTGTCTGAACAACCAGCTGTGACCTGGACCTACTGGGATAACCTTCTGAATGTTAGGGCAAGGTGGAAAACCAGGTGCCAAACCACTGACAGGTGGTACTTAAACCAGTCTCCTTGTGAGTAACCAAACGTGTTTCTGATTCCTCACTTTGGTCATCACCAAGCATAACAAAATAGAAACAGCTACCTTTGTTCCACATCAGCTCCCCCACCTAGCCACTGGGTCTCTTAAAGAAATAGGTTTTCCTGACCCCAAAGGGCCAGCCACATCACCCAGAACAATATAGGCTTGGATCTTACCCAAAATACCATGCTGCCAGCCAATCCTTTAATAACTACAACTAAAGGTTTAATATAAAAAGAAAACAAACAAAATATGAGAAAAGTTAAAAGGTCAAAGTGAATCACATACATACAAATGATTTAGAGTCTATAGAAAGCAAGTCTTTGAAGAACCTGTAGGTTGCAGATTAGTCCAATTCCTCTGGTATACACCCAGCACTTGGGTGGGTCCCAGTCCTTTATTCAGTGCAGTGAATAGTTCCAGAGGAGGGTGTTGGTTGCAGACAGATGGAAGACTGAAGACAAAAGGGAGATGGGGCCCCTGGCTTTTATCACCATTGGCTTCCCCATGCTCTCAGAGTCCTTGCCAAACCAAAATGGAGTTGAGTCACATGGTCAGTCTTGGTGACTGGTCAAACAGGTTTCTTCCTAGGCCTACTGTACCTGGGAGTTCCCTCAATGGGCCATGAAAAGGACAGTGGTTTTGCAGACACCCAGTTTGGGATTGCCTTAGAATCAAACAGCTTGGAACACACATAAAACAAGTACAATCCTGATTTCTAATACATATATGATACCTACATAAAAACCATATAATCTTTCTTAGCAGTTTACAACATTTCTATTGGTACTAAACATGGTATACTACATATGGATTATTGCAAATATGAAATATTAATATGAAAAATAATCATAAACAGTCCTCTAGACCCAGACAGCATCACACAAAGCATTTCTATAATGCACTGTTTGAAGGGAAATTGTCTGAGGATCAACCCTGTTTGCTCACAATGACTCAGGAGCAAGCATGAGACTTGAACAGGATGTGTTAGTAACAGCAGAGCTGTTACTTAGTTTTAAGCAAATGGGAATACATGACCTGACAGCTCAATTACATAAAACATCACAAGCAATTTCTACAGTTTTTGCAATTTATTTGTAATCAGGTTATTTGCAATCTAGTATTATTCCAGTGTTATAAAAATTCTGTCCAGTTACTTGACCCAGCTGGCTAGAAGTCACTGAGGGACTATTCGGTTTGACTAGATGTATCATTTACATTTTGAGGCACGTTAACTTCTATTTTCTTTTGTTCAGCTCATTTCCACTTAAAAGCCTTTCATCTGGGGGAAAACATGGGAATCCTGTTTGATTCAGATTCACCTTCACAAATGCAAGGGTTTTGGCATGGATAAATGTTATCTTCAGAATTGATGCTGTTGCTGCAGCTCATGATGAGGATTAAAAAGAAATTGGGCCTCAAGAACTGCTGTTAAATATCCAGATGGGCTCTGGTTTACATAAAACTTGTTTGGGAAGATCCTATCATATTAACATAAAAAATGTCAACTTGCAAAGATCAGTTATAGAATCAAGGCTGCAAAAGATGGCAGTAAGTTCTATTCAGCGCTAATGATGATATTTGTTTTTTCAAAAAGTAGTTTGCCTTCAGAAATTATGTACAAGAAACCTGTATATTTACAGGGTAAGTTTCTCCCTAACGCATAAACTAGTGAATAGTAAATTTTACTTAGGGGTGCCCCAGCACCTAATGCAAGGTTCAAGTATGTGAAGGGGACCAAAACATTGAGGTGAAATTCATCCATGTAGCTCATTTCAACCAAATGTTACACTTTTGAGTAGGTGTATTATGTTCGCTTCTAGTGAGTGATCAGCATAGAAGATAGTAGCCTGTTCTTTGCAGCACCTAACAGAATTCCTCCTTTAGTTCAAGAGGCAGAAAAGTGTGCTTAAAGCTCTGTGTAAAAAACACGTCCGGTGGCTTAATATGAGGGGAGTCCTTGCACAAAAATTTCAGAGTGCATTGACTAACTTCTGACAAAATCCCTGAGGAAAGTACTATTTATTTTACTTTATTTTGTGGACAGATAAACTGAGGTCCAATCTGGTCAAATGTCTTGCTAAAAGTCCTACTGCATCAATGGTAGAAACAGAATCTATGAATTCTCTTTCCCAGCCCATTGGTTTGACTGCTGAACCATCCTGTTTTATTAATTTCTGAAGTGACATGTTTTAGTCTCTGACTTCAGTGTTGCCAGCTGACTTGGGTGGTATGCACAGCAAATAAGTTCATTGTTGCAAAAGCTTTTCCTAATTGAAGTCAGTGCTGGAAATTTTGCAAGCACAGATAAAATATGTCAGCCTGTGTAATGAAATCAAAATGTTTGTGATGGCATTTGGTTTCCCAGTTACCAATCAATTGGGTTGTGCCTAACAGATTGGCTGTTTATGTATGGAGGAGTTGGATCCCAGGCTCAATCCACTAAACAAATTACACTAAAGAGACGTTGGAAGGCCAGAATTTCACGTATCATTAAAACTGCTGTTCTACATTATTGTCTTCATCACTAAGGTGAACTATCCCTCCAGTAATGAATGGTTAGTAAAATATTTTAAGTTCAGGATTCATAGTGGATAATTTATGGTAATTATAAAGATGTCTTATGTAGGTAGCCTTAATGAATACAAGGATATAATTGGGTATATATGAAAATATCAGAACAACATGCTGAGCTAGGATTTGTGCATGTCACATCAGTCAATCAGTGCTGAAATCAGCACCATTCATTAAAACCCTTGACCTTTTTTTGAATATTTCTTTTGGGACTTCATTTGTCTGAATTTTTAGTGCTGCTGAAAAGTGCTGATTGACGACTCTGAATAATATTAATAATAAATAATATACTTAGCATTTTTCACCATAGATCTCAGAGCACTTTACAACTCATGGTGAGTATTGTGATCTCCATTTTATAGATGGGAAAACTATGACTCAGAGCGGTTACATGGACAGTCAATAGCCATATTTGGAATAAAATCCAGGTTGCCTTGGTACTAGTCTATGGCTGTGTCATCTGTACTAGTTCAATTTCTGTGTCCCTTTAGACAGCATAGTCTATACCAGTGGTTCCCAACCTTTTTGGCTCAAGGGCCACAGATATCATTTTTACAACCCCAAAGGGCCAGTAGACTTCTCACCACTGCAGCCATGCAGAAAGAGTTCAGCAAGGAGGCTGCTTCCTTGCTGATCTCCTGTCTCACTGACTGCCACAGGAAAACCCAGTGCGTCCTGTAGCCCTGTACGCTACACCTGGGTCCATAGTCAGTGATCCCTTCTGCAGTGAGGGGGATGGGAAATCACTTCTCCCTTTCATCTGGTTCCAGCAGGGACCCCAGCATCAATAGACCTTTGCCCTGCTTTGTTACAGATGGGGACTGGAGTGCTGATCTCCCATCTCCTTGGCTGCAGCAAGGAGCATGCACCTGTCTTTTAGCCCTGAGGAATCCTGGTCTGCTTGGGTCCTTGGGCAGTAGCTTCCTTTTGCATCAAGCAGGGGGGAGCCATGGGACACCTTGAAAGCCCCTGTGGGCCACTTCTGGCCCCTGGCCCACAGGTTGGGAACCACTGATCTCATGCAATTAATGCAGGGGACTGAGAAGCAGAAGACCAGAGTCCTGGTCTGTTGCTGACTCCCAAGATCATGAAACTTCTCCCTGCTTCGCTTTAGCTGCAGTGAAGAGCATGATATGAAAAATCATGTAGCTGGATAGATAGGAAGTCCATTAAACTGTAGATTGCAATCCATGTATTAATCTAAAATTGCTGAGCAGGCCATGGCCCACCAATTAAGACCTAACCTTGAGAAAGCACTTGAGGAGTTGAGCCTCTCTGCGCAATCAGAGGTTTTGTCAAAAGAATGCTTGCCTCAAAAGACTTGGCAGGGCTGGAACTAGGTCAGCTGGTGCCTGGGGCGAGCAGCCCCAAAGGTGCTCCCACACTCGGCCCTGATGCAGCCTAGGGCCCGATCTGTCTGCAGTGGAAACCAGATCTTGTCCCAGCTGCTGCTGGTAGGTGGCAAGGAGCCAGATCTGTCCCCAGCTGTCTTCTGGCTGCACCTGGAGTTCCCTGCCACTGGGGATGGATGTGTCTCAGTGGGGAGATGGATCCATCCTCAGGCACTACTGGAAGCCCCAAGTGCCGAATTTTAGAGGATGCAGGGGGCAGATCTGGCTCCCCATGATGCCTGGGGACGGATCCAGCTCCATGGTGGTGGCTGGCATGGTGAGGAGCCGGATCCGTCCCCTGTGCCCTCTAAAATTGAGTGCCTGTGGCTTTGCTGCTGTTTCCCCGGCCTACTTATGGCCCTGAGACTTGGAATACTGTTTTCAGTTTGAAAGACGTGAGCCTGGTTTATTTGATTAGATACATATATTTTAACACATTTTAAGCAGCAACACATTTAGTGAGCAAAAGAAACGTCCCAGGGTTTAACATGGCAGGAGGTGCAAGACTTAGGTGTAGATTTAAGTTGCACAGCTCATTTCAGCCAAATATAATGCTCTGGCTCAGTGTTTTATGTCTTCCCTGGTGTGTGATCAATGTGGAAAACAAAAGCCTACACTTCTTGACCCAGGCAGTGAAGATTTTTATGTAGATTCCTCTGTACCTTTTCCACAGCAACATCTTTGCATACTCCCCCCCCCCCCCTCACCCCCCGACCCCTTCCTTTTCTTGCAAGTTCTTTCTTCAAGATTGCAATATTGAGAGTAGCATGCCAGTGCAATACCATGGAGTCCACAGCTATGTACATGGTATGGAACTGTGACAGGCTGCTCCCCAGATCCAGTCCGGTGTGCCATTGTGACCTTGCAATTCCCACTCCTGAATCCCAGTCCTCCACGGTTTGCCAACTGACCACTCACTCCTGAGTCAGTCCCCTCTGGTGTGCAACCAGTCTCAAGCAGTGGTGTATGCCCTCTGGCTACTCAAGGGGCAGTTCCACAGGAAGCACCTCTAGGGCCCAGACACCACTATGGCAGTTGCTGTCTATGGAGATTGGGACCGACTCCTAACTACCATACACTCAAGTCTGTCCGTTTAACAAAGAAATGGGTTATGCCCAGCCTTCTTCACTCACACCCTCTAAAGATCACACAGCTTTAGATAAAAAGACTACAAGTTTATTGATTGGATTGTAATTCTATGTAAGAATATGGCCAATCATGGCAGAATCACAATATAAATGAGTAAGGGAAGACCACAAGAAAATAAAAGGTAAAACATGCATACTACCCTAATTTTTACTTAAACTGACCTTATAGTTCAAGTTCATGCTCAAGGTGTTCTGCTGTTAGATGTTTGTACAGCCAGTCTCTGCCTGTGCCCAGGCATGGCCCAGATCTTGCTTGAAGGTGGTTAAAGATGGAGAATCCCAGCCTCTAAAATAATTCAAGAGTCTTTGCTTCCCATTCTTCACACCCCTCCCCTTCCAGGTAGAGGTGAACCCGTTGTCTGTTCCAAGCCAGTGAACTTATTTAGCATACTTGTTGTCTCCTTCAGGTGCTTGCTTGCTGTTCTGTCTGTCTCCCAACCTCCCCAAGCCATGTAAAACATGGTGCATATCTGTGCACATTCATGAAGTTGTAGGAAACATGATATCTGGCTGCTCATGCAGAACAGGTTGTACACATTCATAAAGAAACATTGCAATGTGCAACTGGCCTAAAAATAGACAATTCCAGTGTATGTGGACAGAAAAATCATAAAGCTCACAGCCCAGGCCGCACAGATGTGCACCCCATGACAGGACCATTGGCAGGGTTGCCCCCTGGGTTGGCTTTGCTCTGGCATTGTAAGTTACAAGTGAGCGGTTAAACAAACAGCCCCCCCCAACCCTGGCACTCTGTAACTGGCAATCATTGCTGCACAGAGACATGGCATCATGCCAGGTAGGTCTCATGGCTGCTGAGAGCACTACCGCGGGGCTGCATGCAGCCCTTAAAGCTATTTCCTGCAGCCTGCGATGATGCTATCGTTAGCAATATTTGCAATATCATTCTATGAAAAGGTTTCAGTGGTGCGGCCATTGGGTTAATGTACTAGTCCTCATGCAGCCCTGTACTAGTCTTCATGTGGTGGTTTGAGAGCCCCTGCCTTAGATTATGCTCTGTGGGCTGGGCCCTTAATGTGTGGATGCAACAGTTGAGGCGCTTGTGTCTCTTGGTGCTGGAAAGCCAGAGAGACCCAAGGCTTATAAGCAGAGAGGGGTAAGGAACAGGGGCTGGTATGGGGGATGCGGGGGCTCCTGGGAGGGGGCCAGTAGGAGGGGCTGATGTTCTGAAGGGGGTCAGTGAAGTGGAAGTGTGTCTGGGAAGCAGAGGCAGCCTTAGGTTATCTGGATCCCTAGGTGAAGGCATATTGCAGGGCCCCCAAGTCTCCTCCCCAGTGTCCCCCCTTCCCGCTGGGGGCCCTGGCCCCTCCCTGTGGTTCAGGTTCTGTCCCTTCTCCCCCTGTGCAACCCCCGCACAGGCTGTCTGTGTCTACTGAGGTCGGCAGACGTGGCTTTTGCAGTAGGCAAAGCAGTGGACAGCAGGGGTGGTTGCCTGAACTGGAGACAGGGCCCTAGGCAGGCTCCTGCTTCACCCACCGTAAAAGCTGCCACTTCTGGGAGGGAAGTGGGGGGGAACAGTGCCTAAGAGAAGAAAAGGATGTCAGGAGGGTGGAGGATTATAATATGGTATATTCAAATTAGATGGTAGCTTTTCATCAGGCTGTATCACTACTTAAAGGGCCGGTTAAGTGTTAACATTGTAAGTGGATAAGCCAAGTTCTCCTTCAAATAATGTTCCTTTGGCTGCTCCACAGCAACCTGAAGAACTCTCCTGCAGTAACCATTGGAGCTGTGCACGTGCAAGGTAGCAGTAGCTCTTTGGTGCCTTTTTTCTAGTGTGTGCATCTTGGCCCCCTGCCCAGTTCCTTCTCAACCATTCATGGTTATAGATGGAGTTCAGAAGTCTCTTTACAGCCCATCAGATTTCTCTTGTCACTCCTAAAATTTGGTATAATTTAGGTTAGGTTAATCTTAATAGTTAGTGAGTAGGAATCCCTTTCTTATTTTTCTAACTCAAAAAAAAAAATCTTCCCTTTTATGTTGAAAATGCCTGGCTCTCCTGGTTTTAAGATACCAAACCTGCTGAGACACTATGCCAGGATGTGGTGAATATTGTCTGCATAAAATGTCTGGGAAAGGAACAAATCTCTCAGAAGTGTACCCATTGCAGGAACCATAGCTCCAGGGCAATGTTCCCTCTAAGCTGCGCGGCTGCGTGGCTGCGCAGCCCCCAGGGCTGGCTGGCACAGGGAAGGCTGCTGGGAGTTTTTGAAACTCCTGCTCAGAGTCAGCTCTCACTGAGCCTGCGCAGGGAGTCTGCGCAGGCTCAGTGGGAGTTCCCCCAGCCGGAGGAGCAGCTGGGGGCCTCGCAGCACCACTCCAGCAGCTAGGGAAGGGGGCCCTCAGCCCCCACTTCCAACTCCTGGGGAGGGGGGAGACGGGGGCTGGAGGCTGCTCTGCCCACCCGGCCTTACTGCAGTGGGGCGGAGCAGCCAACCCAGCCTACCCCCAGCTGGCTGTGCCTCCCCAGGGGCAGAGGGGGCTGGTGTTGAGCTGTGGCATGTGGGGTTGGGGTGCTGGAGTGGCCTGCCCCACTCCCAAAGAGTTTCGGCCACTTTGTCCCTGCCCGCCTACTGGCTTGAATGGGCCTGCTCATGGCCTTGGGGAGGGGCTGGGGGCAAAGTGGCTGAAACTCTTTGGGAGCAGGGCAGGTTGCTCCTGTGCCCTGACCCTGCATGCCACAGCTCAGCACCAGCCCCCTCCGCTCCCGGGGAGGCATGGCCAGCTGGGGGTATGTTGAGCTCTGCTCCACTCTGCTGTGGTGAGGCAGGGTGGGGAGTGGAGCTTGGGGGGGGGCAGGATCAGGCCTGCGCAGGGGGGCCATGCAGCAAGCAACACATGTTGCTCAGCTGCATTGGCCCCTTAGAGGGAACATTGCTCCAGGGCAAGGAGAGATAGAGACCTCCGTCTCAAATTCCTGCTGAGGGAGCGCTCGCTAAAACCTGTGCCTGACTCCAGACAGGTGAATCCTGTTTTGCAGGCTCAGCTGGCTACTAAAAGGCAGCTTATTGTGCTTCACTCTTCAAAGAAAAGGAGAATTACAACCTCTTTTCTAACCAGTGGTTCTCAACCACTGTCTCGGGACACGTTACTGTGTCACCATACAATGGTAATGGTGTTGTGGAGAGCCAGGGAGATGGCTGGATTTGGCTTGGGGTTGGGTGGGCTGTAGGGTCATGATATCCCACCTAATGTATCACGACCTTCAAGAGGTCAAGAACCACTGCTCTAAACCCTACTGGTACCAAAGAGGCTCCGAGTCCCTCAGCTGTACAATCTGGCAGAACTGAGACATGGTCATCTAGTGTGCCATTACATCAGAGCCATAAGGTGGTAACGTTGGCTCCCTCTAAGACACCAATGGTTAAACTATCCACAAAGGTGGCTCCCTCAGCATTACAAGGAGTCTTGAGCTGTTCCCATGACTTACACTTCCCTGCATTTATTTCCTTCCATTCTGAATTTCGTCCATTTTCAGAGCATCTGATGAAGTGGGATTTTCTCCCACAAATGCTTATGCAGTAAATATATGTGTTAGTCTTTAAGTGCCACAGGTCTCCTTGTTTGTTTTACTGAACTAGACTAACATGGCTTCCCCTTTGGATCCCTCAGTACTGATTTACATGTCAGTACTCTTTATCACCCAGCACTGATCACAGAACTGGAGGGACTTCAGCACCTGAGCTGTCCACTGCTGCTGCCACCTTGGCACTGACACCTCTTATGGAACAGTCAATGGCCACTGCACCATCAGATCCACCATCACTATCAACATCTCCACTGATGAAACCAGCGACAACACAAGAGACTTCTGCAATGTGGAAACATACAGAGAAATAGAAGAGACATACTTCAGATGATGAGGACCATCTAACATCATCACCTGTCTTTCCCTGCCTGGATACAAATTGATCCCTGGCATGTTTCTTTCTGAAAGGAAGTATCTCCTCCATCCCTTTCTCAGGTGATGAGGAGACAGAGGGACATAAAGCAAGATTCTTTTCTCAACCAGCATTTCCTCAGAGGCCAGACCATACAGCTTATCTCTATCATGATGTGCCACACTACCCACTGTGTGTACCACCTTGGTATGGACTTCCACAAGCATACCTGTACCAAAAGGCAGGCACGGAACTCCTGGTTTCCCTGTTCAGTCCATCGTACCAGGCTATCTACTGCCAGTTCACACAGACCCCCATCAAGGTAGCACCTATTCCTGTAGAGCTAGAGGCTCATGATACTCTAGAAGAAAGGGATGATCCAGAAACAAAGTCTCCTCCATGTAATTCTTCTTCATCACCTACCAAAACCATTAGTGCTCCCCATAACCACCATGGCAGATGACTTCAGGCAATTCCAGGACCTTTTATAGAAAATGGCAGAGTTCATGGAAATTCCAGTGCAGGAGGTAGCAGAATCCCATTATAAACTGCTAAAAATCCTCCAGACCACTTCTTCATCTAGAATTGTTGTGACAATGGATGAAGCTCTCTTAGACCTGCCAACAGCATCTGGCAAATGCCTGCTACTGACCCATCCACATGTAAAGGGGCGGATAAAAAAATACTACATCCCTGACCCTGTCAAGGATTCGGAGTATCTTTTCATGCTTCCCCCTCTGAATTCCCTTGTGGTGGAAGCAGCCAACCATGGAAACAGGCAGCAATTTAATACATCTATGCTACATGATAAAGAGGACAAAAAGATGGACTGCCTCAGCAAGAAAGTTTATAACTCTTCTGTGCTGTAATTGCAAATGGCTAATTACTTGGCACTCCCAGCAAATTATGACCACACCATTTACATCAAACTTGTAGATTTTATTGAATGCATCTCTGAGGATAAAAATCCACAATTCCATGCCATCATGAGAGAGGAGCAGCTCATTTCCAGGCCACGATCCAAGACCTGCTGTTTGATAAAAAAAAGAAACTATTCTCAGATAAAACGGACAAGGTAATGCATACCTCCAAAGATTCAAGGGCCAACCTGTGCACCTTCAGCACTTATATGCCAGCCAGTCAGAGATGATCTTACAGATACCAACCATAGAACTGTTGCTTCCAGTTCCAGTACCAATACAGACCCCAAAACAGGAGGCAAGACCAAGTCTGGGGCAGGCAATTTATGCAACGCCAAAGACAACCAAGCACTCAACCCTCAACATCTCAATCTGCATCATCCAACCTGAAATTTTGTAGGTGTGATCAAGGGTCTGCAGGACCTCGCCAAATCCCCAGAACCAATGAGATCTCTCACATACTGGGACAGACTATGCCCTTTTTACCACTCTTGGGCTTCAATCATTTTGGACAAATGGGTTTTAAAGGTTGTCAGTGTCAAATACTCCATCACTTTCATAGCCAAACCCAAACCCCAATACCGTTCCCCTGGCCTCCTTCAGGGATGCAACTCATGAACATCTCCTACTGCAGGAGGCATTTCATCTCTTATCTGTAGGGGCAATAGAAGGGATGCCCAATGAACACAAGGGCAGGGATTCTACTCTCCATTCTTCCTGACTCAGAAAAAGTCAGGAGGATGGGGACTGATACTTGACCAAATAAAATTAAACAAGGTGGTACACACAGTGGGGCGTGCGGCACATCATGAGGCCAAAAATTCAGAATGACAACACTATTCACTATCATCCCAGCAGTAGAATTAGAGGATCAGTATGGAGGCCTTGACCTTCAGGATTCCTACTTTCATATTTCTACCCATGCTCTTCACAGACGTTTCCTAAGGTCCATGATACAACCTGAATACTTCCAGTATGTGGTGTTACCCTTTAGTTTACCCACTGCTCCAAGGGTCTTTTCAAGCATGCTGACTGTTGTCACAGCTCCTTACTGGAAACAGAAAATTACCATCTTCCCTTATTTAGGCGACTAAACCCATGAAACCCAGGCAGTCTCTTTGTTTTGAACAGTATTCAGAGACCTCAGGCTCATCATAAACAAAAAAGAATCTACCACCAAACCACCTCAAGTCAAAGAGTTCATAGCAGCATGCCTAGACTCACGCAGTGAAAGAGCCTACCTGCTGAACAAAAGATTTGACACAGTACATCTCATGGCACCTGCAACTCCTCTCTGCCCCCCAGCCCCTTGTGCCATCCATGGAGCTCACCTTCCTTGGGGCACCATGACTTCCCAGCCTGCCTCAGATACACCTCCATGACATTTCACAGCATCTGGTATCTCCCTTCCCGTGGCACCCCTCTACCCCTGGTAGCTCACAATGCCCACAGCATCCCTTTTCCCCCCAAATCCCCTTCTCCCAGCACCCCTAGGCAGCTCATTCTGCCTGAGGTGCCCTCTTTCCCCTGAATCACCTCCCTCTCAGAAGCTCGCACTGCTTGTGGCACCCCGACACTGTCCTTCCCTTGACATCCCCATGCAGCTTATGCCACCTGCAGTGCCCTTTTTCCCTCTGCACCCCCTCCTACCCAGCAGCTTACACTGCTCAAAGTACCCCTTTTTACTCTGCTGGCCTCCTGGGCCCTGCTGCTGGCCTTACAGGGGCTCTTGCCCCACTGCTGGGCTCACCATGGTGCCTCATAGCCAGTGGCAGCAGGCCTTGGCGGAGGCCGGCAGGGGCCCTGGAAAGGCTGGTGATAGGGCTGAGAGGTTGGAGAAGGAGCTGGTGATGAGCCACAGGGTCCCCAGTGGGCCTGGTGGTGGGGCCAGGGGCCAGGAGCCAGCGGGAGCCCCATGAAGCTGGTATCAGGGCAGGGAGGCTGGTGGTGGGCTCACAAGTGTGTTGGGGGAGAGTGGGAGCCCCTGTGAGGCCAGCAGCAGGGCCCGGGAGGTGGGGGGAAGGCAGTGGTGGGGCTGGTAGGGGGAAGGGAGGTGTTGGGAGAAGGTGTCCCATAAAACTTACCTTTGCACCAGGCAACAGTCAGCAGTGTGGAGCAGGAGTGTTGTTTCCTGCCCTGCATAGCTCACATGCCTGGGCTGTGCAAGGCGGGAGATTTAAAATGGTCCAGGCAAAATGTCATGGCATGCGGGGAGTTGTTGCAGCACACTGGTTGAAAAACACTGCCATAGCTGAGTGACTGAGCAGGGTCTTTTCCAATGATCATCAGTCTTAACACGCATATTCCAATGGTGCAGTCACCCTTCCATAGACCTATTTGCAACCCTGCTCAGTTGCAAATGCCCACTCTTCTGCTCTCAAGCTGGCATGGGGAATAACTCCTTAGGAGATGCATTCCTGCTGTCATGGAACATGGGCCTAAAGTATGCACTTCCATCAACCCCACTAATATTCAAAATAGTACTGAAAATACATCAGGACTCAGAAACCATGATCATGATAGCCCACGTGTGGCCAAGGCAGCCATTGTTTACTCTAGTAACTCAAATGTCAATGAGACCACCTATGACTCTCCCACTAACAGACAACCTCCTATCTCAGAACAAAGGAGAAATCTTCCACCCACAGCTCAGGAGGTTTCACCTAACGGCATGGTATCTTCTTGGTTCCAACATGAAGAACTCAAATGCTCCAAATGAATAATACATGTCTTATTAAACAATAGAAAACGTTTTAGTTGAAGAACATACCTACAAAAATGGATAAGATTCTCTTCCTGGAGTACCACCAAACAAATTGTTCCAACACCTGCTTCAATATTTTGTGTGTTATACTATCAATAGCTTGCTAAGAGTACATTTAACCACGATTTCTATGTTATGACAATTCCATTTTCACACACTCCATAAGCAAGTGCTTTCTACAGGACATACAGAATCTATGTTTGGAGATTTGACCTCCTCCCCCCACATAGGTTCTTGATCTTGTATTAAGAATACTTATGAGACCACCATTCAACCCTCTAGCAACCAGCTTCTTACTGCATGTGTTCATGAAAGTGGCCTTTGTAGTAGGGATAACATCCGTTTGACGTGTGGATGAAATTGGGGCACTAATGGCCAATCCCCCTTTAACAATATGTCATAAGGACAAGGTCACACTGTGACCACACCCACAATTCGTCTCCAGATCTCATCCTCCTTTCACGACAATGAACCTCTTCACTTACCTACACAGTAATCCACATGATGCTGTTCTTCACACTGTAGACCGACATGCTCTCGCTTTTAATCTGGAAAGGATAAAATCATTTAGGTCAATTCCCAAGTTACTTGTTTCAATAGTGGGGAGATGTAAGGGTGAGCCATTTCTAAGCAAAGACTTTCCAAGTGGATCTTGGGTTGCATATATGGTTGCTACAGTCTGTCAGGGAACATTCCACCTGAACACATTATGACTCACTCGGCATGCGCTGTTTCTGCTACCACAGATTTCCTCAACAATGTTTGATTGGGGAAATAATGTAAAGGAGCAACATTGTCCTCTGTACGCACATTTGTAAAGCACGACACATTAGACCAGTCTTCCCAAGTGTAAATTGCAGCCAACCCTTGGGATAGACTGTCCGCGGCTCGGCAGCCACAACTAGCAGTCCAGGCCTGAGAGTCTACACCATTCACTGCCTTTGAGCCCTTGGCCGGGTGAGGCAGAATGTTCACAAGTGATGCTTCAGCCCTCCTGTAGGGCAAGCCTGGTTTGATAGTCCCCACCTTCTAGCCCCCTGGACAGGGCAAGGCAGAATATAACAAACAAGGCTTTAGCCTTCCTGCAGGGCAAGCTCAGTTCAAAGTCCCTGCCTTCTAGCTCCCTGGACAGGGCGAGGCAGAATATAACAGCAAGGCTTCAGCCCTCCTGTAGGGCAAGCTCTGTTCAAAATCCCTGCTTTCTAGCCCTAGACAGGACGAGGCAGAATATAACCAGCAGTGCTTCAGCCCGCCCACGAGGCAAGCTCAGTTCAATGGTGTCTGCCTTCTAGTCCCAGCTAGGGTGAGGCAGAATATAACCCACAAGGAGTTGTGTGGCACTTTAAGACTAACAGATTTATTTTTTGCATGAGCTTTC
>ML681972.1:50246891-50351906 GCA_007922195.1 Podocnemis expansa | reverse complement strand
AAAAGTGCTGTGTGAACACAGACATTTTGTTTTCACTCTGCACAGCTGTAAATTAAAGGTGGTCAGAAAACAGGAATTTTTTTTCCTGTGGAAAATGTTAATTGTCTGAAAAATAAAAGATTGAAAACTTTTAGGGACTTTCCCTAAAACATTCATTTTTTTTGATGCTGTTAAAAAAACACACACACTGTGGTACTTCAGAAAGTCATAGCTCAGGTGCTCATGTCCCCAGTCTCATTTATAAGCAGAATCTCCAACCATATTACATTTTGTTTTTAAAAATAATGTTTTTTAAAAAGCTGGAAATAAAAAGAAAACATTTCATTTCAGAGTGCATTAATTGTTTAAGTCATCCTGAAATAAGCTGGTTTTCAACTTTTTGGTGGCCTGAACATTTTGAAAATTTTGTGTTGGGTCGAGCTGAAATGATTTTTTCAAGAACTTGGCTGTCAGCAAACCAAAAATAAGTTACACTGCCCTACTCAGTAGCATTCATTCATGTAGAAGGGAGAAATATTCCCTGCACTGCAAGGATCACTGGCTATTATGTCTGCAGTCAGATTAAATCAGTGGTTCTCAGTCTGTGGCCCATGGGCCAAAAGTAGCCTGTGAGAACTTTCAAAGCAGCTCACAGCTC
Organism: Podocnemis expansa; assembly: GCA_007922195.1. NCBI lineage: Eukaryota > Metazoa > Chordata > Testudines > Podocnemididae > Podocnemis > Podocnemis expansa. Next base: position 50,351,269 of record ML681972.1, on the reverse strand, counting down.
CTCTCCCGCTGGCTGCAGAAGGGAGCCACTAGTAAAGACCCAGGTGGAGCATGTTGATCTGGGGCTACAAGACCAGTGCAGCCTCCTTTCTGCAGCCAAGACAATGGGAGACCATCACTCCACTCCTGATGGATGTAGACAGGAGCATGGCAAAGCACTTTGCCTGGGTCTTTAGGTGCTGGTCATCTTCCTGGAGCCGGAGGGAGGGGATCACTGAAGGAACTCATTGCCTAGGAAGGAACCAGGTGTAGTATGCATCTAGCTGCATGGGAATGGCATGCTTCTGGGAAAGACTGGTGGCCCTTCAGGGTTGTAAAGATTATATCTGCGGCTCTTAAGCTAAAAAGGTTGAGACCACTGGACTAGATGATGATAAAGTTCTCCATTGATTCCTAAATTCTAAAGCCAGAAGAACCCATTATGATCACCTAGTTTGACTTCCTGTACAAAACAGGCTATAGAACTTCCCCAAAATAGTTCCTAGAGCAGACCTCCTAGCCAAACTTCCTCTCTTGATTTAAAAATTATCAGTGATGGAGAATTCACCTGGCCCCTTTGTTAATTACTCTCACTGTTAAAAATTTATGCCTGATTTCCAGTCTGAATCTGGCCTTAAAATCTATGAATTTAAGGCCCCAATCTTGAATCAGGCCAAATTTCTGTGGTGATTTTATGTGGACTATGAGATCAGTTTTCCCAAATAATAGCAATGAACACAATGAATCTGTATTGGTTAATCAAGGCTTAGAGTAACAGGGCATGTGATTCTTTGATTTCGGTAAACAAAGTCTGCTTACATTATAGTTGAATTCAGGCCTATAATTTTTGTCTGGATGATTTCAATATTTTACATTTCTGACTGGCTTGTAAAGCAGGAGGGTGTTATTGGGCTCCCTTTAAAAGTGATAATAGAACTTCAGTATCAGTAAAGTATTGACAGTCTCTGTGCAAAAGAATAAATGGACACAAATCTGGCATCAAAACTAACATTTCAAACCAATAGGGGAACACTTGATTCTCCCTGCTCACTGCACTAAGGATATGTTAGTTGCCATACTTGAACAAATGGATTACAAATCAAAGCTTCAAAGAAAAATTGCAGAATTGGAATTCATATACAGATTTGACACTGTTGTCTTAGAGTTAAACATGGCTTTTGGTTTCTTTTCTTATTACAACAGGTGATTTTTGCCTTCTTTTTACTTCATCTCCCTCTAATATGCTATTCTCTACTGTTTGAATCTAAACACCTGCTTTGATTTGCTGCCACAGTCTGACCTAATCCTATGACTTACACTTCCCTGCATTTGTTTTCCTCCCATTCTGTAAGTTCCTGATCTTCAAGCATCTGAAGAAGTGGGACTTTCTCCCATGTGATAAAAATTTTTTAGTCTTTAAAAATGCCACAAGATTCCTTGCTTGTTTTGCTGAACGAGGCTGACAGTTGTATGGCCTGGGTTTTGATGTGTGAAATCTGATTTTGCTACGGTAGTTTGTTCTCCATATTCATAGTTCTCAGAACACAATGGGTATGTCCACACAGGCTTCTTATTTTGAAACAACAGAGGTTGTTTCGAAATAAGAAGCGGCATGTCTACACAACACACCGTTATTTCAAAACAATGGGACCCATTGTTTTGAAATAATGGCTGTTATTTCGAAACCATTAAAAATCGCATCTAATTGAAATAGCCGTTGTTTCGAAATGGTTGTTTCGAAACAACAATGTTCGGACACGTTGTTTTGAAACAAAACCATTGTTTCAAAACAACTGTTTCAAAACAATATGTCTGAACGGCCTTGTTTTGAAATAACCATTTAGAAACAACGGCTATTTCAAAAGCAGGCTTTCCCTTAATTCGAATTAACAAACTGTTAATTCAAATTAACTTATTTTGAAATAAGGACTTTATTTTGAAATAACTCATTTCGAAATGGGTTATCTCAAAATAATGATGTATGTGTGGACATAGCCCATGACAAATGTTTTGATCAGACATTAAGTACGTGATAAACATGATAGGAAAGACTTAACTGATCACTTTTGTGTTTCAATGTCATTGAAATCATTTACTATTGTATTAAATTGTAGGATAGAAACTGAGACCTCCTGTGAATTGTGGGGTTATTTTATTTCATTTTGCTATTGGAAAGCATAAGATTTCATAGAATTCTCTAGAATGGAGTATGAATTGTCGGTGACATTTAAAGGAAGAATAGACTATAATGAAATTAAATGAGTGCTCTACTCTTGGGAGTTCTACCGGTATAATTGTCTGTTAGATGAGTGGGATGTTTTTCTAACTAGTCTAATGATACTGGTGAAAGCCCTAGTGTGGGTGCAATTATATCTCTTTGTGCTTTGTAGCAAGATATTTTATTTCTTTTATCCCACTTCTTGGAAGAGAAATACCACTGTAGTGTTTGCTGGTATCTCAGTGTCTGGTAAAATTGTGTGGTTTTTGTTTGTTTGTTTGTTTGTTTTTTTTAATGACTTTTCTATATTGGCATGGATACAGGTATAGTGCCCAAAAGGTTGCTTTTGTCATAAGAGCTTATGTCATTTAAATATTGGGAGATGAAAAATGTTCAAACAAAATTGAGATAAGACATTCTTAATCAAAAATAAGTGTCGACACAAAGATTTGAATGGAAATAGACTCATAGGTTCATAGTCTCTAAGGGACCGATATGATCATCAGAAGGGATATGATCATCTTGTCGACTACAGGACATCTTCCACCCACTCCTGTAATAAACCTTTATCCTAACCCAGTGGTTCACAACCTTTTGCATGTTGCAACATGTTTGGTGGTGCATCATGACCCTACAGGACCTACCAGCCCACTGGAGCTGCAAGACAAATCCATTCATCTCCCAGCTCTCTGTGACACACTTACTGGTGTGTGTTGACCCAGTAATGTGTCCTGACAGTGGCTGAAAACCACTGGCCTATGAAATAACAGAAAGTCAGGTGCCTAACTCACTTAGGTATTTTGCATAAATGCCACTAGTATTCTATATTCAACACTGGATGCATAACTCTTTGTCAGTCTAGCCCTAAGGTTCCTAAGGCCCCAAGGTACTTTTCACCATGTTATCCTAAATCTATTAGTTCATTTGGTCATTGTTTGAATTAAATAGATGGGCTTACAAGACAGTTTTGTCCCTTTTCCTTTTGAAAAAAAGGGGAAAAATTGGAGAATATGCTCCAGGGCACTTTATATGTGTTGCTTCATATCATGATACTTTATCCTCTAGCAACTTAATCCTTTTAAAGGGAGCACCCTTAACTACTGTGTGTTTTCACACTTAACTGAAGGAATGTGTCCGCCTCTGAAGTCAGTAGGGCTATATCTGTAGGCCAGCTCGTGCTGGAATCTGAAGCTGCATATGCCTGTCTTTGTCATGGCTGTGTGTGCTCGAGGCACTAATGAGACAGGATGTATTATAATCAATGTAAATTAAACGCAAAAAAGTAAGTAATTTGTCCTTGTCAATCAAGACTCTTGGCATTAGTGTGATGTAAACATTCTGTCTTTGCAGTCTTTATTAAAACTTTATGAATTTTCATGCAAGAATAGACTTAAAAAAAGCCCTCTGTGGAAGAATAAAACACTACATTCTCTCCACTGCCTCCATTTAATTAGTTGTCTCTCTCTTAATGCTGGAAGTTAGAAATTCTTAATACCCGGGTATCTTCATCAAGGGCATCTTAGTCGCCTGAAACCTATGGGTCCGTAATCTGAACTCTGTCTGGCGGCTGGTTGATAAGAATGGCTATTGCTACTTTGATGATTTATACCTACTGAAGATTGGTCCTGTTGTTTCTGTTGCAAAAAGAAAGTGCCTAATAAATCCCCCTGAATAATTGTGGCTGATAACTTAGGAAGATAGGAAGTAACTTGTGAGTCCTCTGGTAGTTTTAAAGACTAACAATTTTATTTATCACATGAACTTTTGGGGGAAAACCCCCCACTTTGTCAGATGCTTGAAGATGGGGTACTTAGAGTTCTGTAAGTTCCCCATCTTCAAACATCTGATGAAGTTGGATTTTTTCCCATGAAATCTCATGTGATAAATAAATGTTAGTCAGTAAAAGTGCCACAGGACTCCTTGTTTGTTTTGCTGAACTAGATTAACATGGATATGCCTTTGGAATTTGTGAGTGAGTGTTGTCTGGTGGGTATAGTGTGGATTAGGAATTAGAACTCCTATATTCTCTTCCCAATTCTGCAATTGACTTCTTGCCTGACTTTGGCAAAGCCACTTAGCTTCCCTTTCCTCCATTTCCCCAGCTTTAAAATGGGAATAATAGTATTTACCTTCCCTATAGTAGGGATTGTATAGCTGAATTTATTTATTCCAACCCAACTAAAAATCATATTAATTCTGAGTTAAGGTTGAATAGTTATCAGTAACTTAAGAGTTAAAATGTTATAGTTCTGTTGTACTTATACCAGGGTTAAGCAATGCAAACCCACGAATCTTAGTGTTAAGGGTAAAATTAAAGTAAATTCTGTGATAAAGTCAGCTCAGAGGGCTACAGTAGGGTATGACTATTTGGTCACTGGGAGGCGGGTGGGCATAAGCCCACCCGCTGCTAACACCCCTCCCCCAACTCAAGGGGAGGTGGCCCTAGGCCTAGCCCCACTGCCTGCCAGGAGGGACAGACAAGGCAAGGAGCCCCGTCGCGGCAGCGCCGCCGGTGGAGGTGCTGCATTGTCCATCCTGGCCCCCAGCACGAGGGGGAAAGGCGGCGGAGGGAGAGCTGCAGCCCCGGGCAGGGTGGGGGCCACCAATGCCATCCCCAGGGAGTCGGTGTTAGAAAAGGGAAAGGTCATGGCCCCGGGGGAGCTATCCAGGGCAGGGGGTGGGATGATAGTAGGCAGGGCGATGGGTGGGGCAGGGGCCAGGTTGGGAGTGGGGGCGGGAATAAGGGCGGGATCCCCAGCAGTCGGACCGCCAGGGTTCGGCTGCCCTTGACCAGGCACTGGGGTCGTGGTGGGTAAACCAAGGGAGGGATCCCCGCCGACCCTGGGCCCGGGTGTCAGGTGCAAAGTGGTGGCCATGGCCTCAGTGTCAGACCGGGGGGGGGGCACTGGGCAGGATCAACAAGGGAGGGAGGGGTCGGCTGTCCCACTGGGCATGATCTCCCGGGGCCTGGCTGCTTGGTGCCGAGTGCCGCCTGCATGGAACTGGCACTTGCGTGAGAGGCACCGAGCGCTGCCGGGCAGGTGGAGTGGTCCCGGGGCGTCTCTGGGGTGACGTCAGGGACAGCAGGGAGGAAGGGAGGCTGTGGGAAGGGAGGGGGCGGCAACAGCAGGTCGCTGCCCAGCTCAACGCCCGCTGGGAGCGGATCTTCCTCCCCCGCAGTGACCGGGGTCAGATCCAGGGCCTCGAGCTCTGCAAAGATGGAACCTAATGCGCTCTCTGCTGCCATAGGTGCTGCGGCTCCAGACGCTGGAGTTGGAATTGCCTCGGCATCGGCGGCAGGCGCAGGTGTTGCGGGCGTCGCAGGGGCAGAGGGGGTGGCTCCATTTGCGGCCTCCCTGGGAAGGGAATCCGAAAGGGCCTCCGAAAGGGGGGCAGTGCTGCCCCCCTCTGTTGCTGCCTCCATCTCCTCAGCCTGGTCCTCCCACTGGTTCCCGTCAGGGGGCGCGGCGGAAGGTCCATCGGCAACCGGAGCCCGATGGTTAGTCCCCTGCAGTGATTGCCGGGGGGCCTCCTCTCCATCCGACGTGGAGGGGAGGGGACGGACCTTCCTCCGCTTGCCGCTCCCCTCGACGAGCACCCAGCCCTCCGAGGTGGCAGTGGAGGGCTGGCCAGCGGGGGCAGAGTCAGGCGGCAAGGGCAATGTTGCCGGGGGGCAAGGGAGGGAGGGCGGAACGGCAGAGGGATGGGAACCCTCCCCCTGGGGTAAGCCCTCTCCCTGACTGGGGCCAGCCACCTCCCCCTCCCTCCTCCGAGGGCCCCGATGGTCGTGGGGTGGGAGGAGGAGGAGGAGGGATGGCGCAGGTGGCTGGCTGGCTAAGGCTGCCGGCGATGTTGCGGCTGGTGCCCGCCATGGCCTCGGAGGGCTCGGTTGCCTCCTCTCCGTGGTGGGCCAGGGGGCAGTCCCTCCGGACGTGCCCCGTGGCCCTACAGAGGAAGCACCGAGCCTCCCCCGAGGAGTAATGGATTCTATACAGTGCCCCTTGGTGGGGCACTAAGAAAGACCCCTTGGGAGCCGCTCCGCCACGAGCCCCCACCGGCTGCAATTGAATCTGCACTTGCCGGCGGAAGGACAGGACGTGACGGAGGGCAGGGTCCTTGCAGCCCAGTGGGAGAGGGCTGATGGTGGAAACCAGCTTCCCCAGGGTGGACGGGGGGGAAGCAAGGCGGAATTGGGGAGGAAGGGCGGGACGGAGGTGAGGACCACCCATACGCCCAGGTCCTCCAGGGGCTCCACGGGGACGTAGACACCCCCCACCGCCAAGCCCTTCACCACCGCCTCCTGCGCGGCGGCCTCCGATGCCAGGAAGAACACAATCTTCCCGTACCTCTTGGAGGCCGCCACAATGGCTGAGGGCCCCACCACCCTTGCCATCGCCCGCACGTAGGTCTCCACGTGCGGGGAGGCGGCCACCAGGAGACAACAGACCCCGTGCCTCCTGGTCAAGGTGGAGAAGGGGCCCCGGCCGCCCGAGGTGGAAGGCAAGGAGGCGGCGCGGGCTGATGGTGTGGCGGTGGGTGGAGGGGTGGCAGCCACCTGGGTGTACGCCCTGGGGGCGGGGATACCCCCAGAGCTGGTGGAGGGAAGGACAGGGGACGAGGGGGCTGCGGCCGATGCCGTGGCCACGGCGACGGCAGGGCCCTTGCTCGCCTTTTTCTGCCTGGCTTTACGGCTGGCTGAGGTGGTGGTGGCAGGAGCAGAGGTGGAGGCCTCTCCCGTGCCCGCTGCCGCCCTTCCGCTGGGGGCAACGGTGGTGGCAGAAGCAGCGGCAGTGGTCGAGGGGGTAGCCGCGAGCTGGATGGGGGCACAGGCTGGGGAGGAGGAACGGGGGGGGGGGGGGACCCGGGGAAGTCTCCATGCCCCTGGGTAAGGGGCTGTCAGGAGAGGAGACTGGGTTGTGGGGGGAGTGAGGGTGTCAGAGATGGGATGGGTGGGCAGGGAGTAGGAGGCAGGACGTGTGAGGGGTCAGGAAAATCCTCTCCTCCCCGCTGAGCTGGAGGCTGGGGAAGAGGGCACAGGCTGGGGCAGGGGCAAGGGTAGGGAGTAAGAGGGGGCATAGGAGGTGCCAGGGAAATCCTCTCCTCCCCACTGAGCTGAAGGCTGGGGAGGAGGGTACCGGCTTGGGCAGGGGCAGGGACACAGGGGGGTGGGAGATGAGCAATGGGGAGGGTGGGGGACAATGGCAGGGGTTGGGGGAAGGCTGGCAGACCACTCCTCACCGCTAAGCTGTGGGCTGGGGAGGAGGGGGCCGGCTCCTCCGGCTGCACTTCAGGGGACTGGTGAATGGGGTATCAGGGGGTGCAGTGAACCAGGAGGAAAAAGAAACAAGTGATTGGGGGCTCGCAATGGCTAGCTTCTCCTGGCTGGGGGTGGGGTCAAGGGAACCGTGGGTGGGGCAGGGAAGCAGGACTGCAGGGCAGGGCCAGGGAGGGGTGGAGCAAACAAACAGGCTGTTGGGCTAGGGCGGGGCAGGGTTGTGCAACAAACCAAAGGGCTGGGGAGGGAGGGGGCCGTGGGGGATAGGGACACCTAACCGGCTGGAGGGCAACAGCGAGTGGGGGGGGCCTCCAGCCACTGGGGGCTGGGGGAGTGGGGGGAAGGGGCTGGGCTAAGGGGCAGAGGAGTTGCTGCTGGGGTGGGCTCTGTGGTCCCTGCTGCTCAGGCAATTCAGGAAAGTTCCAAAGGTTTGGGAGCCCGCTGCTTTCCTGAGGGAGAGGAGGCCAGAAAGCAGCAGCTGGGGGTAGTGATGGTAATAAGCAGTTCTCAGTCTCTTGGAGCTTACCCCCAGCTGCAAGCAACAATGTCTCTGTCCTGGGGGGGCCTCCCCTCAGTGGTGGTTATGGTAAGTTCTTCTTTCAAGGGCAGCAGGCTCCAACTGGCAGCAGGGACAGGCTGGCTGGCTGGCTGGTGGGAGTGATAGTCTTCTCCTTCTGGTAGTGGTGGTGGTGGTGGTGGGCTGCCTTCTCTACCTCCCCCCGCTCCCCACAGGGCAGGGGAGTGGGAGGGGAGGGAGGCCAGCCAGCAGCAACAGCAGCAGCAGTGGAGGAGACAACAAAAGACAGGAGCAGCAAAGTGGTGGCAGGAACAGCAGAGGTATGTCCAAGTGGTGGTGGAGTAGGAACAGGAACACCAGGAGCAGGAGAAGCAGGTCCAGGAGCAGGGAAGCAGTAAGGGGTCCTCTTCTTTTCTTCTTCTTGAAGAAAGAATAAGTGTTTGGGGGTGTGTGTGGGGGGAGACCTTCAGGGGAGTAGGCCTACAGAAGGGGGTTGACTATTTGGTCACCGGGAGGCGGGTGGGCTTATGCCCACCCGCCGCTAACACCCCTCCCCCAGCTCAAGGGGAGGTGGCCCTAGGCCCGGGGCCAAATGATTTCAGGGGACAACTAATGACAAACGGGAACAGGCGTGGGGGTCAAAGGTTCAAAACGAGGGAGGCGGAAGGGGGCACCGAGCAGAGAACCCCGGACAGCGCCCACTCCTCCCAGAATGTGTCGAGGGAGCCAGCAGACGCCGCCCAGAGGAACTCTGCCTGGAGACGTGAACGGACCAGGGACCGGAAATAGGCCCCACAGTCGCAGGCCCCTCCCTCAGCCAGCCTCCTCTCCCTGGTCTTGTAGATGGCCTCTTTTGCGTAGGCCAGGAGGAGGCTGGCGAGGAGGTCCTGCGACTTCGTGGGGCCGCGAATGGGAAGTGAATAGAGGAAAGTGTGTGGGGAGAAGTGCAGCCAGAACCACAAGAAGAGGTTCTGGAGGAGCCGGAAGAGGGGCTGCAACCTGGTGCATTCGAGATAGGCGTGCGCCAGGGTCTCCCTCTCTCCGCAGAAGGGGCAGGTGTCTGGAGTGGGGGTGAACCACGCCAAGAACATGCCCGTGCTCATGGCTCCATGCAGGAGCCGCCAACTGATGTCCCTGGTGGGCTGTGGGGTCAAGGTGGCATAGAGGCTGGCCCACCGGGGGTCCTCGCCCTCCACAGGTGGGATTAGGTCCTGCCACTTGGTGTCGGGGCGGGACACGAGGGCGAGGAAGTGGAGAGTGTGGAGCACGAGCATGTACAGGTGTTTGCAAGGCGCGGTTCGGAAGGGGACCGGCTGCAACTCTAGCAGCCGGCGTGGGGCGGGGGTGGCCGGGGGGGCTTGCGGGTCCGGGGCACGATCACCAGCTCCGGAGGGCCAGGACTGAGAGGAGGGCGGGGGGTGCCCTCTCGCAGGACCCACTCAAGGTAAGCCCGAGCAGTGGGGGACAGGGCCGCCTTCACCTCCTGGAGTAGGCGCCGGGGAGTTCGGAGGGTGGAGAGCCCCATGCGCTGAGTGAGCACTAGGGGATCCACCCAGTCCACCCGGGCATAGTCCAGGAGATCTCCGACCCTGGTGACGCCTGCCAGGACCAGCCTCCACCTCAAGGAGGGGGGCCTCCACCGCCTGCACACTCAGATGGGGATTGTGTAGCAGGGGCTCCGTGAGGAGGTCCTCCCCCTCAGTGGGCACAAGGGCCCTGGAGGCCAAAACCAGCCTCCAGGTCCGGAGGAGGTCCTGGTAGAAGGCCGGCAGCTCGGAGAGGTCTCACGGACCACCTCTCAGCTGGATATAAAAGAGCTGCCGGTCGTATTGGAGCCCTTGGTAGTGGCGGAGGAAGGTGCGCGCCAGGTGGCTCGACGCCGGACTACCTGCACCATAAAGGAGTCTCTGCAGGGAGGGGAGGCCAGAAAGCAGCAGCTGGGGGTAGTGATGGTAATAAGCAGTTCTCAGTCTCTTGGAGCAGGAGAAGCAGGTCCAGGAGTAGGAGAAGCAGCAAGGAGTCCTCTTCTTTTTCTTCTTCTTGAAGAACGAAGGATAGGTGCTTGGGGGTGTGTTGGGGGGGGGGGCAAGAGACCTTCAGGGGAGTAGGCCTACAGAAGGGGGTTGGCACGGCAGATATGTATGCCCCAGGCTTCTAAAGGCTCTTTACCCTGGCTACAGAGAAGAGGTCTCTGCAGGCCAATTGGAGACACCTGGGCTCAATCAAGGGCTGGCCCAGACCTATAAAGGCTGCTGCTGCCAGAAGGGAGGAGGGAGAGACTGAAGCTGCCTCCAGGACTGGAGCCACTCCTAGGCTGAGGAGAAAGCTACCACCCTAACCCCTTTGCAAACAGACAGACAGACAGAAAAGAAAGAGGAATCGACTGTGACACCCAGCGAAGTTTCCCAGAAGACCCACCTGGGCTGGGGCAGATTGGCCTCTGGCCCATACCGCCAAGGGAGAGTTTTGGGGCTGGCGAGTCAGGCCCTTTCCCTCTCCCCTCCCTGGAGGGGCAACCTCTGCCAGACGTGGTGTCAGGGGAGGGATTGCCCTTACAGGCGAGCACCGAGAACCACCAAGAGGCAAGGCAAATCTGCCCAAGATGGAGGATGTGGTGAAAGCCCTGTTACAGGCCATGGCATGCCAGCAGGAGGCTACACGGGTTCAGATGGCAGCCCAGCAAGAATCAGCAAGGCTGCAACAAGAAACCAATCAGCTATTGATAAGCCAGCCTACTCAGGACAGAGCCACCCTTCAAGAGATAATGGCACAGCTGAGAACCCTTACTACCCAGATCCGTAGCCACGATGGCGGGTGCCCCTTGAGGGCCAGCAGCTACTTACAGATGATGACAGTAGATGATGATGTGGAAGCTTATCTACTTGCTTTTGAGAGAACCGCTTTGTGAGAGGCTTGGCCACAGGACCAGTGGGCCAGCATTCTGGCCCCGTTTCTAGGTGGGGAGGTGCAGAAGGCCTACTACAACTTGCCAGCAGAGGCTGCCTCGGACTATCCTCGGCTGAAAGCAGAGATCCTGGCAAGGTCTGGTGTGACGACGGCAACCCAAGCCCTGAGGTTCCACGAGTGGAGATACCAGGAGGCTCCAGCGCCAAGGTCTCAGCTCTATGTCCTGATTCATCTAGCTCAGAGATGGCTGCGCCCTGATATCCATGATGCTGATCAAATCATTGAAATCCTCGTCCTGGACAGCTTCATGAGGGGGCTACGCCCCGACTTGCGAGGGTGGGTAAGCCAGAACGACCCCTCCACATATGATGATCTGGTTGCCCTTGTTGAAGGACAGTTGGCGGCCAAGAAACTTTCCCAGACTGCCGGGGGAGAATGGCATCGCAATAGGAGACCAGTCCCCAGTCCAAAGGTGCGGACTACTGAAGGCCCATGCAGATCTGTGTTGGGGAAAAAGGGAGACGGGAGAATGGCCTGAGTTAATGAAGGTGTTCTGGGAACCCAGGGGTGAGGGTCAGAAATCTGACATCCCCAAAGATAGGGAGGTATCCCATCTAGGATACAGGTGCTATGCTTGTGGGGAGCTTGGGCACATAGCTGCACGGTGGCCAACGACTGAAGAACCTATGCAGTGTGGACTGGGTGAGTTTGACCGGCCCTGCAGCTTAGTCTACCTGGTGGGAGTGGTAGAGACCCCACGTAGGTATACCCGGTCAGTAAAAATGAATGGCATAGAAACCACAGCCCTAGTGGACTCTGGCAGTGCCATCACCTTAGTCTCAGGGAAGTTGGTGGGCCACGACCAGTTGTCTCAGGCAAAACACACAGGTGTGACTTATGTGCATGGCACGGTTAACTACTACCCTACCACACCCATCTGTGTCGAGATAGAGGGCCACACTACGAAGGTAATGGCAGGGGTGGTCCCAAAACTCCCCTACCCAGTGCTCATAGGCCGAGATTTCCCAGGATTTGGGTGCCTACTCCCTGTGGGAGAACCTCAGGTAGGTAGTGACCAGGGTCTCAGTAGTGAGTCCCAAGGGGGGGACAGTCCTCCCGTGTTTGCTGAGTTTCCCCGGACCTGTTCCATACCACTGAAAAGTGGCGAAAGTCACGACGAGAGAAGAGAGCGGACAAAAGGCTGGGAACCTGAATTCTGGCTCAGAGGCAGAAGGCTGCCCTAGTGGGGCGCCAAGCTCACCCAGCCAGCCAGGGAACCACCGTGGGGTTTGACGAACCAGAGGCTGAGCCAGGTCCTAGTGGGACATTACCTGTTGAAGAGCCAGAAATTGGTCCCCTTGAGATCGGAGATATTGGACCTGCCTTAGGGAATTTTGCTCAGGACCAAGCCAATGACCCCCCTATTTGCCAATGTTAAGAGAGGTAGTAGAAGTTAACAATGTTCCAGTATAAGGAAGGACTAAGGGGCCTGGACCATGCTTCGTGATCAAAAATGACTTGCTATACCAGGTAGTCTGAATGCAGGAAGAAGAAGTGGAGCAGCTCCTAGTACCATGGCGGCATCAGAAGGCAATCCTCGCCTTAGCCCATAGCCATTTGTTTGGAGCTCACCTGGGGGTAGACAAGGCGCTAGATCGAATCCTGTGGAGGTTCTTCTGGCCGGGAGTGTACATGGATGTTCGCTGGTACTGCGCATCCTGCCCAGAGTGTCAGCTCCACAGTCCTTGCCCACGCCTATGGGCCCCACTCGTGCCCTTACCAATCATTGAGGTCCCTTTCAAGAGGATCGCTATGGACCTGATAGGCCCACTAGAGAAGTCGGCCAGGGGTCACCAATATGTACTCGTGGTACTGGACTATGCCACCCACTATCCAGAAGCCATACCCCTCCGGAATACGCTGCCCAAGACAATAGCGAAGGAACTGATCCATATCTTCTCTAGAGTGGGGATACCTAGAGAGATCCTTATGGATTAGGGGACTCCATTCATGTCCAAACTGATGAAGGACCTGTGCACATTGCTGCACATTTGGACCTTACGAACATCAGTCTACTACCTGCAGATGGATGGTCTCATGGAACGTTTTAACCAAACACTGAAGAATATGGTAAGGAAGGTAGTGAACCAGGATGGGAGGGACTAGGTTACCTTACTACCGTATCTGATGTTTGCTGTTAGGGAGGTTCCCCAGGCCTCCATAGGGTTCTCCCCTTTTGAGCTTTTATATGGTCGCCACCCCTGGGGCATATTGGACATTGCCAAGGAAGAGTGGGAAGAACAAACCAAACAGGGACAAAATGTTATTGAACATGTATTAAAGATGCGAAACAGGATTGCCAGAGTTACCCCTGTAGTACGGGAACATCTTGAGAGGGCCCAGGATGCCCAACGGACCTATTATAATTGCCAGGCAAGGGTCCGAAAGTTCCAGCCGGGGGTTCGGGTGATGGTGTTGTACCCACCCTAGAAAGCAAGCTCCTAGCCAGGTGCCAGGGACCATATGAAATCATAGAGGCTGTGGGGGAAGTTAACTATAAAATACGACAACCCGACCATCGAAAGCAAGAACAAATCTACCACGTTAATTTGCTGAAGCCCTGGAAAGACAAGGACACCTGTGCTGTTGCCCTAGAAACAACATCCCAGGAGGACAGGACCCAGGACCAGATAAGGATGTCCCCCGACCTGACCCCTACACAACAGACTGAAGTCAAAGGAATGATTGAAAGAAACCAAGATGTATTCTCCGTGAACCCTGGTAGGACTACAGAGGCGGTTCATCATATTATCACCAACCCTGGGGTAAAGGTGAATATTAAACACTATTGGATCCCAGAGGCAAAGAGAGAGGAGATCAGGGCTGAAGTGAGGAGGATGCTGGAACTAGGCGTCATTGAAGAGTCCCATAGCCAGTGGTCCAGTCCAGTTGTGCTAGTGCCCAAGCCGGATGGCAGCCTGTGATTTTGTAATGACTTTCGGAGGCTAAATGAAGTGTCCAAGTTCGATGCCTATCCTATGCCCTGAATTGATGAGTTGATAGACCAGTTGGGGAAAGCCAGATTTTTGTCTACTCTAGACCTAACTAAAGGTTATTGGCAGATTCCCCTGGCTTAGGATGCCAAAGAAAAGATGGCCTTCTCTACACCAGAAGGACTGTACCAATATACCGTTCTCCCTTTCGGGTTACATGGGGCCCCCGCCACCTTCCAGCGCCTCATGGATAAGCTGTTATGCCCACATACAAAATATGCTGCTGCATACCTTGATGGCGTAGTTATACGTAGCCCAGATTGGGACTCCCACCTCGAGAAGGTGGAAGCAGTGTTGGCTACACTGAGGAAGGCCAGCCTCACTGCAAATCCGGCCAAATGTGCGATTGGACTGACAGGCCAAGTATTTAGGGTATGTCGTGGGGAGAGTCTTAATGAAGCCACAGCTACGTAAGCTGGAAGCCATCCAGAACTGGCCTCGCCCTATCCGGAAGAAGCAGGTCCGTGCCTTCTTGGGAATAGTTAGAAATTATCGGCGGTTCATTCCCCACTTTGCCACCCGGGCTCACCCATTGACACAGCTGATAAAAGCCCATGGTCCTGATATAGTGAGATGGTCAAGCTCCGCAGAGGAGGCCTTCACTGACCTGAAGACAGCCCTCTGTCAGGATCTAGTGTTGATAGCCCCAGACTTCAAGAAGGAGTTCATTTTACAGACGGATGCTTCTGAGGCAATGTTCCCTCTAAGAGGCTCTGGCAGCTGAGCAACTCATGTTGTTCGCTGTGCTGGCCCCTCCCCCCGCGGGTTTGCTGCAGTGCCCCCCCACGGGCCCGCTTCTGGCTGCCCCCAGCTGCCCCCCCACCCCTGCAGGCCTGCTCCCGACCACCCCCCTGCTCCCAGCAGCCCCCACGGGCCTGCTTCTGGCTGCCCCCCACGCTCCCCGCCCTCAGTGGCCCTCCCACTCTCAACCCCCCCCCCCACAGGCCCACTCCCGGTGGGCCCCACGCCCCCACAGGCCTGCTCCCGGCTGCCCCCCCACTCCTCGTGACCCCCACGGGCCCGCTCCCGGCCGCCCGGCTGCCTCCCCCGCTCCCCGCCCCCGGCAGACCCCCGCCCCCGCAGGCCCACTCCCGGCGGCTCCCCCACCCCCATTCCTGGCAGCCCTCCCACTGTCAGCCGCCCCCCCCCGCCCCCGCGCCCCGGCTCCCGCGCGCCCCCCCGGTCGCGGCGCCCCCCCCCCCCAGGGCCCGCTCCCCGCCACCCCTTCCCACGGGCCCACTCCCCGCTGCTCCCACAAACTTACCTCGTGGCTGGAGCCGGACGCCCCAGCCACAGCTCCTGGGGCAGAGAAGCTCCATGGAGCATGCCCAGATTTTCTGGGCATCCTCCATTAGACCTTCTCTGGGTGGGAGTTTTCAAAACTCCCTGCTCCACAGGAGCTCTATGGAGGGCCTTTGGCTGCTGGCAGTGCGCTGCCGGCTGCCTTCCCTGCGCTGGCAGCTGTGGTGGGCTGCGCTGCAGCGTGCCAGTGCAGCTTAGAGGGAACATTGTAAGTTAGATTGGGTGCGGTATTATCTCAGATGCTGGGGAACGAGGAGCACCCAATCCTATACCTCAGCAGAAAACTGCCTAGGGAACAAAGTTACGTGGTGGTAGAGAAGGAATGCCTGGCAATAAAATGGGCCATAGAAACCCTCCAGTATTATTTACTAGAAGGAAATTTACCCTGGTCACGGACCATGCACCTCTAAAGTGGATGCACTGCAACAAAGATCATAACGCAAGGGTGACTAGACGGTTCCTATCTTTACAGCCTTTCCACTTTAGCGTAGAACACAGAGCTGGGGTCAAACATGGCAATGCTGATGGCCTATCACGGGTACACTGCAATATGACCCAAGTAGCCCAACCCCATAGTGTTGAGCGGGGGGGGGAGGGGACTATGTGATAAGGTCAGCTCAGAGGGCTACAGAAGGGTGTGGCAGGGCAGATATGTAAGCCCCAGGCTGCTAAAGGCTCTTTACCTTGGCTACAGAGAAGAGGTCTCTGCAGGCCAGTTGGAGACACCTGGGCTCAATCAAGGGCTGGCCGAGACGTATAAAGGCTGCTGCTGCCAGAAGGGAGGAGGGAGAGACTGAAGCTGTCTCCAGGACTGGAGCCACTCCCAGGCTGAGGAGAAAGCTACCACCCTAACCCCTTTGCAGACAGACAGACAGACTGAGAAAAGAAGGAGGAATCGACTGTGACGCCCAGGGAAGTTTCCCAGAAGACCCACCTGGGCTGGGGCAGATTGGCCTCTGGCCCATACCGCCAAGGGAGAGTTTTGGGGCTGGCAGGTCAGGTCCTTCCCCCCTCCCGTCCCCGGAGGGGCAACCTCTGCCACAATTCATACTTGCTAAGAAATACACAGGTAGGACACCTAAACAACCTTAACTCTGCTCTGTAGGGACACGATGAAATCTAAAAAAGTCAGTTCAATCTAATCTGGAATAAAAAATTATTATGCACTCATCATAATTATATGTAATACAATTCTATGTACATAATTCTAGTAATTGTAAGTCATTCATATGTAATGCTAAGTATTTGAACAAATCTTTATAGAATTGGAGCAATACTCTCCCGTATCTGCTCCATGAAGGGTCTGGTCCTGCACAACTTAGTTTTGTGAGTAGCCCCACTGATTTCAGACCTCCTTAATTTAATCACTGATAATGGCAACTTGATACGGGGCTGTCATAAAACACTATGCTTGATAAGGAGCATCAGATTAAAATTGGTTTATTCTGAAATCTATTTAGTGGCTTGAGCCTGCTGCCTTTAGGACGAGGATTGCGCTCTAGAAGGCAAAGATCATGTCGGCTCTAAAAAAGATCCTTGTGTTTCATCTGTCTGTCAGCTTTTCAAAGTTCTCTTCATTTCCTGAAGGTATATTCTTTGTTTTATATGCCACAAAGAAAGACCTACCATCGTTCTCTGCTTCATTTACTTCTCAAACAAGGAGGGGCAAATACACATAGAGTGTAACTCTGCTATAGCCCACGAGGATGGATCTGACTGTTAATATGACTTTGAAGTTGTGGTAACTGCAACTGATTGGCTACAAAGAATCACATGGTGAGTCTTTGGTAAAACATAAGTGATGTGTTTTGTCTTTTACATTGTATCTTCTTTAGGACAGAGATGCCATTTGTGGTATGTTCGTGCAATGCCTAGCTGAATAGTTTCCCTGAGTAATTGAGGCTGCTAAGTGCTCCTGCATTGTAAATTTGTAATTAATTGAATAATAATGATGATAATAATAAATGTATGTAATTCCATAGGAAAAAATTAAGAATTAAAGAAATGTGTGGTTTATTTTTCTGAAAGATAGGCATTCTTTCTACAGAAATCTCTTGTTACAGGTGGAGACAGTAGGGATGGCCCCAGGCTAAAATTCTAAATCCAAACATTTCTGAAATTTGGGTGGTGTTTTGATATGAATCCAGACACAACATTTGCTATTATCCTTAATCTCTTCTTATGGGCTGAATGAAAATACAGACATGTGTCTGCATCCAAATTTTGAGATTATGACGCATAGTAGATAAGATTCTAATTTATACATTGTACTAGATTGAAAACATATGCCCAAAGAATACTAATTTATATTGTTCTTGGATTTACCTGAAGATGGCAGTATGGCAACACACTTGCTACATGATGGACAACTCCTTAGAATACATCTAAATTATATTAAAATGAATAAATGAATCTTGGTTCAAGTCAGCTGTGGAAAAATATAAGAAATAAATGCATTAAAAATATACAGATAATGTAGTTGAAATGCAACTGATTTAACTAAATGAGAAGCATTGTGAATGGCAAATTAAATTTTTATTACACCCAGCGTACTTTTAATGTGGTATAACAGCCATTTTGCTGAATGAATTACAATAAATACAAGCAGCGGCCTTTTCCTGCTGTGATTGGTTGCATAGCACCATATAGTCCAGCTTGGCACAGAAGTAAAATGAGTTAGAGTTACCTGAATTCTCAAGGTAGTTTGAGCATTTATGTCTTTGTGCTTGAGTCCATCATCAGAGGTTGGGGTGAGTGAGGCCCATCCTCTACTCCTGGTCCCAGAGACCCTGTAGGTGGTGGCCACTTGCTGCATCCTCTCTAATTCCTCTGTACCTTTCTCGGGGCGATTTCCCTGTGGCTCAGCACACTCTTCTCCTTGGTCTCAGGATCTTCCACCATCAGCCAGAAGTTGTTTTTAGCTTCTTCAGCCCCTGCCTTCAGCACCACTCTGTCTAGGGGGGTAGCTGCCCTCAGCCTGTAAGGTAGCCTGTTCTCTCCCTCAAGCACCAAGGAGTGACTGCCTCTCCTCTGCTCTGCAGCTCTTCTTATATGGACTTGGCTGCTCCTCACAGCTCCCTTCCTATTGGCTGCTTCCAGTGTAGCCTCTTCAGAGCTCTATTAATTCCTTAGCTGCCAGTATGGTGCAGACATCCCATCATAGTATCTCCACCTGTGATTCAAATGCTGATCTGAATGGAGGTGATGGCATCAGCCCATGCTTTCTTTCTGGGGGAGCACCTTCTCATACCTGAATTTCCCATTTAGCAGCACAGGATGCAACTGCCAAGCCATTAGTGTGCCAATGCTTTTATTGTTGCATCTAATTTGAGGCCAGCTGGTAAAGCCCTTGAGTCCTTTGGATCATTGAGAATACAAAAGGTACAACATTAGATCAGTAAAGAAAATGCTGCATGATAATTTGGGAACCTGCATTTTCAGACAGATTCAGGTTATTGGGATTCCGAATGCAAAACCCATGATTGTGCTAAATGTGATGTTCTGCCTGAAAACATTGCTCCAATTCTATCAAAGGATAATTCCCTCTAAATTTTGTAAGCTGGTTTCTTCTCTTATATTGATTCCAACTTCCTACATTCTGTTTGCCACTGCTATGGGTAAAACAAGTAATTCAAGCTGTAGTTGTAGCTCTCTTAATTATGGGCACTGTCAACTATAGGCACCCCATTGGAATGAGTTATTTATTTAGATTTAAATAATTACTAAAAATCCTCACAGCCCCCTAGCATACCATTAACAAAACAATTAAATCTCTGCAGCATTAAAATGATACAGGAATTGAGCCAGCCAGTCACCAACAAAAACTCATTTTCATCCATCATTTACAAAACAAAACCTCAGGCTTCTCCTGTCAAACAGATATCATTGGCAGTGTGTCCAGAAAATCACCAAATTCAGTCTATTGCAGATCAAATTACACAAACATTTTCTTTGACAAGTAAATTGGGATGCCAGGGTAGCTTGGGCACCAGCCTTCAGTAGCTTTCTCTACTTCAATTATTTTTTAAATCGCTAGTCTAAGTGCCTGAGTATTTATTAATACCATGTGTATTATCGTAATAGCTTTGCATGAGTGGATTTAGCACATTGGTGGACTACAACATTTTAGGCTTCTGATGGACACACAAATGTAAAGTCCTTCACTGCTGTAAATCAACAGCAGTTTACTGACTACTATAGTGCTATATCACTCTGCTCCATCTGAGGATTTGGCGTTTTAATGGAGTTAAGATACTTTCATAGCTTGAAGGAAAGTTTTATGTCCACTTCTTGGTAGTTGTGAATGCTGAAGACAAAAGACTTAATGACATATGCCACTCTCCCGATTTGCTAGGCCAGGAACAGCTAAATTCTGAAGCTTTCAGTCAGGGACATTACTGCTGACTGCAGTGGGAGTTTTGATTTGAGAGGATGGCATGATTTGGCCTAAGCTTTGCATGATACAAAGTTATTCCTGAGTTAGACTGATCCTTCAAATGACTTAGAATCTCAGAATTTTCCCAGTGCACTATAACCATGTCAAATAGTACCATTGCCTCACTGATTCACATTTCCTCTCTCTTGTTCCTATGCAGAGCTCCATGGAGTCAACAAAAAGGTTTCTACTGTCTTGAAAGACATTTGAGTTGGGTCCTCTTTCTTTAATCTAACCATTCCTTCTAATGTCACTGAATCTAAGCCATGCATGCAGCTCTCTGTGTCTGTTTCATTTGTTGTGCTGTGATTTACTATTCAGAATATGGGAGTCATCCACTTGATTATTTTTTTAGCTGAGCATCATCCCTTATTATATAATATTTTTGTTTAAGTAATGACAGTTTACACTGACCTGCACCATCAACTCCTGTCAACCCCATCATAAAAGTTCATCTGTACAGGCAACATCAGCTGTAGGCTGCAGGCTCCAGCTTCCTTTGAGCTGGAGAAGATGTGAGTGGTAATGCTACAAAACTGGCCAGCTGCTGCAAGACAGTTGCCTTCTAGCACTAGCAAGATGGTTTCTAACACATCCCACTTCCTGCATGTCAGGACTAAGAGGGGACTAAATATCATAATGAACCATACACAGTTTAATTAGGGATGACACTTGACAGAATGTTGATGTACAAAAGCCATCTGAAGAAGAGAGTAGTAAAGGTTAAGATGTGCAACAGCCTTCTCTGCAAACTGGCATCTTCTTCAAGGAGAGTGGATGCTCCAACCCTAAAGACCTCTGGCTTTGCCATCTCATATTCAATAGCACAGTACTGTATGGAGTTGGTAAACTTAAAACTTGTTGATGCACACCTTAACAATGCCCATAATCACAAGAATCTTGAACCGAAACATTTTTCATGGATTCCAGTTCTGAACCACATTGCTCCTCCCTTACATTATAAGACAGATTGCAAGTTGCTTGAGAAGGTACTTGCCAACCCAAGCTTGCCCTTGATCAATGACCTTTGTAGCCTACCAGCTATGTCTTTCATCACAACACTCACTGAGGTCAAGGCTGGCATGCCAGGATGTGACAGCAGTGTGTCTAGTGCTTAGCATCAGTCACCAGTCAGTTCCTCATCACAGACCCTATTGCTCATCCACCCAGCTACAAACTGCTCATCATCAGTGGGCTCCTACTAACAAACTTTGGACCTCTCATGTAGACAGTCATCACCACTCAAGTTTTTGCAACAATCCAAGCTGCAGCTGAAGCCTAGATCAAACGATGATGAACACTGTCAAGATGTGTCTGCCAGCTAAATTCAGTAGTGGGCTTTGAGAGCTGCATTTGGCCACTAGGAACACGATTCTTTGGCTTGGCAAATAGGCAAATGCTAAATAAATCAATACTGAGTTGCAAGTATCTGGCAAACTGTAAACCATTTAAATCACTTTCAGGATTTTCCAGTTATTGTTTTCATCTTGGAAACCACTTAAAAACAAAACAAAACATAAAAATGAGCTTTCACCAAGAACAATCGAGTAGTAATAATAAATTACTGGTAATCGTTTTTTAGACTATTTTTTCTGAATTGCGCCACATATTTCTCCTACATGTTAAACACAAACAGTTAGGCATGTGTGAGATTTAGCCATTAAGGAGTGTTTGTTTATTCTTGAATGTGAAAACTTCAGATAGACCCTAATTTCATTATTATCTATAAGGGCATGAATAACAAAAACTATTCAGAGCTTCCTTTGTACCGCAAAACCACAGCAAAATTTTGCAATTCAATGTCAGTATCAATAGTTGTGTCTACAGGCATCTGACAATGGTAACTGCGGTAGGGAAAGCTGGAGGATGAGCTGAGTTGCAGTTCTGTCCCCCTTCCTCTTACTCTTAGATGGTGGCTGTGACGCTTAACTATGACCAGTGCACAGCTGACTGGATGCATATGGGCATCCATGATATAAGCATAACTGCCAGATTGGATCAGATCCCTGGTCCACCTAGTCCACCATCTTTCCTCCACTAGTGTCCAGAATCAGCTTCAGACAACAGTAAAAGGCCATTGTTGTAGGGGTAATCTCTTCCCCATTTAAATCCTATCCTAATCCTTAATAGTTAGCAACCATCTTATTCCAAGGAATGAGGTTTTACATCCACCTTCAGAACTGTTCTTATCATTAGTTGTCATAACTCTGGATTTTCTTATTATCCATCTAATGTCCAGTGCCTCTTTGGATCCTGCTGTGAATTATCTCACAGCATAGATGAGACATGACATCATGGACACAACTGTCTTGTGATTCTGAAACTATGAATGGACAGAAGTAAGCAATGGAGTAAAAGTAAGAATAAAAACCCCCCTGTTTTTATTAAACCCATTTGTATTGCTCTATGCATGAATTACTCCACATGTGTCTCCTACATGTTGAAAACAAACAATTAGGCATGTGGGAGATTTATTCATTAAGGAGTGTTTGTTTATTCCTGAGTGTCAAAACTTCAAAGATACCCAAATTGTACTATCATTTCTGGGGTCACGAGAAATGAGAACTATTCAGGGCACCTTTTGTGATTACAAAGTCTGAGCAAAATCTTGAAATGCAGTTGGCCAATATGAACAGTCTTGTCTACAGGCAAGAGTGGGACATCTGACTTTATTGACAAGACCATCAGATTTAACTGTTGCCTGGATGATGAGCAATCAATGGATGTGTGACAGATAGAAGGGGAGATGCATTTGTCTGTTTATTTGACTTAACAGATTTGATATGTGGAAGGAAATAGCTAAGCAAACATATTTCTGTTCAGTAAGAATTTCTGTGTACTGCAGAGATGGAGCCATTAGACCAAGTGCATACAAATGCACGATGCTTGCAGACTGGGTGCAGTTTAGACATGAAAGATGGTCAAACAGTGTGTTAGTGTGGGACTTGGGAGTCCTGGATTCTGCTCCCTACTCTTCCAGAGACCTCCTGTGTGACTGCAGGCAAGTTGCTAAGGATGGGATTCACAAAGGCTATGTCTGCACTTAAGAGTTTCAGTTTGAATTACTGAATTCGAATTAGTCAGTTCAAACTAATAATTATTAATTCAAATTCAGTCAATTCGAATTGACATTGGCCACACTAGAAAATCCAATTCGAATTGGCATGTCCATGAACAGGACTTTCTAGTTCAAATGTGGTAGGGGGCGCTCTTGTATAGGGAAAAATCAAGCAGTGGCTAATTCAAACTAGCAGTGAATTCGAATTTGAATTACTCAGTTTGAATTGATCCTGACTTCAAAGTCAAACGAGGTTTGACCAATTCGAAGTCAGCTTTCATCAACTCGAACTGAGGAGTTCCACAATTTGAATTAAGGAAAGCCAGTGTGTCCATGCACTTAATAGAATTTGAATTGATGGGAATCAATTCGAATTCAGCTCTAAGCGTAGACATACCCAAAGGTATTTAAGTATCTAACTGCTATTTTTAAAAGTGACATAGAAGTCTGTTTCACTGGAAGCAAATGGAACCTTAGGCCTGTAAGGACCAGATTTTCAAACTCGTTTAGGCCACTGAAGATGTAGATAGGCACCTAACTGGATTTTCAGAAGTGCTTAAGAAGTTTAGGTACCTGCCCACTAGGGTGTGTAAGCAACTTTTGAAAATGAAATGTACGATCCTAAATCACGTAAGCCCAGATCCTCACAAGTATTTAGGTGCCTAACTTCTGTTGAGTTCAGTGGGAGTCAGGCACCTATGTATCTTTGAGTATGTAAGCCTTAGCTGCTCTTGAAACTGTTAGCCACAGTCTCTGGGCCAGATTTTCAAGATCTTGAGGTCCTTTAGTACCTTTGAAAATCTGTCCCTCTGTGTCCCAGTTTCCTACCTGTGAAGTTCTCCTTTTGCATATCAGATATCACTAGGAGTTACTGCTGCTACTATTATTTACCAACTATGGCAAGTTAGTGACATAGCTTTCATTTAGTAAGTAGCAATGGTCTCAGATCCTAAAACAGGAAAACAGTCAAGTCATGCATTCAAGTCTCTTAGAAGTCAATTGTTTTAGTCTAGATAAGTTTCTGTACCATCTCCCTCAAAACGGTATCTAAGTACCTTTCAGTTGTATTTTTAGCAACCTGATTTATATCTGTCAGTTATTCTTTCATCTTTCTATTGTGGAAGAAGTGTGCAGTGAAGTATCTTGTTTTGCATATTTTGAAAGTATATATAGCAGGTGTGGCCAGACTGCAGCTCGGGAGCTGCATGTGGCTCTTGAATGAAAAAGTGTGGCTCGCTGAAGAATGTCAGCAAATCAGTTTAGTAGGTGAAAGTTTATGGCTATATGCCTCAGTGCAGCTCTTGAAGGTTCAATAATCAACTCGTGTGGCTCTTGAGTTCCATAAATTTGGTCACCCCTGAATACATATCACTATGTGTTTATGTTAAGGGGGGGGGGTCAAAGAAATGGGCCTTGTGTGTAGGAATGGATGGTGGAGATGTTTGGGATGACTTTTAGTTCCTGTGGGATTTCAGTACACGGTCTTGTGCTGACACAAACAAAGCTGTGTTTCCTGCATGGATAAGCTTTATCCTTTTTGTAGAAACATCCTTTGTACCTGAGAAGAGAAGCTATTGCATATAGTCTTCAGCCTGGAACTTTAGTTGTTCTTTTGGATGCCCTATGCCTTGAAGATAAGGACAGATATTAAAATTGATTTGCTATGCTATAGAAAGACAGTGAGGGAGCGAGGGGGTGGGGGATTTGATGTGTTCCTGATAGCCAGTTTGCCAGATTGACTCCACTGGGCTTTGCATCAGGTCTTAAACCTATACTTATAGCCATCACTGTTCAGTAAGGGAATTAATTGCTTTGCTGTGTTGTGGCCTAAGCAATGAGAGAAGTTTTGCTATGGAAGACTTGGCCTGCACCATCCTCTGTAATTCAGCATCATAGCATTGTTGCTCTACTTCCCAAATTTTTTTTTTAAAAAAATTGTTACACTCTTTTTTAACAGAAGTATGTTATAGAGTGAAAAATGGAAGTCAGTACCTGGACTGAAACACAGCTGAATGGGATGATGGGCTATTATGGGATACTAAGAGAGGATTGCATATCCCTCCTTACAAAGCAGAGGAAGGAAAATCTTGACAAGGTATTTTTGTTGTTTGTCAACTCAAGTGTACAATAACTTTGTACAGGGTGGTTTTATTTTCACTTGTATATGGAGCTGGGAAGAGGGAGAGGAGAAATTCCACTACTCCAAAAAGTCATGATAAACTTTGTCCATTTTTACCAATATTTTGAACTTTTAAATAAATATTCTTTGTTCTGCTTCTATTCCCCAAGCCATCATTGAAATCTTTTGAGGTTAACATGGTTTGAAAGGTAGCATTGCTTTAAAAGTGCCACCAGACTCCTTGTTTGTTTTGCTGGACCAGACTAACACCACTACGCCTTCAGAATTTGGAAAGACGTGCAGAACTTGGCTTGTCTTTCAAAATATTTAAAAAATCAGTACTGCAATCTAAGTTTTTTTTTCCTATTTGTGCAAATGGACATTGATTCCAGTGATGCAGCATTAAGGATTTGAACAAAAGCATCAGAAACCCAACCAATTTTCAGTTTTGCAAGGTGTGCAATATTTCTTTGCATGTGAAGTCCCAGATATAATGCTCTACTGAGTCTCTGCTGCTGATGAGAAGAGAGTCCATTGAGATTACACCCTTTGTTCCCATCTCTTCAGGAGTTTTTATTTACTTTTAATTGAAAATGAAAGTTGAAAAAAGGAGTGTCTGCAAACCCCCTGTGAGTGTTTTAGGTTTTTATATTCTTCTAGTAGGATGCAGTATAAACAAGAGAGTGTCTAGAGGACAAGTCAATGAGAAATGACATCTTTCAAGGTGCCCTTAAATATATGCTAATGTGCTCCGCTTCCCAAATTTAAAAAAAAAATGTTACACTCTGTAGTTTGAAATTACTAAATAAAATTACATTTTAATAATTTAGGATTTTTTGTATTTTCTTATCATCTGGAAGCAGTGGGTTGTTTTTTTTTTTTTTTTTTGTATGGAAGTATCTCTGTGCGAAGATGTGTGTAGGCCTTTCTTTGACATTAAGCTATTATGGAGATGTGACTGACAAGCTGGTGCTGGCAGTTTACTGTGTTTTGTCCTGTTCTGCTGCAAAATATGAATCTATCTTTGATTCTCTCTCTTTGTCTCTAAGGAAAGCTTTATTTCTCTCCATAAGGACTGTTTCTTCACCTGAGCTAGATAACTTCAGGAATGCTGACTCATGTTGGCATGTAATGGGCCCTGATCCTGACAACATATGTACATAAATTTAACTTAAATTTAAGTTCATGAGTAATTCCATTGATTTTGGGGCTTAGCTCAAAGAAGTTACTTGTGGAGTAAGGGGCTATTGATTGTGAATGAATCTGTAAGTATCTGGTCCAAATAATAATAAAAATAAATGTGTTTGTATTATGCAGTCATGTCCCAAGACACTATTGTCAAGGGGTGACAAAAATGTGGCCTGATAACCTCTTCCATTTGGCTTGTGACTATGCTCTGCTGAAGAATGCACCCTATCAGAGAGAAAGAACATGATCTCATGGTATCATGGGGCACAGTCTCTCATGTGCAGTACTCTATGATGCTATAAGAACATCAGCTCTTGTGACATAGCTGAGCGCTGGGAATGTGAGATTGTACTCTCTGAGACCACACTCTCTCCCTAAAAGTGTGTCCGGGGGGGGGGGGGGTATCACAGAGCACAGTCTCACATGCATAACACTGCTGTGAGAGTGCCCTACGATTTCAATTTATGGAATGAATGGCATACTTGAAGTACATTTAAGTCAAATCTGGCTCACGTAGCAAATCATAGCAAATGATTTCAACATGCTTGCCATAATGTGAGTCATTGTATAAAGACATAACATAGATAACCCAAAGAACCTGAAATCTGGCAACTAGGAGAGTCTTCATCCTGATTAAGCCTCTAAATATTACCATTAATTCAGCCTCTAAATGTTACCATTGCACAGAGGATACAAATTAGAGCTGGTGAATTTATTTTTTTCAAATATATTTTTTGTTGATTTCCAGTTTCTGCTAAGCATATTGTGACATTCTTGCTCATTTTTAGTCAGTTGTAAAAATATTGTTTGAACATTATTTAAGATTTTTTCCTGATAATAATAAATGTAATAGATAGAATTCCATAGTAGAAAATTCCAGCTTGGACCTAAATCCTTGTGCACCATTGGAACCTAAAAGTTAAACAAACATATACTGAAAAAGCATCATTAATGTGTCCAAATTATGGCAAATCCCAGCCTCATAAAAGCCCAAGTTTTCTTCTGCCATCCCTCATTCCATCTAAAAAATTATTCTTTTTGAGATTAGATAGAACCTTGGTGTGCTTATTTTCTAGAACCTGAAAAAGAACAAGAGCTGGTATATTCAGAAAAAGCTCAGTAGCCTTGTGAACTTTGTAATTCATTTCTGGTATGTTTTTATGGGACCAGTTGCAGCCACACAAGCTGAATGAAGGACAACAGAATGAAGTAACAAAATGGCAGCAGATGAATCAAACTTTTAAAAGCGGGCAGTTCTCCCCTGCCCTATTCCCTTTTCTTTCCCTCCTATCCCTTTCTGTTTATCTCATCTCCTCTTGAGTAACCCTGCAACACTTCCAAAATGGAACTAACATGTTGTTTGCCACCATCAGATTGTTTATTTTGCTTATGTGTTACATCCGTTTCCCCCATACTACATCCATCTTGTCAATTTAGATAATAAGCTCTTTGGAGCAGAGTTTATTACCCTGTGTTTATGCAGCACCTTGCACAATGAGGCTCCATTTTTGCTTGGCCTTTCAGCATCATCATAATAACATGATTAATAGTAATTTATTTCCAGACCTAGCACTCAAGCTTGTTTTGCTTGCTGATCTAAAAACAAAAATAGGTTCTTATTGTGAGGTGTAAAAGAATCACAATGAAACCCAAGGTGCCCAAATTCCAAACTGGCTCCTGAGTTTGTGAAATTAACATGTTGAAATAGAACTATTCTCTGTAACTGTCGGACCTGATTTAGAGCAAAACTGCTGCTGTGAAGTGGCTGAAATTTGGAGCGGGGCTTGAAAATGATGAAGAGAGCCAAAGAATAGAGTGCTAACTGCATAGATTGAAGTCCATATGATCAGGGCCGTCCCTAGGGGGGTGTGGGGCCTTGGGTGAATCATCGTCTGGGGGGCCCACACCTCCCGGCACTGGGGGCAGGGCCAGCCAGCCAAGGGGAGGGGCAGGCCCCTGCACCAGCCGTCCCATGCTGGGGATCGGGCAAGCCGTCCAAAAGCAGCGGCCAGGTTCAGGGCTGCCGGTATGTCCCTCTCCCCCACCATGCGTGCTGCTTTTGGCTGTGTGCTGGAGCAAAGAGGAGAGGGCAGGAGGCAGTGCGGTCGGGGCAGAGCGTAGCTATACAGGCCCCCGCACAGCCTCCTGCTGCTCTGGCATACAGCCAAAAGAAGCATGTGTGGCAAGGGGAGTGGGCAGACTGGCAGCTTTGAACTGGGCTGCCGCTTTTGGCCGGCTCGCCCGGTCCCTAGCATGGGGAGGGCAGTGGTGCAGGCCATGTGGGACCCCCCCCCAAAGCATGGGGCCCTGGATAGCTGCCCCTCTCACCCTACGCTAAGGATGGCCCTGCATTTGATCCCCTTAGTATAAGCCTGTGACCATTGTTGTGCTGAAACATTTACACTGTTATTTGTAATGTGACAGTTAATACTGAGCTAGGATGAGTAAGAATGGTGTCTCATTGTGCTAGGCATGTACAAATTCCTGTCATGGGGCAGGTATGCTGGATGTCATATCTGTGCACCAAAAAGTGGGCAGCTCCTTGTCCACCAGGTAAACATTCTAACTAGATGCCAAATTTCCAGATGGTAGCCAGGTTATTCTACCCCTTATTAGTCAGCAAAACAAACACGGAGTTTGGTGGCATTTTTAAAGGCTAACACATTTATTTATTGCATGAGCTTTTATAGGAGAAAAGTGGGATTTTTTCCCACGAAAGCTCATATGATAAATAAATTTGTTAGTCTTTAAAAGTGCCACAGGACTCCTTGTTTGTTATTTTAACTGGAGTGTGCTGTAATGATGCCAAATTAGTTCTACTGTAGTATAGGAAGCTGGAATACACTGGAAACTGGTACAATTATCGGGGCCATGGGAGCAGTGGGGAAATTGAAAGAAAGATACATCATAAAGTCAATTGAAATGAGGAAGTTATAGGTTTCAGCCATTGGTGGATCTGATGCTCAGAGACTAGAAATCCATGTTGACTCATTCATCCTGCAAATGAGCTTTCATTCATAAGCCTCCCCAGCTATTTGCATTCACAAACTCTATTGCTTTGTATATAATGTCACTGCTTTCCAGTCAGGTCTTTGTTTATGGGAAAGCATCTATGCTCAGCTGTTTCCTAGGTCTTGTTTTCAATGCTAAAAAGGTGTTCTTTTAGCTGCAGTAACAGGGGCTTCTGTTCTCTTCATAGAAGTTTCAGCTCTCTTCCCTACAAACATTTCTATTGGCTGCAATGTCTAGCAGAGCTAGGATGATTAAGCTGTGGTTGGCTGTGTACCTGTTAAAGAAGGAGGGTGAGGTGCAGAGATTTCTCTTCTGTTCTTTCTCTTTTCTCCTGCCCCTACAACACCATGGTGAGCCACATTTCTTAAGATGAGAAATCCCTGTATTAATTGTAGCTTTCCTGACTGAATGTAAATACAACCTAAATTGTAGCTTTGGCATGTCACATTTTTTGTGGTATGTGGAATAATGGATTTAACATATTGTCAGGAAGTACCTGCCGCATGCCAAATATTTGAATTCATATCAACTTTTTTTATACTGGAAGACATTGCTGCATCTCTGGAATCAATTTGATGGCCTTCGCAAGCCATTGTGACTGCAGATACTGCAGAGCAAGGTGGATGAGATGTTCTTGAAAAATGTTGGGACAGTCCTATACAATGAGAGGGATTAGATTATTTTTAGATCCTGCTGTCATCTTCTCACCTTCTATCTAAGATTTCGGAAGCTACCCAGAGTGGACCAGAAGGGTACTTGTGTGGATCAGGGACTGAACTGGGACTCAGGAGATTTGTGTTATATTCCCTTCTTTGCCACAGACTCTCTTTCTGACCCCCCTCATGTCTTGTCTCCCTCTGCCTCGGTTCCCTGTCTTTTAAAATGGGGATGATCATCCTCCCTCTCCCACCTTGTCTCTGCACTGTCTGTATAGATTTCAACTCTTCAAGAGCAGGGATTGTCTCTCACTATGCATCTGTTGAGAGCCTAGTGCAATGGGGCCTAGAGCTTGGTTGCAGTCTCCAGCTGTTACTGTCATGTAAATGATAATAGCTAATACATCAGAACGAGAGTGGAATTGACATAAACTCTGTGTTTCAAATTTGAACTTCTCCTAAATTTGGTGCTGGTTGGTTCTGTTCTTTTATGAAGACCAGGCCAGCCACAAGAGTTGCATCTAAATCTGGTCTTCTTCCACATCCAGTGTGGAGGGGGGGAGTTGTGGACTGAATGTGGGTTTTTAATTGTCTCCTGATGTAATTTGCTAATGCTTTGTCCAATCTAGTTTTAAATATCTCAGGTGAGTCAACTCTCTCCACTGCCTTTAATGGTGCCACGCAGCTCCTTGTTGTTTTTTTACTGGACTAGACTAACACGGCTATCCCTTTGAAATTTAATGGTTACTTCACAGTTGGCTGCAATACACATAACAGCAAAATGGAATTTTCTCTGACACCCAAATGAAATGTACTTTTGCATGACTGTGTCCTAATATATACCTCCATTTGGTACTCTAAACTAGTGTTTCTCAACCTTTGGTGGACCAGGGAACACCTAAAGGTATTAATTACTTTACATGGAACACTTGATGAAAACATTCTCATAAAAGCTGGTAACAGTGGCCTGAGATTTAAAATGCCTCAGCTGCAGCAACACTTTCAGGTAAGCATTAACATCTGTTGGTGTGTGCCTGGAAAATTTGCTGGGACTAGAGCATTAAATAGCATCTTCTCCACCCAACTCAGTCCCCTCAGTGAGGAGGGGTTGGGGTGGGTCACAGAATGCCTAAACTATATCTGAGGAGCACCAGTGTTCCAGGGAACACCAGTTGAGAAACACTAGTCTAGACAATTTCCCTCTTTCAAATATTTCTCAGCAATCATTTCCTCCCACTTAATTGCTCCTAAAACAGCCTCATAAACTCATCCATCCAATCCCTTAAACTTTGATTCAGCAATTCTGTATGACTTAAGCAACTGCATTAAGTTAAGCATGCACTTAAGTGATTTGTTGAACTGAGTACTTTACCATTCCTATCACTCAACTCTGATTTCTTACATGGAACATGCCAGTCCTGGTAATTCTTTGCAACACTAATGTGGCTTTGAAAACAACATCAAAGGCTATGTCTACATCAGCCAAACTTAGTTTGGATTTGTTAGTCTGAACTAAGAAGTTTGAAATTAGTTTGAATTAACCTTGAGCTTCTAAATTCGAACTAACTATGCATTCTAGTTTGAACTAACACTTAGTTCGAACTAGAATGCACATTTAGTTTGAACTAACCAGCTTAGTTCGGACTTCTTAAGTCTGAATTAAGCATTAGTCCTGGTCCACATGACACCTAGTTTGAACTAAGCGCTTAAGTTTGAATGAGGGAAAGCCTAGTGTGGCCGTGGGCTAAATTAGTCTGGATTAAGCCTCATTAATCTGGACTAATCTGCCCCTGTAGACATAGCCAGAGAAGCCATATTTACTACCTATAAACCCCTTTCCAGAGATTTGATGCCTCAGAACTTAGTAATAGGCCCATAAAGTGGGGCTCAAAAATGCTTTTTAATGTATTTCCCCTAATCCGAGTATGAACTGAACAACTGGGACGCCATGTAGTAATGACACACAAGGAGAAAAAGTAATATTGTTGGAGGAGAAAAGAAAATGGATATTCAGTAATAAAAATTGTCTCATTTGGACTTAAGTTAATTTGTAAAGTAAATACAGAAAGGGCCTCAGCCATCTGCCTAATGCCATGCTTCTATTTCTAACACTTTATTTTTCATTATAGTATTCTGGCAGCAGTAAGGAGTCCAAGGCTATATGCCACATAGAGAAAAAAATATGAGGAATGTAGGAGCAATTGAACTTCTATTTTACCTGGACAGTGTGCTGCTGGAGGCATTAGGGAAATCAGCTGTGTTCAGTCACACCCAAACAAAAAATTAGCTGCTTAATCTGTTAATCACCTGCATGTGGATTGATCTGAGCAATTTTATAATCTCTTCGCTCATTTCCAAGTGTGCAGTTAAGAATGTGGCAATTCTTGGTTTATATACACATCTCCAGCTGGTCATTCAACACTGAGGGAGAGTGGAAATGCCAGATGGAATAATGTAGCAAACATCCTTTTTGAGGCATGCCGTCAGCTTTCACTTTAGTCGTGCTCTATTTCTTAGAAAAGGTGCTTCTGTTGCCTGGAGTCTAACATTGAAAAGGGTAGTAAAATGTTTAGAATGGGCTTTCTTATAAGGGGACATATGCAGGTGGTGTTTTCTCTCTGCCCCCCTCAGCATTCAGATTTAGATGACTAGTTTGTGATTAAAGGTCTGACAGCACTGTTTTGTAAGTTTAGATATTAGCCTTGGGTCTTAGGGCAAATTTCAGCTTCATTACCTTGTAATTCCCTTCAGTAGCCCCAACTATGATTAAAACATTATCTTACTAGGAACTATAGAAGTACCAAGGGAGAGACAGTCTCTGCCTTGAAGTGCCCACAAAGTGTGGGAGAATGGGAAGTATTTTTTTATTCCCACTGAACAGTCACATTGTGCAAAGCACCCCACTATATCGCCAATAACTTGGGGTGGACTTGCCTCAGCCTACCTCTGTGGCTCAGCTCACTTCTGAATCCTCTCTGTTGACTTAATGAGGAGCTCCATAATAATGTTTATTGCACATCAGCTCTACTTGACCATATTGGTTGGCTGTATAATTGAACATTTGATCCTATTGAGTTCTAAAGTGGTTTTCCCTACTGGTTAATTGAAATGCAAAACTATGTTTTAAAAGAGGGAAAAAAGTAAGATACGTAGTTATGAGGGGCCTAGGCAATGTGTGGAGATGCAAAGTGTCTTCAAGATCTGATTCAGGGAAGCCTCTGTCATATAGGAACCTCTTGGAGTCAGTAGCAAAGGGCACTGGGGGTGTGTAAAGTTACAGAGGAGAGGTGTAAATTGTAGACCTTTTTAAAGCATTGCACCCTAAGTCACCAGTGTTTACACTGCAGACGCACTCTAAATGGTTTCTAGTGCATTGATGTAGTATTGTTGCAAACAGGATTACATCAATAAACAGTTAGAATCAATACGCTAGTGCATTCTACAGAGCACACCCCTCTGCTGTGCATTACCACATCATGCTCTAAGTCTCTTGTAGGTGGGACCCAGGCACTTACATTTTGCAGTGTAGTAAGAAAAACGCTGGACTGTGGAAGCTCAGGGATCATGGATCACACTAGAAGACTGGGGAGAAGTTAAGATGGTATAAAGGGAATAGGAAGTTTCCTTCCTTGATTATGCAGTAAGCTGACATCAGGGCCAGATCAAGGCCTCTGGGGGCCAGGGGTGCCCGCTTATGTGTGTGGCCCCCCCATTGTCCCACCACATGCTTGGGGGGCAATGGTAGGGGTTGTGGGGCCCTGGCCAGAGCTGCAAAGGGAGTTGGGGAGGCTGCGCAGGCAGGCACAAGCTGTTGATGGTGTTAGAGTCTGGAAGGGGGTGTGGTAGGCCAAAGGCCACTGTACTCCAGCCCTGCCCCAGGGCTGGCTGGTGTGGAGACCAGCCAGGTTGGGAGCTGGGCAGGCAGGCTGAAGGTGAGCAGCTGCAATTTACCACTGCCTGGGCTGGATTTCTGTGGGGCCCTGGGCCCCCCTTTGGGGTGGGGCCAGGGACTGCAGCCCTTAAAGCCCCTGCCTTAATGTGGCCCTGGCTGACACTTATGAAGCCATTTATTATGTGTTCATGTCGAATCAACCAACCAGAGAACTAGGTTCAGTATAAAGCTCTCTGATCCTGCATTCAGCATCTACTGGTCCCTAGAGTTACAGGTGAAATCTGTGTCTTTAAGTCTGAGTTTCTATACTTTGGCTGTGAAAGTTGCTGTAAAGCCATAGTTTTGTGTGTCATTAGCCTTTATAGCTGTTTCTGTTGTGTGGGAAACATAAGCAGTGTTCCCTACCTATTTCCTTGCAGTAGACTCTATGTTATTACTCATTAACTCACAATGCAGCTAAAATGCGACTGACTACAAACAAGCCAGATGGGGTTAAGGTCACAGAGCTGGGTACATTTGAATGTGTGAAGCAATCTGTTTAATGCTAATTAGAATATTTATACTGAATGTTATTTTGCTCTTTACCTCTGTGCTTTGTACTTGCAAACAAAGGGAAGCAAAGGAAGAAGCAGTTAGAACTGTCCATGGTGTTTGTTGATACAGGACTGCTGCTTGCACAAGGGCAGTGTTGAGTTTGGCTGAGTTTGTCAAACCTACAGAAATTCACTGTGAGGAGCATTACACTATGTCAACGTGGGGAAAAAACCAGAGACAAATGAAATTAAAATGCTAATTGATTTGGCAAGAAATATCTTCCATTCCATTTGTAAATAGTGTTTAAACCTCTTGTGAATTCTGAGATGTGATACTGCACCTGGGAATGATGAGATCCAGCTAATTACTGCTGTCACCAATGCCACTTTGCTCTAGCAGTGTAAAAGAAGAGACCCCTAAGTGGCACTGGAAGCCTCGCAAGAGACATCAGGGTTTCTCCATAGAGTCTGGGATAATCAGACCAAGATAGAAAAATCCAGAGAGAGACTCTATCACTTCAGCACCAGTAATTGTGTGTGTGAGGGAGACGGACAGCAACAGTAGAAATGGGGACGCCATGCAGCACCTGCATTAAGAGAGAGGAGATGACATGTAAAAAAGAAATGCAGGCACGCTTTATAGGGCAATGTAACTACATCTGGTGTAGAATTCCACACCAGGTTATCAGCAACAGGAGCCTTATTCTCTTATTTATGATGCCTTTGGTGTAATTGTAGGTGCATAGTTCTGTTGTTTGTTCTGTATGGCCACCCTCCTGCTCCTGCTGAAGTCAGTGGCAAAACTTCTATGCAGGATCAGACTATCTCTATCATGTGAACAATGACAACTGTTCATCACAAGCCACACTTTGGTGATGCTTAGCAGTGTGAAAGGTGTCCTGGAGACACACAAGAGCGATAATTTCTCTGAGCTGATAGTGTTGAATCTTCCAAAGTAACAGCTTTGATTTGCTGTTACAGTGTGACCTGATCCCATGATTTATACTTCCCTTCATTTGTTTTCTCCCATTTTGTAAGTTTCTCCCTCTTCAAGGAATCTGATGAAGTGGGATTTTCTTCCATCAAAGCTCATGTAATAAATACATTTGTTAGTCTTTAAGTGCCACAGGACTCCTTGTTTGTTTTAGTGTTGAATCTGTGGGTCTTTCCTGCATATCCAAACTGTTAGTGACTCAAGCTTTCCTGGGAACCTGCAAATCAAGGTTGGGATTGTCAGAGGGACAAAAGGTGCTGATGGTAAAATTTCTGAAAGTGTCAATCACTTAGTCCCCTTGAGAACTAGGCTCCTAAAAACCTTTAATTTCCTTTGAATATGTTACCCTCGATCCTTTAATTTTCCCTTCACTTTGTCTTTTGTTTCTGTTACTGATTGTAATTGCTTTTGCTATCTGAAGGCTTTGAAAAATGGAAACAGTCTTGAATATAAAATGGCTTCACAGAATTTGCAAGGTGTAAAATACAGGTAATACTTGCTGGGCCCCTCTGTAGGTTTGTGAGGAATAATTAGATAAGAATTGAAATAAAATTTCCATGCTTAGGGAAATATATATTTTTTTTTTCAAAGAAACAGATGGCATTTAGGCATCTAATTCCCTGAAAGTTGAAAGGGGCTAAATATTGTTTGTCCCTGTGGAAATCTCCTTGTGAAGCATGAAAGATCAGATTGAGCAGCTATGACATAAAGCCATTAATTTCAGTGGTGCAGGTTTGAAACCTACATTTCACTGCACATTGCAGCCTCCGTTGTGTAGACACAATTTGGATCAACACAACCTGATTTGGATGAGCTGTCCCAATGCCAATTCCAATATCCCAATGCTTCTAGTATCTTGTTTTCACTCATTCAGCTGTATTGATGACTGAAATTTTAGACTCAGCTAGGCCTCTGGTTGGTAAATATAGTTGTAAGGTAAATAATTGTGCCCAATGTTTTAAAATGTGATTAGAGATTTTGGAATTCTTAATTTTTGGGCGCCCAGCTTGAAGCACTTCAAACGGGAATGATTTGTGGACTGTAGGAGCTCAGTATTTTTTTTTTTTATCATGTCCCTAAGTTGTCTCCAGTTGGGCAGGTAAAATCAGCAGTCATTTCTGAAAAATATTGTCCAGAATGGTGTCTACATAATAGTTCCCCTTTAAGAATAAATTATTCGCCACAGCCTGCTTTGTTAACAGGTTGCTGAAGGCTAGTACACAGTGATAGAACAGGGCTGCAAATCTTTAAAAAAAATTATAATTTTGTGCTTGTCAGGAATGGATTTGCCATGTGAATTGCTCTCACTTCTGAACTTTTTGGAGCTACTTTCAGACCTATCAACAATGGCCTTACAGATGCATTTGAGAATTGCCAAGAGCCACTTTGGCATAGTCTCCCTGCTATCTGCTATTGGCCTCTAATTTAGCAATAAGATAAATGTCATCTACGTCAGAAGTAATTAGGATGGTTGGTTTTTTCATGTGCATAATATATAATATATCCCAGAAAAAACATGAAGTCTGTGCTATTTTTATATCTTTGCTGTTCTTTCTTCAAACAAACATCTGAATTAAGCAAACCCTCTTGATGATTTATCATTGTGCTCACATTTTGAATGATACATGCCTTGTCTCTCTTTTTTATTTACTTCTTAACATCAGTTATTCATGTTGTTAAAGCTGGAGTGTCCTATTTTTCATCCTTTATTAGATTTTTGTTTTAATGCTTCATAATGCCAAATCCTTATTTATATTTCCACAATTAAGGAGAATAGAGCTGATTTTTGTTGTTGTTTTATGAATCTGTAGAGGCTGCTGTAATTAGGCCCCATGGGGTGGCTGCAAACACTAAAATTTAGTTAAATGATCAGCGGGAAAATGGCCTTGAAACATTTATTTTATTTCATCTCTAATTTTATGTTATGGCATTGTGTAAATC
This sequence comes from Podocnemis expansa, assembly GCA_007922195.1. Lineage (NCBI taxonomy): Eukaryota > Metazoa > Chordata > Testudines > Podocnemididae > Podocnemis > Podocnemis expansa. Next base: position 50,314,191 of record ML681972.1, on the reverse strand, counting down.
CCATTCTTAAAACCACAGCCAGATTGCAGCACTTCCTGTTGAGTTTCCCCTCAACCCCTTTCCGTGTCTAATAATATTACTGATTATCACAAACCTGTAAAAAAAGCCAAAGGTTCATTGGGATTAAAACTGAAGTGACAAAGCAGGCCAGGATAATGCAGTAAACAATGCTAAAAAGTGGCCAGGTGAGTATGAAGATGCGTCAATGGGTTGTTAGTAGATCCCCCATGATTCCTGTCTATCCAGATGAGCATGCAGTAGGCAGATGTTTTATTTCTGTAGTGCTCAGAATGATGCAGCTGTTGTTTCAGTCAGTCCTGGAAATACCAGCTTCTAAGATTAATGGTGGAATCCAAGATTGAATGTAACAGTTTTGTCTGAACATAATGATGTTGTCTGAAAGTACTGGAAATGGTTGGGTAATGAAGATGAGCCAGAGAGTTGATTAAAAAGAACATAAGGATGTATGTATATATTGGAACATACTTGTCACCATGGAATCAGAACATCTATATGATGGTCTCAGTGCTCCCCTTCTGATCTCTTTATAGCATGCACATTGCTCTGGTACCTGGGCACCTCAGTTGAAAGTTGATGCCCAGCTGTAGGGATGAGGCAGAACCAAGATGGTACACAGGTGTAACTTGAGCTTTGAGACAGCTGATCCAATAAGTTTCCAGTATGAATGCTACAGCTCAGTACTACTGTGTCTCATAAAAGATTTGAGTCACCCGTTAAATTAAAAGCTCAGCCTATATCTATCATCCTGGTTTTTATTTTCAGTTTCAGCCTGTTTCAATGCCCACTGGAGTCAATGGAACACGTCTCACTTACTTCAGTATGCTTTGCATTGGGTCCTCTGGATTAAGCTGTATGTGGAGCATTGTGACAAAAAAACTGTAAAATTATGAAGTCAGTGGAAGCTTATTTACTCTGTCCAACTCTAGCTATTGGCTGCAGCTTCTCTATATACTTGGAAAGGACACATCATGAAGAGTCTAATCCAAATCTCAGGAACTTTGGTGGGAGTTTGATCAAGCCAAAATGCAGAATGCTGCAGGGAAACTGCTCCTGTGAGTAAGGGTTATGGGTTTGGGTCTGCACATTTGTTGAGAAGTTGGAGATCTAAGCTGGAAGTACAGTTCTGCACTTCATTGGTTCTGCTTTTGTTTAACAGACCATAAGCAATATAGCTTTTCATCTTCAATGGTGAATCACAACTGGCTTTTCTAGGGATCAGTCCCTGCTCTGCTTCTTTTCTTTTATGTAATGAGCTTGGGTGATTTAGTTCATCAGTGCTTCAGTCTTAGTTCGGAGGCAGCTGCTTTATGTGCTTTTCCTTACTTAAAGGCTATTGAAGTATATGTTATGACTGTCTCTAACCTATGAAGGTAGAAGTGGTATGAATAATAAAAAAATAGATGTTATAATCCATTCCATGGTAGCATCAGGGAATAGAATCAGAGACCATCAGAACTAAACACTTGCCAATTGCTTGAGCAAGAGGCTTAAGTACTTTAGCTGGCAGTAATAGTTGGCTTTATTCCTCCAGGTGGAAGAACCATTAGGTGGAGACAGAATCACAAGTACCTCGTCGCTGTTCTACATGAACATATATCAGAATTGTGCAAAACCTTTCCAGTAAAAACCTGTAAACAGAGAAGCCTAATTTGGAGGGTTTTTTGTTTTGTTTTGTTTTGAATGTAGAAGTCTTGCAAAAGGTTTGTTGCAGTATGTGAACTTTGAGGGTGAGCCCAGGCTGTGGTTTGGGTGTATAGAAAGCCTGGTTCTGTGCCCAGGTTAGAAATGATGTGGTGTAGTGAAGCTACACTCCCCCTACCCCACCTCCACTAGCTATTAGTGATTTTTGAAAGTCAAAGGGTGACTGAAGAGGAAAAGAGTTAAGTGAAAACCAGGCATGAGCTCAGGCCACAGAGATATTTAGTGAATTCTGTGGCCTTAAAAATGAGTACTGTGCAAATGAAAGTGTTTTATTCATATAATAACATGCTGTATTTATATAACTTTTCCTCCAGTGTACAGGTACATCACCACTTTCCTCTGGTGGATGGAAAGTTTTAGCCCTGTGTGGCTTTTGATCATGTGAGCATGTATAATGGCTAATGTCTTGCCAACACCAGGGACTGAAAGTTGTAGGTCCAGAGCAAGAAGCCTGAGCTGATACAGCTTAAGCTAAAGAGCTAGGCTCCCTAGGAGAAAACTGTAAAAGACTCTCATCCTCTGTGGATCAGGCACAGTGTGTGACACACAACACACCCTGTCCAGTGAGTTGCAGATGCACATGAGAGGGAGAACTTTTATTCCTCTTTAATGACTAAATGTTTCACACAAGTGTCCTGGAATTCTATAATGTGTGTGATTTCATAGCATTTTCCATTGTATATATTTTATTTTGCATAGGTTCTTGTACCCCTGTTATTACCATAGTATCTGAGCACCTTCAAGTAGGGCATTAAGTGTTGCAACTAAAGTCATGTTTGTTCTCTCTTGTTCTGCCTAGTGGGAGAAGTGTGTGCAAGTGGAGTGCTTTATTTGAGGAGACTTTTATACGCAGGAGCATTGCTGGCTCAGGAAAAGACCTGGGGCTCAGTGCACTGGGGCTTGGAACTCAAGCCCCATAAGCCTGGCACCAGTGATGCCCTTGTTTAGTGTATATGCAAGCACATGTTCCTGTATGTTGAGGTGTAGAATACCTTTTAGATGTTTCACCTGTGGAAAATACAAGCTCTAATATTATTGCTCAGATGTGAACAGCATAAAATGCTAATTTTTAATAACAGTTACCTTTCCCTACTTCTGGACCTCTTGACTTTTGCCCAAAAGTTAAATATTGGGACAGCTTCACTTCATGAGAATTGGTCATGAGGCTCTAAGATAAACAGGCCATAATATTCATGCTAACATAAGATGGGCTATGCTGGATCAGACCAATGGGCCACTGAGCCCAGTATTTTGTCTTCTGGCAGTGGCCAACAGCAGGTGCTTCAGAGGGGGTGAACAGAACAGGTTATCAATGAGTGATACTTTCTCTGTCACCCATTCCTAGCTTCTGGCAACAGAGACTAGGGACACCCAGAGTGTGGGGTGCATATCTGACCTTCCTGGTTAATAGCCATTGATGGACCTATCCTCCATGAAGGGTGAACAAGAACGATACATATATCATACTTGTAAATGGTCTTAATGGTGGGCAGTGCAGGCAGCTGCCCAGGGCCCTGGAGGGAGAGATGGGGACCTTTCACTGCTCCAGTGGGGAACTGGCTGGGGAGCTCAATGGTGGGGCTGGTGGGGGCCTGCAGTGGGCCTGGGGAGCCCAGTGGTGGAGCTGATGGGGGCAGGGGAGCCTGTGAGGCTGGCAGGGCAGGTGAAGGCCCATGGTGGGCCCTGAGACCCTGGCTGGGGACTAGTGTAACAGGTAGGAGGGCCTGCAGGGGGGCTGAGAGCGCAGCAAGGGTGTGAGAGGGGGGTCCACAGAGGGTTGGGGAGCCCAGTGGCGGGTCTGGTCGGTGAGGCAAGAGGGCCATATGAGGCCATTGGGGGGCCTGGAGGGCTGGCAGGGGCCTGGGGTGCCCGGGGGCACCGAGGAGCCCCGAGAAGCTGGGGGGAAGCTGGCAGGGGGCTGGGCTTCCATGAGGTTGGGGAGCAAAAGTCAAGGATGGCTCCCTCATGTGACAAGGATGGGGGCCCCATCCTTGACTTTTGCCCAAGGCCCCAGAATCACTAAGACTGTCCTTGATCACGCCATGAGGGTGTGTGTGGTGCAGCATGTTTCACTTCTTCTTATACAAAACTGCAGGAGAGTTAGCCGCTGGCTAATCTGGAAGCAGAACTTTAGAGTTCTCTTGATGGTTAGCCATTAAAGTGAGGAGACAAGCTGCCTTGGTTTTCCCATTCACCATTCTTAGTACATTCACAGGTGTTTTACAAAGTCCTTTTTTGAAGTCTGTTATAGGTTTGGCCTATGCAGCATCCCCAGGCAATGAGTTCCACAGGTTCACTATGTGTTGTGTGTAGAAGTGCTTCCTTTTGTTTGTTTTAAATCTCTGTCTGCCAGTTTCATTGATGGTTCCTAGTTCTTTTTTTAGGTGAAAGGGTAAATAACACTTCTCTTTGTACTTGTTCCACACCAGTCAAGAATTTATAGACCTCAGTCTCCCCTCTTGAGACTTTTCAGCTTGGAAAAGAGACAAAGCTTTCTAATCTTTCCTCATATGTAAGCTGTTCCATACCCATGTCATTTTTGTTGACTTTCTGTGTACTTTTTCCAATTCTGATATATGTATCTTTCTTGTAATGGGACAACCAGATCTGTACATAGCATTCATGACATTGGTGTAAGGAGGACTTATATAGAGCATTATGGTATTTTCTGGTTTATTATCTATCCCTTTCATAATGGTTCCTGCTGTATCAGAGGAAGAGTACCATGTAGCCACTAGGACTGAAAAAATATTGGACAAAACCTCTGATCATATTCTTTGTAACAGTATCAAATATAATTAACACAAATTAAGACTTGGAAAATATTGTTTTGTCCTGTCAAGTTGTACATTAAAAAAATATTACTCTAGAGTGAATAAGTCAGTATATCCTTGCTTTACATGTAATGATTGCCTGTAATAAGAGTCTGTTCTTGAGTAGTAGTTGGCTTTTCCTTCATTACATATACATAGACCCGAAGAATTTTTTATGCTCCTGTGATCATAATTTGTGTTTCACATCATGTTATGAGTTTCTCCTTGTGTAAATGCTTTGAAAATTGAAATTATAAATAATTTTTATGGTTCAGTGAGAAAACCATTAAGATATTTAAAATGTTTGGCAGTGCACTAGTTGCAAGGGCAGTTAGATATTTATAGCATATTGGGAGACAGGAACGTAAGTAACTGTGTGTAAGCAGAAAAGACATTTAATGACAGGGTTTTGACTACATACTGCTGCAATATCAGTTCTGCAGAAATTGAATGAAAATTCATTTTATAGCACAAATAAAAAAAACAACATAGCCACTGTTTGAGTGTTAAATAATGCAAGTTGGATCTTTTCAAAGTAGATCCAGATTCATTGACGCAGACCTGAAAAATTGCAATTTTGCATCCAAGCTGACATTTGCTTGCTTGAAATGGGTAATTATAGAAGCAAATGGATGCTTTTGCTTGCTTTGAATATGTAACTGACCATGCAAACGTATATGTTAGCATGCATAATGAAGGCACAAGCATTTCTATAGCACATAATTGCAGCACCCTTCAGATTTGATCGGTCTGGGCTCAGTATTATTGCTTTGGGTGGGTGATTGTGTGAATATAGAAGCATTGCCTATCAGAACAGGAGGCTGAAAGTCAGAACTCATGAGGTCTGATTTTCAAACTTCAGAGGGCACAAAAGATGCTCTATACTTCAAAAAAGGAAGTCCAGTGGATTCTGTTTCTGGGAATGGCTGACTCATTGTATGACACCTGACCTCTTAGACCCTTAGTTTGTAATCCTCTCTTATAAAGTTAGTTTGCTACTCCATTGTGTGTGCCATGACGCTTTAATGCATTATTGTCTGTAAGGCACACTGAGATCACGGATAAAAGATACCGTCAAGGTGGAAAACTATTACTGTCAGCAATACTTTTGTGGTGTTTTCAGTCCTGTTTATGCAGTATGGCTGCCCCAGGGCTATGTTTTGTTTTGGCTTTCACTCATGCTCTCAAGGAAGAAACTAGCCTTCTCCATGAAAAGTAAATAAAACAAACCAAGCTATCTTCATCATTCAAATGCTGGATTTTGGAAACAGAACAAGTACAAAAAATGCTCTCTTTTTCTGTGAATATATTGCATTGAATGCTTTTCTTCATTTACTTTGATTCTGTGAGGTGCCTCCTGGATAGGTGCTAGTCTGTGATCTGCATTGGACACCCATGCTTTGTGCAAGCCATATGGACTGAAGGTGTCAGAAGGGCTGTGTCTACCTTGGAGGCTTAAGTCAACTTAAGCAACTCCATGGTCACATTTGGAGTTCTTTAAGTCAGCATAAGCACTTGCTTAAATTGACTTAACTCTCATCCTTAAAGTTGACTTTAAGGGGTTAAGTCGACTTTATTAAGTCGACTTAACAAAATGTAGCCATTAAAGTCCACTTCAGATAGTTGATTTAAGGTGGGAGAGCCATTTAAGTTGACTTTGTAAAGTCAACTTAAGCAGAGGACTGCACTTTGTATGGATCCTCTGGCTTAACTCAACTTTATAAAATCCACTTAAACAAATGGGGCCTCCCTAAGTTGACTTAATAAAATCGACTTTAAGTCGACCTTGCTAAGTTGACTTCACTGAGCTTTCTAGTGTATACATAGCGTAAAAGATTGCTGCTTGTCTCATAAGAGGAGGCAGGGAGTAGGCTGAGTTTTGATACCTACTTGTTTTCATCTTCGATATCTCACAGTTTCAGATGTGTTTGTGCTTGTACTCCTCTGCAGGTGGGAAGTGAGAGTATTCATGTTTTACAAATGGGAAACCTTAGGCACAGAGAAGCATATGTCTACACTGCCGCCCAAAGTGTGACCACCGCTGAGGTGGGCATATCTGTGCTCATTGTAGTCTAACTAACATGGCTGAACACTGTAGTTGAGAGACGTTGGTATGGAGTTCAGTACGGGTTAAGAATGTGAGAATGTACCTGGGATTCTGGGTGGACTTGTGCAGTTCACACTGTGTCACTCCATTTGCAGTGGGGTAGCTGTGTTAATCTGTGTACAGCAAAAGCAATGAGAGTCCTGTGGCACCTTAAACAAATTTCTTCAGGCATACGCTTTTGTGGGTTTCAACCCACTTAGTCCAATGTATATGCCCGAAGAACTTTGTTAGTCTTCAAGGTACCACAGGACACTTATTGCTTTTGTGTTTGCATTGCTATTTTTAGCCATGGTAGTCATGTTAAAGCATGATGCCTACCCAGACTGCAGTCACATCACCAACTGCAGTGTTGACATAGGCAAAGGCCTGTCTAGATGAACATTAGCTGTGTGGCAAGCTGGAGTGTAGATCTAGGGCAAAGTAGACAGCATGTACTGTCTGGGAAGACCCTGTTTCTATATGTTACAAGTTTCCTCATGTGTTTGATCTTCTTCTGTTTCAAAGCAGAGGAGATCAGCACGCCAGGGAAATTGTAGTGTGTGTTGGCAGAGTCCCAGTGGACAGCTAGTACACAGCATACTAGCATGCTGTAGATTTACCACAGTTTGCCACTGTCCATCTAGACTAGATCTGATATTCTCGAGGTCACACATGAAGCTTGTGCCAAAGCAAGGAATTGAAACTAGGGCCTTCCAAGTTCAAAGCTAGTGCTCAGGGGCGTTAGCACTGCGCTGTCTTTTCTTTCCTGAGTGCTTTTAAATCTTGGTGAACATCATATTAGTTAACATGTCTCTTCAAAGTCATGTTGTAACTTGTAATTTTCTAGTGAAAAGACCAGCCCTTGGAAACAATATTGCACGGTGAACTTTAGAGCTGCCACTATGAACAATTTTATGACTTCAATTGCTTGGGGTGGGGCAAAGAAGGAGAGATACTAGTTCAACAATGAGCTTTTAAACTGAAAACCACACTAAGGCTGTTGCTCTATGTTATTGCTTTATAGTGTTCTTTCTTCTTATACTGTAGAACAGAAAGGATATTGGCTCAAGATACAACTGCAAAATCCAGGTTGCAGAAATTCAGCTAGCGGGCAGATGTTCAGATCTAGGGTTTAGGTTGGGGGCCCATCTCTGAAAACAACAATGAACATGTGTGGGCTTTTCTTCAAGGATCCTCTCTGAAAATGGTGCATGTTGCATAGGAAATGGGGATTGCTATGGCAACAGTATAGTTTGAATTACAAAACAATTAGGTATTAAAACCCCACATAATCTATTTGCATGTAAATTACTGCTGTGAGGTGCTTGGTGACTTATTACTTCTTTATTTCCAGGGGGTAAAAAAAAAAAAATCCCTACTCTTTAAATGAATATCTTAATTTTATCTCTTAGAATTAAAATTGCTTTTTCTCACTTTTATTCTGAAATTACATAACTTATAGCACAAAAAGGATGAAATAATGGCTTCATGATGTGATTCGCAAGAGAGGGGTTGGTATGGATATTAGACAATCACTAATGCATCAGTGTCAATTGGTTTAGTTTTATGGATAGTTTCTGCAATGATTCATATAGACAGCACACTTCCCCAATACATGGTGCTATATCTTCAGCTTAGTGCTAAATTGTCTTGTTATACAATACTGTGTTGTTGTGCTTGACCTGGGGTTTGTAAGGAGTTTAGTCCTGCTTGTGTCTACTGAAGTTATTTTCAGTGCCCTAACATATCACTTGATTCCTATAGGTGACTATTAGTTCAAACCAAATGATCACATTTGAGTATACCTGAATTCTGGATCTACTGGGCAGGGAGCATGTCTTCCTGTGTGGCAAACAACAAGAAGTTCTAATCATGATTGGACTTTACCATGAATCACCAGATTTGTGATATTACCTTGGCCCCATTGATGTCCATGAATGAACTCTCATTAACTTCAGTGATACCAGGATTTTACCCTCTTCAAATTCAGGGATATTTGGATTTTGAATACACCTTAATGTCAGGGACATCTGTATCTGAATAGGAATTTTCAGGTGAATATTGGCTTGTGCCACTTTGGGGGCTGAAGAATACCATCGTAACTATCTGGCAGCTATTATAATACTTGCAAGTAGTAAATAATAGGAAAATGTGCATTGTAGTGTACTGGGCTTAGAATTTTAATTTGTGAAAACTATGTAAGTGACCTTGAAGACAGAATGAGACAAACATACCAAAAAGGGCCAAGCAAAGAAGAATGAGGATAGAAAATGCAGCTTCTTTTTCTGTCAACTTTCACTAGCCACCTCACTACTGGAAGAACACATGGTTTTATTAGCCACTCTGAGACCTTGCAAACTGTCCCAGTGTGAGGCTGTTTAGTGCATTGCTTTAGGTGCTCCTTTCTGGCCACAGGCTTATAGCAGTGTTGCAAAATATGCAGTTTTGCTGTGCTGAGTCTTTTAGACCAAAGAAGAGGACTAGGAAAGAGAAGAAATAAGAAGGGGAAGGAATAGGAGGCACTGGGGATTGGGGTAGTGATACAGTCTCAATATTCTATGTGTTACTCTGGATTCAGCCATATCCAGCGGAGGTATCAGTGTCAGGTGGGTCACTCTCTCTCTTAGCCTGCTCTGGTCAAGACGTTTTTCAGGATTAGGATGGGAAAGGTTCAATGAGGTATTCTGAGATCGCAAGAGATGAAGCTTATTCTTTCCCCTTATTTTGACCAGCAGTTGTCCAAATTCTCTCCCCCAAGTATCTCTCTTTTTTTTTTTTTAAGAATCCCAAAAGGGAGTGATGTCTTGACTAGCCCACCCACTCATTATTTTGCTCATGAATTAGGTTTAATTTCCAATACATTGGTTTTAGTCTATTGATTTTCAGCCCTATGCTACTTTTGTTATTAGGCGTGATTTCAACCCACTGCTTGAGCTATGTTAGGAGGTCTTTTAATTAGACTAATTTAATATTTATGTTTTCCTGTTGCACTATTTTTATTAAGGTTTGTTGCTATAGGCCATTGTGGCATTTTGTCAGGTTTTGGTCAGCTTTTGCAGTTGAGCTCACAAGGATGCTAAATTTTTAGCCCCATTTTTAAAAATAATGCTGCATATTAGCCTTGGCCTCTAGGTATTACCATGATATGAATAAGAAACACCTTTGGATTCATAAAGAAGCCAAAGAAAGTTAATCCCCCCACTCCTTCCCCCACAAAACCCACATCTATCATGAATTTTGAAATGTTCTCTATCTTTGCGAATCCTCTACTATAACCATGGTAACAGGCATTTCTTCAGCCTAGCTAAGCATGTCATTTCATTCCCACTTGAGCTAAATAAATAAAAAATAAGACAAAAAAATGCCATCAAAACCCCCTGATGCAATCTTCTTGTCATCTCCTTTTCCTTAACACAGACTGGCCTCTTCACCCTTGTAATTACAGAGGCTGCTGCTGGTTCTACAGCTGGGGTCTCAAACTCAAATCACCACAACGGCCACATGAGGACTAGTAGAGGGCTGTATGAGGAATAATGCATTAGCCCAAGGGCTGCACCACTGAAGCCTTTCCATACAATGATATTGCAAATATTGGTAATGATCATGTCATTGCGGTCCACAGGAAATACTTTTAGGAGCTGCATGCGGCCCACAGGCCAGGTGTTTGAGACCCCAGTTCTACAGCAAGCCCCTCAACTAACCCAGTGATTTCTCATATGGTACAGGGTGCCAGTGATAGTGGGTTCCACTCGATCCTTTCATCTGGACACAGAGGCTCTGATTTAGCAAAGCAATTAAGTACATACTTAATTTTAAGAATGCATCTAGTCCTGTTGACTTCCAGGGGCTTGAATATATGTGCTTAACATAAAACTTATTCTTAAGTGATTTTCCAAATAGGACTAAAGCAGTGTTTTCAAAATTGGGAATCCTGGTGCACCAGTAGCTGCAGCAAGTTTCTAGAGGGGTTGCCCTGTCTGTACTGGATAAAACCATCACTGGGCCCTGACTTGGGTCAACAACTTCTTCCAGCTTTATTGGGAGGAGATGCTGGAGGGAAGGGGCAAAGACTAGAGAGTGCACTTCCCCTGTTCTCCCCCCACAGCCTTGATTTTTGTCCTGTGGGCTTGGGCCTGGCTCCTTGCTCTAGGCATTTCAATCTGGGACACAGGGTTGTAGTATCACTCATGTTTGGCCCAGCCACCCCTCTATCATGATGGTGGGGGAGTCAGGCCAAACCCGAACCACACTTGTGACCTTGTGACCAGGTTGTAATTTTTGGAGCATGGAATCGGGCCCAGCCTCATTGGACAAGAGCCAATTCTCTGGGATGAGTGAGGGGGAGGCTCATTACCAATAGTTCTCTAACTCCATGAGGCGTCACCATTGCATTAGGAGGGCATTAGGATTGTGGGGTGAAGGGTGCAACTATGTAATGGTGGGTCACAAAGACCCCAAAATGCAGTTGGTTGGTCGTTTCAGTAAAAAGAAACAAAAAAACCAGGTTTGGGTATCACTGTATTAAGGCATTTTAAGTATGCCTGCTGAGCATGGAACAAGAAGTAATTGGCTTACTTTGAAGCAAGGGGGATTCAGGTTAGATAGTGGGAAAACTTTCTAACTCTTAAGCATAGTTAAGCACTAGACTAGGTTACCTAAAGAGATTGTAAAATCCTTGTTGGAGGTTTGTAAGAACAGGTTAGGCAAACACCTCTGACAGATGGTCTGGTAGACTTCATCCTGCCTCAGTGTAGGGAAGTAAACTAGATGACCCTTGGTGGTCCCTTCTGGCTCTACATTTATATGATTCTTTGAAGTGTGTTGCTAAATCAGAGCCACATAACTAATTTACTCAGGAGAGACAGTTTAGACAAGGGATCCCCAAAATTATTGAGCCCCCAATACCATCCTCCGTTTTCAGCTTAATCCTCTAGCCTAGCTGAAGGCTCTGCAACCTGCAGCTCTGGAGCCGCATGTGGCTTTTTGGCTACCCCCTTACGACTCCACCCTCTCCAACCAGGGAACCCTGTGGGTCACCTGCACCGGGCTCTAGGTTTCTCCTGGCCACCGGGGGGAACCCCTTACTAGTTCTGGGCACTTCCTCCCACACCAGGGTACTCTGCAGCAGGTGCTCTGGGCTGCCTCCCGCCACCCCCCACTTGAAGGCTACACTCACTGCAGCTCTCAGAACACTGGGCTATTGAAGGAATTGTTAAAAAATGACTTTTTGTCTTTTGGGTTGCTAAACCCTGGTAGCCCTACTACCCTGCCATAGGCAGAAGCTCTGAGCTCCCCACTACAGTCTGGTTGGTGGAGAATAGGAGGGCGGGGGACATAGGAGGCTCTGGAAGCTACAGTTTAACTGTAAAGTAGTTCCATATAGCTCACAAGCCATGGTTTTGCCAGCCCTGGTCTAGGACTCCTTTTTATTATGTCAAATCCCAAAGCACCAGCACTGAAAACTCTTCCTTCTGCTTCTCAGTGGCTGACTTATCTCCTGAGTTCTGGAGTCTATCTGTGGAGTGTCTGTTGTGTTCAGAAGTTAAAATTACTAACCAAGCACATTATCTACAATTTTCCAGTGGGCTAGCTGTGTTACTCTATTTCAGGAAAACAAACAAGGAGTCCTGTAGCACTTTTAAAGACTAAGACATTTATTTAACGCATGAGCTTTCATGTGTGTAATCCCACTCCATTAGGCCCATGACATGGAAACTACAGTATGTTTCATGTAGAGAGGGCTATGACGCAATGTAGTTTTTTAGTCTGTTTTAGCAAATCAAACAAGTTGTTCTGATTCAAACAGTGTTGATGTGGCCTTTCAAAAACAATGGATGAGAATGTGTTGACGTTAAAAGAGGACAAGTTACCCATTGTAATGAATTATCCATCTAATGATTAGCCAATAAAGGCTCTCTCAAAGTGTTATTAGCACCATCAAATTTGCATATGAATTTCAGCTCTGCAGTTTCTCATTGAAGTCTGGTCTTGCAGTGTTTTTGCTGAAGTACTGTAACTTTCATGTCTGTTAAAGAATGCCCAGGGAGATTGGAATGTTCCTCTGCTGTTTTTTTAATGTTACCATTCTTGATGTCTGATTTGTATCCACTTAATCTTTTGCAGAGACAGGCCACTTTGACCAATGTATAAGGCAGAGGGCTGTTGCTGGTGCATGATTGCATGTATCACACTGGTAGATGTGCAAGTGAATGAGCCCCTGATGGAGTGGCTAATTTGGTTAGGTCCTGTGATGCTGTCACTTGATGTGTAGGCAGTGTTGGCAACAAGGTTTGTTGTAGGCTTAGGTTCTTGGGTTAGTGTTTCTGTTGTATGGTGTGTATTTGCTGGCAAGTATTTGTTTAAGGTTGGGGGACTGTCTGTAAGCAGGGACTGGCCTATAGCCCAAAGCTTGAGAGAGTGAGTGATTGTCTTGCAGGCTAGGCTGTAGATCAGGGGTCTCAAACTCAAAGCACCATGAGGGCAGCATGAGGACTGGGTTACTGGCCCTAGGGCTGCACCCCAAAAAGTGCCCTCCCCCAGCCCGGGCCCAATCTGGTCCAGCAGCAAGGAGCCGCATCCATCCCCAGCAACCTTCCTGCAGCAGCTAGGGACAGATCCAGATGCCCACCACCAGATGGATCCAGTTCCCCCAGCTCTGCTGCTGGCTTCCTCCAAGTTGCCCCAAGTCCCCAACCCCTTACCTAATATCCCACCCTGCCACCAGCTCCCCATGTTTCCCTGAGCTGATCCCCCTGCCATGGCCTGTTCCCAGCGGCTGCCCATCCCTGACCCCCCCAACCCCCTTACCTGGCCACCAGAGTGGTCACACCACAGGCTGCCTCCCCCTCCTGCGGGAAGGCAGTGGTGTGGGGTGTGAACGCTGTGCCCAGCCTCTGGGCCAGCCCTCTCCACCCCCAGGGCAGAGCTGGGAGCAGGCAGGCCTAGAGGTGGGGCAGGTACACGTGGCCTGGGCCCAGGCTCTCTGGCCTGACCTGCCCTGCCCCACATGTGGTGGCCTTGGTGGCCCTGCCATGGCTGGGGACAGATCCCTGCCAGTGGCATGGCCTCGGGCAGGCCAGCTCCTGCCAGTGGCCTCAGGGCTGGGGTTGGCAGTGTCGGCCAGGGCTGGCTCTCATGGGTCTTGCATTGTTGGGGTCCCAGTAGTGGATTGGGTCAGTTTGGCCCACCCTTCCCTCCTCCTCCATAGGGTATGGTTGGGGGTGTCCCCCCTCGCCCCAGGCCAATTGCCCGTGACCTGAGCTCCCTTGAAGACCCCAAGGGTGGGAGTTTTAAAAACACCTTTCCTGAGGCAGCTCCCTGCCTGGCCGGGGCCCTTTAAAATGCCATGCCTGGGACTTTGCCCAGACCTAATTATGGCCCTGGTCACCCTGCCCCCAGGCTTCCTGGAGCTCCCCCACCACAAAGCCCCCCATGAACCTGCCCACATGCCCAGGCCACCCTCTTTTCAGCTTGAGCCTCGGATGAGTGGTGCAGCTTCCAGGCGGCAGTTTGACTCCTCCCTGGCAGTGTCTGATGATGCTGGGGGGTGGGACAGGCGATGCCTTGCAGCCCACCCTGCCGGAAAGCACGGCAGATGCTGAGCTCCCAGCCCGCAGAGGGGCTTGGCACTTGAAAAGCCCCGCGGGACACTTTTGAGCTAGGAGTTGAAGGGGTTGGGAACTCCTGGATTGCAGGGGTCATCAGGAGCTGCAGGAGGTAACTCCAAGGGCTGCATGGCGACCTGTGTGCCATGTGTTTGATACCCCTACTATAGATCCTTGATGTGCCAGGGGGTTTTACTTGAGGGCTGTAGGGTTATTTCTGCACCAGGAAGCTTTGTTCAGACTTCCTTAGTCCAAACTAAGAAGTTCCTGGTTAGCTGGAACTAACTGAGGGCTAATTCAAACTAACTGCAGTTTTTTAGTTTGAACTAGCCACATTTTTTGTTTGAAGTAACTTTTTAGTTCAAACTAAAACAGCTCAGCTAGTTTGAACTACAAGTTAGTTCAAACTTAAAAAACACAGCTAGTTCAAACTAACTGCTTAGGTCAAACTTATTTAGTTCAAACTAGCACAGCTACATCACACTAGTTCGCTAAGAGCTTAGTTTGAACTTAGTTTTTAGTTCAAAGTAGCAAAGCCTCATGTGGACAGGGACCAAATTAATTTGGATTAAGCCTCCTTAATCTGGACTAATTTGCTAGTGTAGACATAACCTAGGTGACAATCAATGGTGTTCCATTTTCCTTTTTCAGTCTGTCCTGTAGTAGGTGACTTCTGGGTACCCATCTGGCTCTGTTGATCTGTTTCTTCACTTCTCCAGGTGAGTATTATAGTTTTAAGAATGCTTGATAGAGATCCTGAACATGTCTGTCTCTGACGGATCAGAGCAAGTGCAGTTATGTTTTAGGGCTTGGCTGTAGACAATGTATCATGTGATGTGTCCCGGATAAAAGATGGAGGCATGTAGTGAGAGAGAGTGAGTGAGAGATAGGTATGGTCAGTAGGTTTCTGTTAAAGGGTGGTGTTTATGTTAAAGACCCAATGGGCACTCTTTGAATCAAAGCAAATTGTTTGACTTGCTACAACAGACTAAAAAAACTACCTTGTGACTTAGTCTTCTTTCACATAACATACTGCAGTTTCAATTTCATGCATCTGATGAAGTGGGATTATGCCCACAAAAGTTTGTGTTAAATAAATATGTTAGCCTTTTGAAGTGCCACAAGACTCATTATCTGAAATAGAGGTCATCAAGGGAAGAATTCGTCCTAAGTATTTTTTTGCTGCAATGAAGAGTTAAAACAAAACCGTAAGGATTTTAACCCCTATGTTGAGCAGGTTTTTGTGCACAGTTTCATCAAAAGCTTCCCCCTGTTCTCAGCATCATAAAGGCAAATTTTCCATGTAAGTGTGTTTCAAACTGTGTGCCTCATTAAACTTTGCTGAATAACTTGCCACAAACTGGCTGACAGTAATTTTGAAGTAATATGCTTGCTGCTACAGGAGTCGTTAACCTAAGACAGACTGAGCAAAGGTGTTGTCATAGAGATCAAAGCAGTGTTAATTATATTGGACCCATCTGCAGCTCCTTGAATGAAAGGTCATTTACCAAAGAGATGGGCTTTGTCCCAAATTGGTAGCAGACCATTAAACCCAAAGCCATCAGATTCTGCAGAAAGTTCCTTATTAGATAGAACTGTCATTCCGTAGAATGGGCCAAATACGGTGAGTAACTGAGCAACTTTGCTGGAGATGGAAATAATTTCTGTCTGTAGCTTCTCATCCTTGAGAATCCAAAAGCAATTATTTCCTGGAGCCCTTTTGTTAGCAGAAATGATTCTTTTACTTCTAGCTGTGAGCTCCTATGTGCAGAGGCTGCGGGCTGCTGTGAGTAGATGGAATATAACACTAACAAGCTTCTTGGAAAGCCTTGTTTAAGTAGAATTGGTCAGTTCCCCTTTGATTGTGATTCAGTGTTCCCCACTGATAGTGTTTTTAATTTTAATTTAAAAAAAAAATCTTTCCAAGGACCAGGCATTAATGGGGGAATTACCACTTAGTCTTTCCAACAATGTCAGGTGGCAGCTTCTTGCATATTTATTTTCATTATTTGAAACACACGCCACTGTTCCTATTTAGGGGATTGATTCATTTTGCAAATCCCTTGAAAGAATAGTGTCTGTCTTATTTGCTAGGCTAACTATTTGTCTGTGAGCACAGCCTTTTTAAAAATGAGTCTCTGGCACTCTACAGTAAATGTAATTAAAATATTTATATATATTTTTTTGTCACTGCTTCTCATCAACAGACAGTACTGTGGCTATCTGTAAAATGAGATTTCTGTGTTGTAAGGAGTATGGCTCTGATCTAACCCTAATGAAGGATGCCAGTGTTGGGATGGTGTTGTGTGCAACAGAGAACAGCATGAGAAAGGGCTTAGAGTTGGGCACATACTTACATACTTTGCTGAAGAGCCTAGACTTTGACTGCTAGCTCCTTTTCCATGGAGTCGCCCTGAAGACCAGCCTACAGCTGTGTTGGCTGTACTTAAACATCCAGCATGAAATAGGTCTCTGTGGCTGGGGGCCTGCTAAAGATCTGTTCCCAGGGAATTATTGACTCCTTTGGCTTCTTAATTTCCTTGATTTTTCTCACAGGATGGAGGCCCTGCTTATTGAATTCTGTCCTATGCCTGCCTTTTTTGAGCTCTTCTCATGGAGTTTGACTTTCTGGCTTTTGCTCCTGCAGTCAATCACAGTTCCTGCTGGTGTTTCATTAGAAATCCACCAAAAATTTGGTGTCATACTGAGACAATCACCATGTTCTAACAACGTTTCATTGTACTGGGAATGGATGACTGCAGCTGCTCATACAAGATGCTAAGTGTAAAAGTGGGGTTTGAGTCCCAAATTGGCCTACATGATGTGGTAGGTGACTTTCTGGATCATGGAATAAATAGACAACAAGAAAGGACAATGGCTGAAGAGTGTGGGGAGATTTGTGGGAGGTCTAGGAGCCCTTGATTTTTGTGCTGCACCACTAGCCTGCATCCGCACTATGCAGAGAACAAGTTAGTAACTGATGAGTACAATAAACTCATTGAGATTTACCCTATCCCCTTGGTAAAGCTAACCAACTCACTTTACTAACACTACTGCATATGCTGTGAGGGTTTTGTGTGTGGATGGGGACTTGAGTGAAGACAAAAGCTTTCCAATTTTCCCATTCTTCTTTCACCTCTGCTACATTTTGTTGTGTTTGTAACATTTTTTCACACAGCTGTACTCATGGAGCCATGTCTCAGCTTCCAAGCCAATGGGGTGGTTGTACATGTCTGCTGTTTATTTTCAATAGTCTATAAAGCAGCATTGTTAACAAGAAAGGATCACTGTGAATGCCAGTGTGCTCAGAAATAATAAAATACAAAAATGCTAATATGAAACCCAAGGTCACACTCTGGATCTCTGCCAGTTTATTGAAGATGTCACTTCTGTAATTTTGCATATTCTCAACTGTGTATGTCACACATTGCTAAGCCAGAAGTGTTCCTTGCTGAATAATAATCCATTTGAATGGCAGATATTCAATAGGAAAATTTTACAAATGTGATGAGAACAAATGTTTTAGAAATGGCCAAGTATTTCAAGGGCAGGTCATCTCAGTCATAACCCCCCTCCCCCAAACACCCCAAAAACAAGAACTGGTGGCATGTGCTGGACAGGTATGTGAAAGGCAATAGGGGTTTTTTCAGTGTTGCTTGTGTTTTGTGGCTATTGACTCTACCAATTTGTTAAATGCATTGTTCAGGGCATGGAGTGTAAATACATATTATCTATGGCAGGGGATTTTTAACTTTTTTCTTGGGACCCAGGTGAAAAAAAATAATTTATTCCAGCAATCCAACAACTACATCTTTGAGCAATGCATTCCAGTCTTTTGGCAACAGGGGGTGCTGTGACCTAGCACCTGAGGATCTGTGACCCAGTAGTGGGTCCAAGCCTAAATTTGAATTGTAGATTTTGACCTCAGTGCTACACCACTTGCAGGGGCGGTGTTAGCAAGTCGAAACATAGTTCCATTTTTTTTTTTTTTTTTAAATTTGCTGCTCTGACAGTGGAGGCTCAGGCTGCCGAAGATCGAGATAGACAGCATTATGTCAAACTTTACTGTCAGTGCAGACGAGGACCAAGGAGAAAATAAGAAGGGAAGTGGCTTGCCAAGGTCACATTGCTGGTCAACAACAGAGCTGGGGATGGCACCCAGGCCACCAAACTCCTAATCTAGAGCACCCTGTCTCCAAGTTGCACATTCATGAGTTTTTGTAAGATCAGGGTCTAAGTAGTGGTGCTGGGGAGACCAAGTGTATTATGTAACAATTTCCTTTCGTGAACTTGTAATAATAGCATACATTCAGCTACAGGGCCAGACTCTGCCATCCTGGCCCATGGTGAGTAATGCCTCATTCCAGTAGTGATCCCACTGAGAACAATGAGACTAATTGAAGAGTAAGGATTTGGAGAATCTGAAGTTCTGTGGCCAAGTAATTTTGCTGAAGTATCACCTACTGTAAATTGCTGAGAGTGCTCAGCAGAAGCAGCCTTTGAGGTAGGCAAAGCAGGTACACGCCTAGGGCCCTGAGCAGTAAGGGGCCCCATCTCCCATTTCACCTACCCCAAAAGCCATCTCTCCTCAAGGAGGAGCTCGGCCTTGGGGTCGGGGCTGGTGTGGGGGAAGGGATAGTGGTGGGGGGACCAATAGCAGATGACTGGGAGTAATGGGGGGCACAGGGGCTTATAGGGGTCTCTCATGGGCCTATAGAGGGCCCTGTAGGCCTATAGGGGGGCCCACAATAGCCAAAGGCTGCTTTTGGTGCTAAGTACAGATATGCAGCTGAAATTTACAAAGATATGCCTGGGCTATATTTCTGAGGATGAATAAAAAAGAAGTGCAAGTCCATGAAGTCACAAAAAGTTTTACAGGACCAATTATCAACAATGCCAGCTCTGTAATACAAAGGGCTAGTGCAAGATGTGGAGGAGCAGACAGGTTTTAGATCAGTGAGCAGACTTCAGATGATCCTTTGTAGGTGGTGAGCTTATCTGATCTCACCTGCAAAGCAGGTTAGTAGTTGGGAAGGAGACCTCTAAGAAAAAGGGGTGCTAGAGGAAGGGGAGCTGGGAGCCACCCAGAATGAATTAGAAATGGATCGCCAGACCACTATAGTGATAGCAGGCACCATGTTAGTGGAAGCAACATCTCTGAGATGCAACTTGAACTCAGCTCAGAGCCACTTCCATACAAGGCATATTGTATGCTGGAGAATTGTGCCACTTCAACTACATCATAGCATCATAGAGTTGGAAGGGACCTCATGAGGTCATCTAGTCCAACTCCCTGCTAAAACAGGACCCCTCCCACTAAATCATCCCAGCCAGGGTTTTGTCTAACCAGGCCTTAAATATCTTAAAAGATGGAGATTCTGCCGCCTCCGTAGGTAACCCATTCCAGTGCTTCACCGCTCTCCTTGTGAGAAAGTTTTTCCTAATATCCAGCCTCGACTGCTCCAGGTGCAACTTGAAACCATTGCTCCTTCTTCTGTCCTCTGTTACCACTGAGAACAGTGTGGCTTCCTGCTCCTTGGAGCACCCCTTCAAGAAGTTGAAGGTTGCTGTCAAGTCCCCCTTTAGTCTTCTTTTCTGCAGACTAAATAAACCTAGTTCTTTCAATCTCTCCTTGTAAGTCATGTGCCTCAATCCCCTGATCATTTTTGGTGCCCTCTATTGGACTCTTTCTAATTTGTCCACATCTTTTCTGTAGTGGGAAGGCCAAAACTGGACGCACTATTCCAGATGTGGCCTCACCAGTGCTGAATACAGGGAAATAATCACGTCTCTTGATCTGCTGGCAGCATTCCTACTGATGCAGCCCTTAGCCTTTTTGGCAATAAGAGCACTTTGTTGATTCTAAGATCAGTAAAGCTAAAAGTGCTACAATATCTCTGAAGTGGAGGTAGCTATAGGTGTATAGACCAGGGGTCTCAAACATGCGGCCCCTAAAGCTATTTCCTGTGGCGCACAATGACACTATTGTTACTGGTATTTGCAATTAAAGCCGTAACATGGCGTTTTTGCATCCCAGGGCTTCTTCCGATCGGAATGCGTCCCTTTCCATTAGCGGCACTCAGAGCTGGCACTGCAAAGTCACCTCTTTAATAGCACAGCTCTACTGACTTGCTTCGCGCAGCCCGGGGCTGTGCCCTGTTGACCCCACTGTAGTTGCAACCCTGTTTGCAATATCATTGTATGAAAAGGTTTCAGTGGTGTGGCCCTCAAGCTAATTTACTAGACCTCATGCAGTCCTGTACTAGTCCTCCTGTGGCCCTTGTGGTGATTTGAGTTTTAGACCCCTGGTATAGACCTTTATATACATATAACTGCATCCATGTGAGAGGTTGTGTTAATCTAAAGCAGTTGGGAAAAAACTGACGCCTCTAACCAATATTATTATACTGGTACAGAAACTGTAGACCTTTCCTAACTTAAATTGGTATAATGATCCTGACATAGCAAAGCACATTTTCACATTGAAGTTAATTTAAGTGCACACTCAAAGTTAAACAATCACATTCATCCTATTTGTCTGTCTGGTTTCATCCCATTTGTCTATCTGACATAGTAATTCAAGGTAACCTACCACTTGCCAAAAGAGTTCAGGTCCTAATGGAAAGCAATGGTGATTTTGTGTTGACACATGAAATCAGGTAAACATCTGGGAGTCTCTAGGAGCATGGTGCAATCTGTGGCACTTGAGGCCCATAATGTGATGATATCAGCAGTGATATACACTGGAAACTTATTAGTTTGCTGCTTCTAACTGGACAGGGTGAAGAGGCCTCCCATAATCCAGGAGAGAGTTTAGATTTGCACCCTTTGAGGTTGTAAATGAAATTCTGAATTTCTATTCTACAGCTGAATGCAGTGTAGGCTTCCTTGTAGCAGGTGGTTATGTATCCTTTCTCCATAGTTTATTCACAAACAATATCAATCTCTTTGTATCCATCATGGGAAGCACATCTGTGCACCCCAGGTTATGATCTATATGATTTTTCTGTTCATTTATGCACTGGGCTTGCATGTTTTATGCCAATTATGCCATGCAAGGTTTCTTTAAGGCTGTTCATAACCTATTCTACATGATTACTATGATGGTATGTTTCCCGTAGCCTCATGCACATGTACAGATTTGCAGCATGGCTCAGGGGGGTGGGAGACAGACAGACAACTCTCTTCCAGCAACACATAAACAACCAAAGCTGTGAGCAACCATGTATCTGGGGAGGCCACACAGATTTGCTAATTGAGGTGGCTCAGACCAGATGAAGAGATCACCTCTACCCAGAAGGGGAGGGCGGAGGGGGAGTGAAAACAAAGAGAAACACTTGGAAGGATTTGGGGCTTTTGGCCTGGGAATTTCTATCTTGAAACAACTCTAAGCAAGACTGGGGCCCTGCCTGGCCTCAGGCAGAGACTGGCTGTGCAAACATCTGACAGCTAACATTTTGAGCATAAACTTGGACTATGAGGTCAGTTTAGGGAGCGTGATTAGGTTAGTATGTGTGTTTTACCTTTTATTTTCTTGTGGTCACTCCTGACTCATTTATATTGTGATTCTGCCTTGATTGGCCATATTCTTGCTCAGAAAAGACTGTGTACCAGTACCCACAAAGAATTTAAGAGCCTGGGATTCACTCCTGCTCTGCCATTGACCTGCAGTGTGAACTAGGGCAAGTCATCTCTCTCCTCTGTGTCTGTTCCTTTTCTGTCTTTGTCTGTTTAGAATGTACTCTTCAGAGAAGGAACTGCCTCTTAGGATACATCTGCACATCTAGCCCACCAGCACCCTGACCATGGTGGTACTATACTGAAATACTGCTAGTAATAAAGTCTCCTTTATTGGGTGGAATCTCTAATGCTTTCAGTGAACTCTGAAGTGCTTCAGATCTGAAGACCTCAGACCATTCTACATTACTGTCTGAGCTCATCTAGCTTCACCTTCCAGCCATTGGAGTATGTTAGATCTTTCTCTGCTAGTCAGTTATTGAATATTTGTTCCCTATATAGGTACATATTGTAATCAAGTCACTCCTGAATCTTCTCTTTGTTAAGCTAAATAGATTGAGCTCCTTGAGACTGAAAAGCTTTGACTTCGTCATTCTTGTAGCTCTTGGCTGAATCCTGTCTAATTTATTTATTACTTCTGGAATTGAGGACAGCAGAACTGGACACAGGATTCCAGCAGTGGTCACTTCAGTTTCAAAAACAGAAGTAAAACAACCTCTGAGCTCCTACCTGATATTCCCCTTTTGGTGTCTTCCAGGATTCCTTAACCCATTTGGCCATAACATCACACTGGGAGCTCATGATCATTATCTGCTACAAACCTCAAATCTTTTTCTGAGTCATTGTTTCCCAGGATAATACCACATTCTCCAATTATGGTCTATGTTCTTGTTCTGAGGTGTATACTTTACAGTTAACTGTATTAAAATTAGAAATTCCAAAGATATTTTAGTACTGATAGCAAGAGATCTCCAGTATATGCCACTCAAATAGAAGACCCCATAATCATGTTTCTTTCTCCTCCCCCACAACATATTGTACATAGGTGTGTGAGGAGTCAGTCATCATGTTCCTTGAGTGACCTGGTGGTCTGTAACTGACACCAACCAATACCCCACCTTAGACTTCATCTCTTAGGACGCTGACCTGTAAGCACTGAAAATCATTTTCTTTCAACTTGTCAATGAATAAGTAGTTAAAGAATTTCTTCTCTTCATATCTGTAGTTCTTTGATTAATTATATTCTCATCATTTTGATTCTGTATCAAATGATTAGTCATATCTTCCCTCTTTTTACCTTCACCTTTTGTTATGAGCTTAATGCCCTCCTGATTATTATAGCCAGCCTCTGTCTCTTGAGACTGGTTCTTCTTCTTCTGAGATGAATGCCAGTCAAATTATCTAGTCCCCTCTCACCATAGAATTGAACCATTGTTCTTACAATCCAAGTCCTCTATTTTATATTGCTTTACCTAGCCAGTAGTTCACTTCCAGAAACTTTTATTTTCCTTTGCTCATGGGACAGAAAATGTTACAGAGAAGATTGGTTGGACATTGACCTTCGTCAGCAGGATCACCTTCTCCTGCTTCAGAATTCCCTGAGGTTATCTATTATATGTGACAGATCTTGTAATAGAGTATCATTAATGTTGATATGAACCATCACCTATGGGTCCTTGCCCACTGACTTCTGATCCTATCCAATCTTAGTAGGATGTCTCATATCTTGGATCCAGAAAGATATCACATGGTCCTGTGGGTCTGTTTGTCTCCTGTGGATAGTTCTTTAAGTTCTTCTGAGTGTTGAATCCCTAACAAGGATCTATTCATCTTCCTTGGGTGTTTAGGAGAACTCTTTATGGCAAGGCGAAAGGTCACACTTAGAGCTAGAAAATAGGAGTCTTGGCTCATGTTGCTTTCTAATCACTAAGGCCATGTCTATAGTACTACTTATGCTGGCAAACCTATGTCACTCAGGGGTGTAAAACACACCCATCCTTGCGTGACAAGTTTAATTGTCATGCATGATAGTGTGCACAGCTCTAGGTTGGTAGGACAGTTTCTCCCACTGACATAGCTACTGCTGCTGGTTGAGATGGTTTTGTTATATATAAGATAACTCATCTGTTTACTATAATTTGTTTGGACAGTTGCTGGGCTTTGAGTGTGATAACTCTCAGCTGTGTCAGAAGCTGTTGAATATTATAGGAACACATTCATACAAGGCAAAAGGAAGTTTAACACCATTAGTTGTCCAGCATGCACAAAGCTCTGAGTGGCCTTGAAACTGATTTTAGTTTGTACCTTAATCTCCGGTGAACTTCCAGCAGTGTGGTGTTGAAAGGTATGAGGATGAGGTATAAGTTGGGGAATGCAAGCGTGAAGATGATTAAAGGTGGACACTCTTTATGGTAGTGTGTGTGAAAGATGTTTTAGGTCATGTGTTGTTAGGATCTGTCTCTTTCTTAAGCAGAAAATGTGGCAGATCTGAGAAAGAAAACTGGAGAGAAGGCAGCATGAAAAGTGCTTTTGTCACTTTTCTTCCCTCTAAGCTGCACTTACTTGATCAATGCCTGTCATGGGTCATCAGCAGGACTGAACATGAGATTTCACCATAAAAATATGAGCCCCCTACTCATTGAACTAATAAAGGCTTAAGTCTCAGGGCAGTTGTAACTGATTCGTTAACATTTTCTGTCAGTCAGTCCCTAGAGGAGGCAAGCACTACACTGCAGTAATGTGGCTTACACTAACTCATTCAGTAATATCTGTATAGCTCTGAAGATGTCATATGAGCCGTAGCTGTGTACTGATGTGGCAACAAGCAGCCCATAGGCCACAGGTTGAGAAAAACTGTACTAAACTTGTTCTGTTCCCTTTTCAGGATCACCCTTTTTCTCCTTTGTTTTCTCTTCCCATTCCTTGTGTTTTTGTAATATATAAAAACAAAATAAAAACAAGTAGAAGACATTGTTATCAACATGATTTCTA
This sequence comes from Podocnemis expansa, assembly GCA_007922195.1. Classification (NCBI taxonomy): domain Eukaryota; kingdom Metazoa; phylum Chordata; order Testudines; family Podocnemididae; genus Podocnemis; species Podocnemis expansa. The sequence continues at coordinate 50,289,457 of ML681972.1, read as the reverse complement.
GGAAAACAAACAAGAAGTCCTGTGGCACTTTTTAACACTAAAAGATGTATTTATTGCATGAACTCTCTTGGGAGAAAATCCCACTTTGAAGCATCTGACGAAGTGTGATTTTCTCCCACAAAAGCTCATGTAATAAATACATTTGTTAGTGTTACAAAAATGCCACAGGACTCCTTGTTTGTTTTGCTGAACTACACTACACGACTACCCCTTGGGAGCTGAATGCTTATAGTCCGTGTTTACTTCAATTTGAGTTACAGGTGTGACAGAAAGCCTATTGCTTTCTATCATTGATAGAAACCCATCATAGATTAGTACTTGTTCACAGTGGTCACTAGTTAGCTGATAGTTGCTTGATAGCCAATGTGAAAAGAGATGGGTAGCATCAATCCAGTTTCTAAAAGATACCCCTCTTCCCTTCCCTCCCACAAAGAAAAACAACAACCTTCATGTTAATTAAGATTCTCTTAGCCCAGGGGTCTCAAACTGAACTCACCATGAGGGCTGCATGAGGACTAGTACATTAGCCCAAGGGCCACGCCATGCATGAGAACTAGTATGTTAGCCCAAGGGTCACACCACTGAAACCTTTTCGTACAATGATATTGCAAATGTTGATAGCAATAGTGTCATTGCAGGCTGCAAGAAATAACTTTAAGGGCTGCATATCGCCCTCAGGCCACAAGTTTGAGGCCCCTGTTTTAGGCAATCCAAGTCCAGACACCTTGGATTCAAAGGGCAGGGAGATTTTTACATAGGGTTGAGAGATAGTATCTACTTGCTTCTAAATCATCATTAAGGAATGTAATTTGGAGGGTGGAAGGAGTTAAATTCTGATTATGACTTAACTCTTAGTGCTGCATTTGCTATGTTTGAGCAGAGGATCTCATTCTCCAAGGCTTTCATGAGTGTTAAAAATGGAATTCTCCGAAGGATGGCCGTTCAATTTCATGGCAACCTCTGAGGTTTCAACATCTTTAAAGTGAGTTTATTAATCAGAATTATGTTGGCTGAGAATTTTGATTTGGAAAGGTCCGTCTCTCTCTCGGAAAACTAAACATCTCTGCAAACTGTTTAGACTTTTACAAAACACTGCATCCCTCAGTTCAGTTCACCGCATGAAATGGATCTTCCAAACCTAAAGAGGAGCTGCAAAACCTAAAGAGAAAGAAGTTATATACACTGATAGCAAGCAATTTACCAAATACCATAACCTTGCATTTTGCAATAACCATAAATGCTCCACGATAAAACCTCTTAACAATTATTGTACAACTCACCTTTACACCACAAGCACCTGGCAGTGGGGTAAATAAAGTCTATAACTCACACCCCTTTGGACATTCCTCTCTACAGAAGCTGAATGGGTGGTTGAGGTGAGAGAGGTTTAGAAAGAGTTCACTGAGTTAATTTTCCAAGCACTGCAGTGTTTTTTGGAGAAAAGATTAAAAGAGACAGAGATACTGTAGATGATAAATCTAAATTGAATGTGCAGACCAGGAAAAGTTATTACCACCCTTGAGGTTTGCCAAAGAAACATTAGAGAACAGTAAAGACTCACTTAGAGATGTCTCTAGCAGAGAATTCTATATAGATTAAGTAATTTACAGCTGCTGTATTGCATGGCAAACTAATTGCATGCTGGAGATGTATGTTCAGCTGGTGACTGGTTTTGCTAGAGGTGGTATAAAAACAAAGGTACATCGAGAAAGAAGAATGGCGCAGGCATTTGGTTATTAGCTTTGAAATCGGGAAATGCAGATTGAGTTTCCTGTTCTTCAGCAGAATTCCAGGATGGCTGTCATTTAATCTCTTGGTGCCCTAGTTCTCAATCAGTAAAATGCGACCTCCTGTCTGACAGGAGATGGTGCAAAGTTAAATATATTAAAAAACTGTGAGGTTCTTAGCTGTAATGGAGGTCATATTAGTTACCTAAGAGTGAGAAATACGCAGTTCAAAGGATCATGCTAGAAATTTTGACAAACATCTTGATTTTCCTTTAAACTGCGCCTTGTACAGTCATTTGCACCAGTGTAAAATGTTGATAAAACACTACCATATAAGAATGCAAGCATTTTGCACTGGTATAAATGCCTACACAAAGTGCAGAACAATGGAGGTTGGGGTCCAGTAAGTAGTAAATAGAAATTCTTGTCTTGCGTACATTGGATGGCTCCTAGAGCTGATGAGTTTGCGTCATTGCATTCTACTTACATAGTCTTACATGACCTTGTGATCCCTTTACTAGTGGGTTAGCACAGCCACGTGTTGAGTTCCAGGAATAGTGTCATGGTGAAAGCTCACTTGAACAAGCAAGTAGTTCTATGGTACTTAAAAACTAACAATTTATCACATGAGCTTTCGTAGGAGAAAACTGGAAAAGGGCAAATGTCAGCTTCCCCCAGTGCTGCTGGTACAGTTTCCCTCTTTCTCGAAGGCACAAAATGCATTCTCTTCAATGTCTGGTCAGACTTAATTCCAGTATGGGGGACCTACACTCTTTAAGGGCGTGTCTGTGGTTGTGCTATATCTAGAGATCCAGCCAGCACAGTCAGAGATGTAACTGGACTGACATACATTTCTTGTTCTCAGTGTGTTTCAAAGACATGGAACAGCTGCAACTAATTTGAGAATAAGATAAATTGTTGTTCCTTCTCATTTTAAACATTAGGGGATGCTAAGCTACTGCCCATTGCTCTATACAAAATAGCTAATTGATGTTATATTCCAGCCTTCTCTTTTAAACTCATATAGATAAGGATAATGAAAGGTTATCAGCCTGATATGACATTCATTAACTAAAAGCCTAAATTCTCATTTAGAACAGGCTCAGTAAATATGATGGCTTATTTCATTTTCATTGGTGGTTCCATTTTTAAAAAAGCAGAAATATGTCTGTAGGATTATTGACAGAATACTTTTGTCTCTTGCTGTCTTGAAAAATTTCTGGTGGCAAAGCTTGCCAAATTGTGTTCCATTTTTGTTATTCCTGACATTTTTTTTTCCACAATGTTGAGCAACTTTAAGGGATCACGGTTTTAAAATGCTGGTCACCTTCTACTATACAACCATACAAAACAAACAAATTGGAATGCAACACTGGGCTGTTTCTGTTGTGGAGGGTTAAATCTCACATGATATCATCTAGATTCAGGAAAGTTACACTAAATTCCTGAAGTTTAAATTAAATGCTGATAAAAAGCTACATTTGAAGGGCACCAGGAAGTGTGTTAGGCTCAGGGTATGTTATATTTTATAATACTTATATTCTGATAAGGAAAAACCTGAATGTTGATTTTAAAATATCCCACTTAGAGTTTGAAAGGGAAACAAAACTCAGACAAGGATGGGTTTATTTTCAGTGAAGGATTTGAAAGGGTAGAGTGAGCATTTTTAATCTGAGTTCATCCCTTGCTGATACTTAGCATAGAGATATCCTATAAATAAGAAAGAGCATGGGATTATTGTTAAGTTATTTGAAAGCAACTGACTTTTTTCAAGCAACAACTGGAGGAAAAAAATATGGACCACGTTCTGTGCTCACCACAGATGGTTGGAAAAATGAAATTTCCATGTTGGGGGAAAATGCCACCATTTCAGAAAAATAATCAACCAGAATCAATACCAAAAGAAAAATCTCAGAATATTTTGCAGAACAAATTCCAAAATATTCCAATTAGAAAACATCAAAATGATCTGACTGAAACATTTTGTTTCAATAGATTTGAAGCAGTAGATGTAAACAGAATTAAAATTGGTTTAAGTTGTAGGAAAGTTGAAACAAATTGAGAAGGTGAAAACAAAAATACTCAGTTTCATATTCAGATTGTTTCAGAATATTTGTCTGAAATGTCATCAAAATCAGCATGCTCCCATAAAGTATTTAAATGTTAAGAAAACAGCATTTTCAAATGAAAAAGAATTCTACTTTTTTTTCAAATAACTTTAATCCTGATTTATTTACTTTTTAATTAAATTAATTTGAAAATTAGCTGCTATTTTTTTTGTTTGTTTATTTACTCACAAGCATGTGTGAAAAAAACTTCCACACTGACTTCTGTGTTTGTAAATTTCAAAAGCAATTAAACTTTGCAGTGCAGTAAGTCATATTTTTCCTAGTATGTTTCAGTTTATTACTTAGAATCCGCTCAGTCATTTATACTTGTCTGAAAACTCAGGAAAGGTTTTGGTAATTGGCACTGGTGGAAAACTGAACTGTTAGAAATACCTCTATTGGGTGATCACAGGTATTTGTAGTCATTCTAACTGAGAACAGAAATCACAAGTAACTGCAAAGCCAACTATGTTACAAATTGTAATTATGAAAATAAAGAATTGATTCTAAGTTAATCTGGTCAATTAATTGCTTTCTTGAGAGGTTCCTGCCTGGTCCCATGCTAGTGGTAATAAACCATTACCTTACTTTTTGCTTCTCTTCCTGGGGATGTGAGAACCAAGAATGTTTACATTACCTTGGATCCAAAGGAGCCACTGTGTTAGTCTAATCCAGTAAAACAAACAAGGAGTCTGGTGGCACTTTTAAAGACCGATGAATTTATTTATCGCATGAGCTTTCATGGGAGAGAATCCCACTTCTGAAGTTCCCCATCTTTAAAGGTTTGATAAAGTTGGATTTTCTTCCATGAAAGCTCATGCGATAAATAAATTCATTAGTCTTTAAAAGTGCCACCAGACTCCTTGTTTGTATTACCCTGGATGTGTTTGAATTTGATCTTAACCACTTTGTCTCTCAGTCTCCCCTTCCTCATCAGTACTCTGGAGGTAAAACAGCAAAGTTGTGAGGATTAATTAATTTATGTTTGGATAATGCAGTTAGAACCCCTGGTGGAAGGATACTATAGAAGGGCAAAATATTGTGCTGTATTATCAATTGTGTGCATTATGGTAGCTTTGAGATGCTCTAGCTAGGACTGAATTCTAATATGCTATATACACTATATGAATAATAAGAGACAGTCCCTGACTGTTTGCGGCGGAGCTGATCAGAATTTTTTTCTGTCAAAAATGAGTCTCCAAGACAAAATGTCTTTTTTTTAAAAACAATTTTTCCATGGGAAAATTTCAGTTTTGCCTAAAGATTTTTTTTAAACTTTCTGAAAGTGACATTGACAAATGTTTTGGGAGGGCTGTCCAGGTTGAATGCTTTGTTTCTCCCTCCTCCTGTTCTGTGGTCAGAGAGACTGAGTACCCCAGCTCCTTGGTTCCAGAGCTATGGATGGGAGTAGCACCTAATCTCTTTCGGCAGAGGAGCTGGAATGATCTTGTCAATTTCAGGTTCCCGGAAAGTGATTCTAGGCAAGCATCTGTGAAGCTGAAATAATTTTGTTTAAGTTCTTCTAATGTTTTCCTTGAAGTCTGTTCTTGTGAAGAATTTTGCCCATTTGCCATTTTTCCCATTTCAGGGTGATTTTTCCTTTTCAGTAATGTGACATTTTCAACAGGAAAGGATTTCCATTTCTGGCCAGCTCCCATTTGCAGTCTAAATAGAAGAACAAAGGCATAGGGTAGGACAGTAAGATGAGGAGCCGAAGTGACATGTTCTATATCACACAGCAGGGCAACAGTAGATTTTCTGAATAGAACTGAAATCTGCTTAATCTTAGGCGAGAGGCCACTACTCTGGTTTTCAAACAGTTAAATTTAGACACCAGGGGGTCAGATTAACAAGGGAATGTAGGTGACTAGAAATGCGGATAGTTGGCTAATGAGATGTACATATGGAGCTAACCTGGTAGTCGGCAGGGTCTTTTCAAGAGAAGGTTGGTGTCAATGGCCTCTCCACTTACTTGAATGCCGCTAGTGAACTATTTTCATTTTAGGCACTTTAGTACACTTGAAAATGTGGCCCCAAGTCTGATGCTGTACCAGTTTAAAATGCTCAGAGCAAGATTGAGATGATTCATTACCATAATCTTCCAAGAAACTGTATTTGGACAGTAAATACCATGCTTGACTCTTACATACAGAACAATGAACCACATATGGGTGATTGGCTACAGGTCCCAAAGTGAGTTAAGTGGCAGGGCTGGGAATAGAAGCCAGGAGTCTTGAGTATTAGGACTTGTCTACACTGCCCCATGTCCTACAATTTGGATGATGGAGGCATGAAAAGCAGTGTGCATCAAAGGACTGCTTTATAAGTCCCTTGAGTAGATGCTGAAGGCATGAACTAACAGTTCCCCATTTGTGTTACCATAAGCTTCCATGAATGTTAACTAGGAACTTTTCATTTCACCCCTGCAACATCCACGAGGGGGGTGTGCCATGCCATTCACACCCCCATAGTCCGAACTGCGAGGCAGTGTAGACATAGCTTAAGACTCTTGCTCTAACTAAAGCTCTGTTCTCTCACATTGGAACAGAAGGTTCCCAACTTTTCCTACACTCTTTTGATTCCTTACAGTATATGAAAATGTTCCTTAACTCTTCAGGTTTGATTGCAGGGGTGCACCAAGAATGAAGAGCAGGGGTCTTCTTCCTAGGGATTAATCTTTATTCATTGGTCAGCCAGCTGGAACCACACAACAAGGCTGAAGATAAATGGCTGAAATCGACCGTTTTGAATTTTACAGCTGAATAGGAAAATTTTTGTAAAGAGATCAGTCATCTGACAGGTCTTTTTCAAATCTGAATTATACAGTGGGGAAACTGCTTATTTTTGCAGGTAGCAGTAGAATAAACCAGCATAAACAAACAAAACCCAACAGTACCAGAACTATTTCAACACTCTGCCTCTTTGGAATCTTAGCCCCTGTCTAATATTAGGTGAGATTTTCAAAAGCATGTAGAACAGTTAGGCACTCAGAACCCACTGGAAGTCAGTGAGATTTGGGCACCTAATTCCCCTAAGCACTTTTGGAAATTCCATGATTACTCTTACAGGAATAACAATAGGCCCTACCCAGACTAGAACCTCAGTGTGCTTTGATACTGTATGTGCAAGTAATAAGAAACAATTACCACTACAGCTGGACAAGAATTTTCTGCCAAATAGTTTTCCAGATTAATGGAAACATTCAGGGAAAATTGGTTTTTGACAAACCTCTCTTCCCCTTTCTGCCCTGAACTAAAAGTTATTTTGGCAAAAACCTAGGCTTTTTGGGGGGCAAAGGCAGCAATTTCTGATTTTTAGACACAAATTTGGTTCTCCTTTTTTAATGGAAATTTTTCCCAAAGGAAAAAAATCCTGATGAGCTCAAATGGCTGCCACAGTTAAATAATGATTGCATAAATCATACAACCAAGGAACAAATAATTTCATATTACTTCTGTAACCAACCAACATAATGGATATATTGAAGTTCAGTTATAGACTGTTCAGATACAACTTTGAGTAAAAATATAAATCCAAGGATGCCATCATGTTCTTAGGCACTAAACATGTGAAATTAAATATGCAGTTATGGATTACTCAGCTTCAGGTTGAATATTTCTAAGTAGCATGTTAATCTTGAAATGCTTGTTTTTGTAGTTGGTTATTGTTGTTTACCAGTAAATTAGTCTTTTTAAATGAAATAAAAATTGTCCTTGGGCTTGCTCCAGTGCTTCCTGAATATAACGGAGTTTGGGGCTTGCAGATTTAGAGGAGAGGCAGTTTCATCTAATTTCAGATTGTAAAATAATTCAATATGATATTGGGACCAGCCAGAAGTAAAGGTTTGGGAGGTGAGGGGTTGTTCTGGGCCTGATTCTGGTCTCATTTAGGCCCCGGTTTAGTGCTAAGCGTTCTGTGTAAACAACTGCACACCTAGTCATTTGCAATATGTAATAGCAACAAGTTTAAATTCCTCCTGCTAAACCCAAGGACTAGGCTGTATATTCTTGAGCCTCATTTACTGGCACTTTATCAATTAGTGAGTTATTTATAGATATCACTACAGACTTCTCTTGTATCATTCAGGAAAGCACTTAAATATGCTTAAAACCATCCTGTTCTGAGTGATTTCAGTAGGTCTTCAGTATGTGTTTAAGTGCTTTCCTGAACTGTGGCCTTTTGTCAATGTCAATCAGCAATAACACCATTGAAGAGATCTGCATTAACAAAACCTCAAGGTAACTTAGACCAGAATTGGGCCAGTTATCTTCTTCTGAACAGATTCAACTGTCCTTGTTCCATGTTAGCACCTATTTAGAATTGTCCATTGGAACCAGAGCCTCTTACAGCTTCACAAACGTCAACATCTAATTCCTCTCAGTCCTACCTAACCAACTTAAGCATTTTTTCCATTTCTATAATCACCTTGTTTTGAGCTACTATGAAACGTGTTTATCTCTCTCTCTCACGAGAACGAAAAGGCTAGTTAAGAGATATTGGGTACTGTCACAAACACACATGTATATATGCCCTATTGCCTACATCTGTTATTGCATTACCTTGTTATAACAATATGCTTTCATCTGACTGCACAAGCTAAACCGCCTAACGCAATTGCGATTAAATGCCTCCTTACATTTTTCAGCACAATCCATCACTACATAAACTCCAAATGCAGTCAAACAAAATCTAAAGTGAGCACATCTGAAAGCAATGAACTGTGCAAAACAACTGATGCAATGCAAATCCAAAAAAACTCCCCAGAAAATTGGTTCGTAATGTTGATGCTTGAAAAGAAAATAATAGAAACAGTGGCTCTTGGCATTGTTCACCCTCAGTCCCAGAGCTGGCATCCTGTTCTGCTCAGTAGTTGGAATAATTTTGGGCTTTTTTTTGTTTTTTCTTTTCCACTTTGCCTGTTGTGAAATCAGGTGTGTTCCCATTGGTAGCAGCTTCAGCTTTCCTTTTGAATTATTCATCAATGTAATCTAAACAATATAGAGTGGGAAAAAAGACAGCTGAAAAATGCATCCTCTTTTGAAGTATCTCATAATTGTTTCAAGTGCTGATGGGATTCCAATTATGTTTTTCAATACTATGTTAGCATATCAAACTGAAGAGAAGAGCAACCTAAAGCAAAACCTAGGCATCCACGTAAAGATTTTTCCTGGCATTATCTTCAAATTACATTCTTTTCGGTATCAACATGTAACATATTTTTTCGTTTTAAACAGAAAATTAGATGCACAATAGCACAGTCACTTTGTAATAATGGCTATTTTGTTGCATGGAAGAGATGTTATCATGTTTATAGTTCTGTAAATCAACATACAGAAAATAAAAGACACCTCTTTTGAAGTGCTTCATTCTCTCTAAGGCAGAGATCTGACACAGGGGTAATTGCTTCTTTCCCTGGAGGATATTAGGAACCCATGGCTAGTTCCTTGATGGTGTCAGTTGGTGTGAGTCCAGTGATGCTGACGGACTGATGCTTGTTTGGAGTAGCTGGAGTTCTGCCGCAAGAATCAGCGCGTGTATATCTTCAAGAAAGCGCAGCACTTCTGAAAATGAGGGAAGGGTACATTGTTGACTGGTTAGCATAAGTAGCTGGGCGCCAGGGTTCCTGGCTCTTGTTCTTGGCCTTGCCACTGGCTTGCAATGTCCCCTGAGGCAAATCATTAAGGGTATGTCTATGCTGACGGTGGCAAAATCACCACCGTCAGCGTGATCTTCTGGGAGCAATTCAGCAGCAAATATGAACTTGCTGAATCACTGTGGAAATCACTTCAGCAACTCCAGCCCCAGAACTGGAGTGGCTGAAAGCTGACCGCATGTCATTTACCGTTGGCTTCGTGTCTTGGTGGCTTAGAAAGCTGTCAACAGATAACAAGGTATTTTATGTGCCTTGCATATCTGCCATCAACTGCTGCTGAAAAGTCCAATAAGTTTAGACTAAGGTTTAAATTCCTTGCACTTTGCTTTGGCATCTGTAAAACAGGAATAATACTTCCCTACCTAACAGAGATGCTGTTAGGATGATGGAAGTGCTCAAATACTATGGGAATGGGGACCAGGGAAGCAGATATGTGAATGGATCTGAAGTTCACTTATTCTAAACTGCTTTGATAACTGATTTCTATTTCTTTAAAATTTCCATTTGTTTCTTGATATCTTGAACTCACTGGTAGATAGATTTTTCTGTTTCAGGATTTAATTGTTAACTGCTAAAAGATTATGAGGATCCTTTCTGGAAGCAGGTAATACAATTTTTTTAACACCTTTCTCTGATGGTGAAGACAGTCTTCAGAGAGAGATAAGTGGACAAGTTGGATCATGGATAATGGGCTGTGAAATAGTCCAGGAAGTCCTATGTTCCCATAAAGAGAATCAGTTCTGGATAGAGAGAATTTTTGTTTTAGTGACTCCAAGTCTTACTGTGTTTTTTTGCGGAATACAAATAGGGAATGAAGCCTTCATTGGGTAGGCCAAGTGCATGTAGAAGAGTTTTTTGTTTGTTTATTTTATCTGAATTTCGGATTTGCAATCATTAATGTGTTCCAGAAATGGGCTTAATGATATATTTAACAGATGCATTAATTTAATGTTTCTCATAACCTAGTCATTTATTGCAACCGGGGAAGGAAGATAAAGCAATATCATAAAAGATCAAATACTTATTCAAAATTAATTAATCCTATGTTAAATAAATCACACTGCTTCACTAAAAATGCTGGAGATGTCTTCAGCTCCCAACATGCACACACTTTTCATCTAATACAGATCTTCATTTCAATTCAATTGATCTATGTAATATTTCAGCAGAGCTAAGGGATACTAAACATTCTGCAAAGGCAATAATCAGAGTAATAAATCTGTCTTTGTTTCCTGTTGGAGCTAACAATTGCTTCCTGGGGAGTAAGGAGGGTCTTTCAGATGAAAGAAAAAGTCTGGGAGTTAGGATTCTATTCCCAGTTTTTTTAATGGACATTTTGTCACTTAACCATCCCATGCCTCAGTTTCCTCATCTATATAATGGGGATAACAAGACTTGTGGTATATGGGATAGTTAATAATTGCAAGAGCTATCTGAAACCTTTGAATTATACCATACTTATACAGGGTGGTGTTATGTATTACTATTAATCATTAATAATTTTCCAATATACAATATGCTGTGCTTGAAACTAATTTTAAAGATACTGTCCAGTACAAAGAAATAAGCTATATTATTATTTTATTTTATATTAAGGTAATGCCTAGGGGCCAGTTTGTGCTGGCCACTGAAGGTCTTACAATATTAGACCACAGAACAAAGGAAGGAAAGGAAAGCAGAGGTGAAGTGACTTATCCAACATCACACAGCAGGTCAATGCCAAAACCAGAGATAGACCTAGGTCATCTCCTGTATTCTGGTCCTGTGCAGTGTGATGTACTGCCTCTCACCCTAATACTCTAAATATTGAAACCATATGAAGCCCTTACCAGTGGGAATTCAACATGAATTAAGGTAAACTGAATTAAGGCCCCTTTCGTTTTGAATGAGAAGGTCCACACATGGGTTGACAACAGTTTAATTAAGTTCCAAAGGGGCAGCTGTGTTAGTTTAATAAAGCAAAAAAACCTATTTTTTCAGTTTAAGTAAGTTACTTTAAATTCATATCTTTCATTAATTCAGATTAATTTTCTTGAATGCCCTCATGTAGACACATTCTAATTTCTAATGCCATGCATCACTTAGAGCTCAATTCTGTGAAGCACAGTGTGTTCTGCCTTTGCTCCTCAGTGCTTAGCTTTAAGCCTACAAGTAGTCACATTGAACTAGTCACCTGCTCACGTGCTTTGCTGGATAAAGTCTCAGCATCGTATGGGATCGAGTAATTGGAACGGTTCCACTTCACCCCAGGACACCCAGTACTGCTGGGTTACAGATGCCATTCCATCTGGCTGACAACACGGGCAGGCACCCTGACATACCTGCATGCTCACATGCATGCCAAACCACTGTACATTGGCACTGTTCCTGGAAATGTCTCCCCAGCACGATGTGCTCATGTGGAAGATATCATACTGCCAGCCAGTCAACCATACAAATGCCATGTGATTCTCAGCGGTGGGAAAGAAGCGTTTCTCCATATCTTATGATCTGTCATGTAAAGCATAAAGCAGCCCATAAATATAAAAAAGATTTTGGGTTCAATCTGTTTGTGCTCTGTCTTGTGTTCAGATCAACAACTTTTACATAAGGCCAAAAACCAGAGGCCTTAAGTTAGGCTCCTAAATGTATATATAGGCACCAGGGCCATCCCTAGGTGGGTGCAGGGCCCTGGGCGAATCGCCCTCTGTGGGGCCCCCACTCATGCCCCCTGGCACTGGGGTCGGGGTCAGCTGGCCCAGGGGAGGGGCAGGCCCCTGCATCGGCAGTCCCATACAATATTCCCTCTAAGGCCCTGAGGCAGCTGAACAACTCAAGTTGCTAACTGCATGGCCCCCCATGGGCCTGATCCTGCACAACCCGTGGGCCTGATTGCCCCCCCCAGCTCTCCAGGTAAGCCCCCCCCCCCGAGCCAGCCAGATCCCCTCCTCCAACCCTAGCCCACTCCCCCCCCCCCCGTAACACCACAGCTAGCCTGACCACCCCCCACTCTTACCCAGCTGTGCGGGGGTGAGCCATGGCTCCTCCAGCCAGAGAAGCACTGATGAAACATGCTCAGATGTTTTGAGCATGCTCTGTCAGAGCTTCTCTGGGCTGAAGTTTTAATAACTCCCAGCTCCAGAGGAAGCTCTCAGGCAGCTGGAAGACAGCGTCTTCCAGCTGGGTAAGGGCTCTGGCTGCCAGCCATGCATGGCGGGCAGTGTCCCTTGTGCAGCGCAGCGGCGGGGAGCTGCGTGGCCACGCAGTGTAGAGGGAACATTGGTCCCATGCCAGGGACTGAGAGAGCTGGCAAAAAGCGGCAGAACGGGAGTGCAGGGTCTGGTTTCTCAGCCGCCCTTAAGCCAGTGTTGTCAAACTTTTTTCCTCAGGACCTAGCTCTGCCATGCGGCAACCCACCACTGAAAAAAAGTGGCCACTGCCAGAAAACTGAAAACGGACCATGGCTGGGGGGGGGGTGGGTGGGATGGCTGTTGGGGGGTAGCAATCCCTCGTGGCTTTCGTTGTTTTTCTTGAGGCTTCTATTGCATCTCTGAAATCTACACATCTAATTTGAGATCACCTACATGGAACATGCTGATCCCACATGCTGTACTTCTGTCTCAACTCAGGAAGTATGTCAAGTCTCTAAAACTGCGTGTAGTAGCCTGGAGTGTATGTGAGCACTCCTTACAAATGGGAGGCAGGGGTGGTGACTGGGTGGAGAAATGAGATGGAAGTGCTGAGACAGAGGAAGGAGAAGAGAGCCAGTGCCAGGCTGGACAGAGCCTGTCCAAGTCCCTGCAGGTCTGGGTCCTTTCTCCATTGCCCAATCCCAGGAACTGAAGCAGCCCCTCTGGATTCCACTTGCACCTCTGTACTTCATATGCTCCCTGAGTCTGCATGAACTTTCATGAACACACAATTGTCCACAATATTGTGATTGGAGGGGTGCTAGCCCTCTCTGCTTTGTCTGGTGACCCCTGGCAGTGTGCATAAGGCAGACTCACAATGGGGCTAGCCATTCCCCCCTTCAGATTAGGACCTTGTTATACCTTCTCCTTCCAGCAGATCCATCTCTGAGTTGCATTTTATTGTTACTTGGTCTTTCTAATTGTAGAAAAAATACCATACTTTGTAACACAGGCTCCTAATAGAACAGTTTGCTTTTCTCTTCTCTTTTTAATTATCAGTCAAAAAATCTCTGGCATTTTTACTAAAATCTACAAGTTATAACTTTTGTTGCAAGCAAGAGAATTCTTAACCCATTGAAAAAAGAGGCAAGTCCTAATTTGCAAAAATAACTGCAATCCCCATATCCCAGAAATGGTGGAATAAGGTGGTGGTCACAGTTTTTTCTTTTCTTCATTGGGTCTATGGATAAAAAACCACAAAGTTTGCTTACCAGTGACCTCAGTCCTTTTCATATGAATGAAAGAAACCCAAAGAGATACTAACTCAGAGAGGAGGCACAGAGGTTGTTTGAACAGCAGTTAGCACCTCTTTGTTAGTCCTAATGACTCACCTTTTTTGCAACACTGACCAACTGTGTTACAACAGGCTGCCTTGAGCAACTTTCACACCAAGCCATTCCTCTGGCCTCACAGTAGACTCAGCCCTGTGAACTGGGCTGTCACTTTTGGCAAGCTCACTTAGTCCCTGGCATGAAGGGGCAGTGGTGCAGCCCTGCAGGGTCCCCCAAAGGGTGGGACCCTCGGCAGCTGCCCCTCACACCCTACGCTAGGGATGGCCCTGCTAGGCACCCTATATTACATAAACAGTCTTGCCAACCCCAAGTGTTCAAAAATTGTAAGTCAAGTCCCATAAATATCACAAGATTGGCTTGAAATCATGAGCTCCCTCCTTCCCCAATATTCAGTACTGGCTTCTTATTATGCCTTCTGTTTTCTGTGGTTTCAGGGCATCTCAGGTCACACCTGCAAGCTTTCCTCTCCACCATAAGATCTAGAATAGTACTTTTAAAAAGAGAAACCTTAGATTCTTATACAACCTCTTGATTCTGGCATTGGATGGGTTCTTTGCTTAACAAAAAAAAGTCCAAAGTTGTGAGACTTATAATAAAATCATGAGATTTGGCAACTCTAAAAAGGAGGCTCTTGAGTCATTGGGATAAATCATATTCTTTAAGATAGGCAATTAAAGACTTCTTGGAACTAGTGTCTAAAATGGGAAACCATGCTCTCTCACTCTTTGCTTTAAGGAAAACAATTCAAATGAATGTTGTTTTTAAGAAAGAATCAGTATTTGTCATGGAGTAGTTTTAGTATTCTGGAGTCATTATCATTGTCATTAATTAGCAAACAGCTCAGTAATGATCATGGTCTTTTGTCTCTAAAATCAAGAGTGCCGTTTCAGGGGAAAAAATATGTCTGTGGTCCCAGTGGGTATCCACAGAACAGCCTCTATTTTGTCTCTTGATGATTCATTTTCTCCAGCCCACTTATTTTATGAAGCCCTGACACTTTGTGAAGATAGAAAGCCAGAGGGTCAGGTGCTTTGGTTTCACGTTTTCTGGTTGCTTTAGTGATAGTTCCTTTTGATGCAAGGAGTTCTTTGAGCAGCTACAATGGAGATCATTCTTCCAGCTACAGCAAGTTATGGATCATTGGAGGGTTCAGCTTAGGCTGTAGTTCATAAATAATATACAATCTAAGTGGCAGTTGCATTTAGAACAGACTAGCATAATCTGTGCAAAATATTTGGGAAAGGCAACAAGCAAGCACCCTCTAGAAATTGATTTTGGTGTAATAGCAGCAATGGTGGGCAATTCTATGATCCTGAATTAATTCTGCATGGAACAAAGTGACAGAATGCAGAAGTAATGCAAAGCTCAGCATTTTCTGGCTTTGCAGAGGTGTCTGTAAAGCTTTCATTTTGCAGTTTGCATAGCTCTTCTGGGATAGGTTGTGAGCTTGTCATAAAGGGGTTTCAAAGTGAAATTCAGCTGTACTTGCTGTGATGAGTATGGTTTGGGGTTTGTGTGTGATTCAGCCCAGGGTGGCACAAAAGTTTGTGAAGCTTTCACATCTCAGCCCAGGCTGAGGGATTGCATGGGGGACTGTAAAGAAAGCTTTTCTCAGTTCTTCAGACCATTTAATATAGAGATGGACCTGGCTAAAAATCTTGGGTCCAAATGTCCTCAGATTTTGGAGGCATTAAAGTCTAAATATGATTTTTCAATAGTAGCTTAAAGCCTTTGCAATATTTGGAGTCACAGTTCCAGCTCCACTGCCCAAGAACTTTGCGGAGTGTGGGAAAGGGCTGAATGACGTGGGGGAAGGGTGCTTTTTTATCAGATATCTGGACCTGAATGTCTGATTCAAAGCCCATGAAGTCAATTGAATGACTTCTTTATTAAATTGAGTGGAGTTTGGATTTAGGGCCTGATGCTGCCATATGAAAAAAATCCAACAAACTGTAATAGACAAAGAATTGAGACATAGACCTGAATTTCAAATACCCCCAAATTTCTGGTATAATCAGATTCTTTTTCAAGCACTGCTTGGATACATTCAAAAATAGGTGTCTCCATGCTGGAGTGCTGGATTGGTTGGAACTTTTTGCCCTAGCCTGTCAGAAGAGGGCAGACGGCCACCACCCCCTGCGCCACCCCGTGGCTATATGTGTGGCCACCGCCCGGCCCCTCCCCAGTTTCATTTCTTCCACCTTAGTGTCGGTTGTGGAACCGCCTGTCCGTCGTTGCTGTATGAGTCTGTTGCCCAACTGGGAGAACCTATTTGTGGACTTAGTCCTGCCGAAGTAGGTCTCCTTTTCGGGGCCAGAACACTGCGCTACTCTGTCCACCATGCTGGGGTTTAAGCCCTGTGTTGAATGCAGCAAGGCCTTCCTGCAGGACGATTTCCACAAGAAGTGCCTCCAGTGCCTGGGCGAAAGCCACATGGTCACTGCGTGCTCCATCTGCCTGTCCTTTAAACCGAGGACAATCACGGACAGGGAGCAAAGGCGCCATGCCCTGGCCTCTGAGCAGGCCTGGCACTCCTCCCCCGAGGCTTCGGGGTCTTCCTCAGCACAGTGTGCCAGTTCGGCACTGGAGCCCGCTGCCCAGCACCATGCCGAAAGGCGATGCAGGACCAGCTTGGTACTGACCTCGGTACCATGGCACCAACATAGCCCCACCTCTTTGACACGGGGCTCCCCCCAGGACCAGTCATCCTTAGTTCTGATCCCAATGACCCCGGAGGCAGTGGAGGCAGTGAGGGCGCTTCTCCTGTTGCCTACACCCCCTTCTCTGGCGCCACCTAGAAGGAGGAAGCTGGCTTTCCTTTTGAAGGCCTAGGTGCTGCACATATGGCACTGTTTGCCTTCCCTGTCACTGGCCCCAGGCCCCCGAACACCAGAGACTGCTGTGAGTCCCAGTTCTGTGGAGCCATCCCCGCAGCACCATATTACTCTGCCGTCCCTGGTGCTGCCCCAAGAGTCCAGAGAGGTTTCCCCCATTCCAGCCCAGAGGAAGGGGCTTCAAGGGGCTCCAAATGGCCTCAGCGCTGGCTCTTGGTGCCATTGCCTTTTCACTACTGCCCCCAGGAATGGTCTCCTCAAGAGGCCCCTCTAACTTCTCCAGCATTGGTCCACTCGGCACGAGTGAGACCACTAAACCTGGTGCTGTGATTGTATACGGGCGACTTATCGGCGCACTTTGATCTTCTGTGCCGTGTCTCAGCCCACATGGGCATGGAAGTTCAATCCTCCGAAACACCCTCCGACATCTTATTCAGACCAGTGTTCTCATCGGCGAAAACAGTTACAGTCCCCCTCCTCCCTAGTGTTTGGGACTTGGCCTCCTCCCACTGGCAAAACCCGGGTTCCATCTCCCAGGTTTTGGATACGGCGGGACTCATGTACAGAGTTCTGGGGCTAGAGTTCCCCTCATTTACCCACCACCGAGTCCCACTTTGTGTGGTGGTGGAGGTGGCCTTAGGGCCAGGACAGGCCCCCCACAATCTGCTCTTGACATCAAGGGATGCCAGGGAGCTTGAGTTACTGGGCCACAAAATTTACTCTTCCTCAGCCTTCCAGTTGCAGGTCACAAACAATCAGGCCCTGACTGGTAGATACATGTTGGACGTGTGGGAGTCAATACACAAATTTGGACATCTACTCCCACTAGAGGCGAGGGAAGCGTATGATGCCTTCCTGGAGGAAGGTAAAATAGCTTCCCAGGACCTCCTCCTTTTAGCCTGGGATGTGGTGGATACAGCAGCCTGCACTATGGCCTCGGCCATAAGCCTGCGCCGTACAGCCTGGCTACGGAAAGCCAGAGTGCCCCCGGCCTTACAACAAGTGGCCCTCAACCTGCCCTTTGGAGGTGACACACTCTTTCCAGAGGCGACCTTGGCCATTCTGGGTACTGCTCATGACCCCAGGGGAGAGCTGAAATATTTTGGCCTTCTCCAAGGGGGGGGGCCTCTTCCACACCCTCCAGCCTCATAAGGCCTGATAGGAACTCGGGTCTTAACAGCTTCTGGTGAGGAGTTGGTCCGCACCACCACAACTTCAGTTCAAATCCCACTCGGAGGACACTCCTGGCAAGGCCCCTCTCCTCATCTCTGAGGGAGCTCTCAACCCGTTAGTCAGCAGTATGGTTATAATCACCAATATTGTTGTCAATCACCTTCTTCAAACCACGGCAGAGTGCCCACGATTCTGGGACTCTCCCTCTCAGAAATGACGGATAGCCCTTCTCCCTCTTTCCTTCCTGGTAAGAATGGGTGGTTCACAGGCAAGGCAGCCTCCTCCTCTTCAGGTAGGACTAGGGCATAACCCATACTCACAGCACTTTGTCTGACCCTAATGCCCTGAGAGGACTTCACCCTCTCACTACTCAACCCTTCTCACCCACTGTGGAGGGCAGAACGGAAGCCTGCCATTTGAACCCATTCAGGCACCTGATAGCCAGTGGTCCTGGCCCCCAGGAGGCTATCACACCTCTGCATTCAACACACTACCAAGGGGAAAAGCCCCCCTTTCCGCTTTCTTGGGTGGCGACTCTATTACCCTTGGTGGGACACATACGGTGTTCATGGAACACACTCCCAACATTGCAGAGTGTATCACCCATTGTTACTCACCCAAACCAAGTGGAGCCTCCCCTTGTGGGGTCATTTTCATACCAGGAGCTACACTCCCGCACGCTTCCCTGTGGATGAGGCCCTATCGTTCTGCCTCCCCATGCTGACAGTCAGTGAACCCTCTATCGGGTCCCGCCCCTCTACCTACAGTATGAATGAGCTTGCCACCTTGTCCATCCTTCCCTTACCACCAGCAAGACTAACTGGTGTTTAATCATTGCTCCCATCCTATCGACCCTCATTAGGGTTGTGGGCATATGCTTCCAATTCAAAACACTCAAACCCTCCCTGACCCCATGGAGCAGGTAATTCGTTCCCACCTGCCCAGTGGCAGACGCAGATGTCAGGACCCAGCCATTAAACATAAGTGTTGGCCAACTCGCTCATGGTCCTTGTGAGATATGAACCCTCCAGTACTCATTGCTTCTGGCTAGTTCTCAGCTTAGGTGAAGGCTCTTGAGAGAGGCCGTAAAAACAGGGCCCTGCCCCATTCTTCTATCATCTTTCAAAATATAGATGAAAGGGGGTAACCACATGAATGGTGAAACTTTCCCCCTGGGAATCTCCCAACCTGGGCCTTCAGTCACCACTACCCAGGACATGCCCCCATGGCAGAACACCTCTATATGGGGTCTTGCACCTCACTGAGGGAGCCCAGGCCACTTTCTTCTCTCTATCCCTAAGGTGGCCATTCTGTTATATCCCAATAGGGAAACCCTCGGGTCTCAGAGATCCAGAGGAGATAACCCGATAATAGTAATAAAACCATCTGGATCTCTCCCTTCACCATTTGGTCGAAGGCAGAGAAACTCGTCCCTCTGCCCCTCGCTGTGTTCATAGTCACTGTTTGCTCCCTCCGTGACTGTTTGGAAACCACCTTCACAGATGGATACTCCCCTGGGGCCAATCTTCGCCTGCCAGGGTTTCATCCAGTGGTGTCTCTCACATAGCTCCCCCCTATGGCACGGCCGTAGCATCGTGATTATCCTGGTCTAGCTACTGGAGACTCTCACTCAGGGGTCTCACAGGTACTATTCCTTCCTTCCCATTATGACCCTAGGTTCTCCTAGTCTTAGTAGGCACATCTTAGAATAACATACTCCTGTCCTAAGCATTTGTGACAGGGTTTCACACTCAACAAAGGCCACTCTACATCCACCCTGAAATTCCTCTCAATGACTGGAATTAGGGATCTGGCTGTCCCATGATAAAGTTCACCTTCCTGGTAAGATCTAGTACCATCGTTACAATACTCATAGAGGACACTTCAGATGTACTGTAATTGTCTTAAAGAGGAGATGGCCAGATGTACCCCATCAGGGTGGCACACCCTTGCCCTGTCCCTTGTGGAGGAGCCTATCTCCTCCTCCATGCTTCCCGAATCCCCTGGGGGGCCCTTCCTGAAGGGATCCTGAATCCTGATGTGCACCCCTGTGCAGCATTAGCTAAGCTTGGTCACATTCCAAAATGGTCCTCCCTGACGGTGCGAGGCCAGGTAGCCCAAAGTGAGTGGTTCTGTAGGCTGCGGGTACTAGCATCTGGGCCAATTGTGCTCACGAGCCCATCATCAAGCCATAGCCTTACCATGTCCAACCCCTTGCCTTAGCATTCCTGCAGCTGCCTCCCAGCTGCTGAATTTAAAAGAAGAAGAAAGCGAAGGGCGTAGGTAGTAGTAATGCCATTTCCTTGTCTCGTGCGAGGATATGGACCCTGACATCCCACTGAAGGGGTCTGTCACGGTGCCATAGGTAAGCTCACAGAGGCCTGATCACACCTTTCAGGCCCAAAGAACGTCCCCACCTGTGTGTCTCTTATCTAGTACCATGGATGGGCCAGGCATCTGGTCCCTCCACGCTGGTCACGCTGCCTCACTTATGAGTGTGCCCTATGGGGTCGTCGAGTATTGCCATCGATGTCCCAGCCATTTCTTGAACTATATCAAAGTAACTTCTCTAGATTCCTCCCTCCCGCTCCTGGTAAGACACCTTCTCTGTGGGATACCAAGTGCGCCAGATTCATGTACCTGATGTTCTCTGGCGGGGGTGTCAATGCTGCAGGGCCCAGGCGGCCACAGCCCTCTCAAGTTCCCGGCTTAGCCTCATGACCTGCATGTGCCTTACAATACCAGACTGAGGGAAAGACAGTCTAATTCTCTGCCTCTGGTTTTCTGCAGTGCTGATAACCACCACTGCCAGCCTGGCAAATTTCAGGCCTTGGGAACTTCCCCGTAGGAACTACACCAACATGTGTCACTGCCAGGACACTAAATCTTCTGGCCTCCGTGTGGTGTCTGCCAGTAGCCCCTCGGGAAGAGTGATTAGAGCTGCAATCCTTGGCCACAGCCACAATGCATTGGTACCTCTTACATGTAAGATGACCTCAGGCTATCATGCCCACGCACACCAATCGGTGTTTGGGCAATCTGAGCCTATTTCTCTCCACTGGGTTATGTCCTACATCTCCAGGCTACCTTGCTGGGATGAAGGTCCTTAGGTCAATTTCTTAGACCCTTGAGGGCCTGCTTGCTGGACAATTACCCATGTTGGAGTTATGCTGTGCTGAAAGCAGAAGAACCAACTCCACCCGCCATCCATCAGCATGGCTAGCAGTCACCTATTTCTGAATGTATCCTAGTAGCGCTCAAAGAAAAACGGTGGGTTACTTATCAGTAACCGTCCTTCTTTGAGTTGGGCTGCTCGGATTCATTCAGAGCCCTCCCTCCATCCCTGCTTTTGGAGTTGGCAACTTCTAGGAACTGGGGAGGGGCTGGGCAGCGGCCACATATATAGCCATGGAGTGGCACGGGGGGTCATGGCTGCCTGCCCGCTTCTGACAGGCTATGGCAAAAAGTTCCGACCAATCCGGCACTCTGGCATGGAGACACCTATTTCTGAATGAATCTGAGCAGCCCATCTTGAAGGAGGACGGTTACTGGTAAGTAACCCACTGTTCAATGTTTTGGCAGAGCCCCTGGTATCCCTGTTAGATGGTACTGCTGAATTTAATAGAAAACAGATACGTCTATTCAAGTTTCTGAAAGTGTTTGTAGAAATGAGTAGGAAATTATAGCACTACTGTAAAATTCTCCAGAATGACTCAAAAATGTAGAAAAGGTGTTTCTTTAGTAAATTTGTAGGTTTTTTTTTTTTACAATAATTTCTGTGGAACCCCATTAATTTGCTTCCTCTCATATTGTTTCTTTTTAGACACAAAGGTTTACCCATCACCACAGAATCTAAGTACCTTGTAAATATTAATATATTTATAGCCCCAGCATCTCTGTGAGGTAGGGAAGTGCTGTTATACCCACTGTACAAAGGGAGGGGGGGGGGACAAATAAGGCAGAACGTGATTTTTTGAGAGTGCATAAGTAAGTTACATGCCTAAGTCCCATTGAAAGTCTGTGGGAGTTGGGTACCAAACTTACATAAGCACTTCTTGAAAAATCTCATCCACAAGACTTGCTGTAGGTGTCTTAGACTTAGTGGCAAAGTCAGGAATAAAGCCTAGTTTACATACACCCCAGTGCAGTGATAAGACCATCCTTGCTGTCTGTAAACTTTTCAGTTAGGAGTTATATGCAGTGTTGTAGCCATGTAAATCCAAGGATATGAGATGGACAAGGTGGGTGAGGTAAAATCTGTTAGTGGAGCAGCTTCTGTTGCAGAGAAAAACAAGCTCACAAGCTTAATCAGAGTTCTTTTTCACTAGGGTTTGTCAGACTTGCAGCTTATGCCATCATTAAAAACAAGTTTTAAATAAACATCCAGATATTTCTCCTTTCCTTAACCCCGTAAACAATTCAAATGCAATAAGTGAACTGTCCAGAAATGAACTGCTGTGATCTCCTTGAGCTCATTTCTTTTACAGCTTTCTCCCCCTTCTGTGTAATTTCTCCTTTGTTATTTCTGTGGGTGAGGCTATGTTGTCAGTGGCACCCCTGACATTGTAGCATCAGTTGTGTGAGTTTGAGCGAGCATCATTAAAGATACACTCAGTTGAACCCAGAATTAGCCAGAGGTCAATTTGTTAAGACTTACCTGGCAAGTAGTGGGTAGTTGAAGGGTCATGCATAGGTTATTTTAAGTGATGTGTGTATCTAACTTTGACTGCCAATGAAATCCCCCTGCGGAGTAGACACAGTAAATTTGGCGACACAGTAAATTTCCTCCTGCCCTCTCCACTGAAGGCTTTTGTATAGTGGATGCCTTAGCAACGTGTTTATGACACTTGAGAGCTTTTTCCCAGTGGATGCCTGTATCTAGTAAACTGAAGTCTCTTGTTTGGTTGCATGGCCTCCATATTGCAATAGCAGCTGGTAGGTTGATCAGACTGATCATAGGGAGCCAAGTTTATAAACCCCCTACTCATACTCCCCAGTTCAGTTAAACAGCACCCCCCTATCACAGGCTAACTGAGTGCTCACTGCAGATACTAAGCTGAAGGCACCTTCTGCCCTGAGCAGATGAGTCCAGTGGAGCTAAGTAAAGGACTAGGCTACACCTGTACTTATAGGGGCTGTTGGGTGTGGCTAGAGGAGGGCCTGATTGAGGCAGGCTGTGTCCAGGAAGGGGAAGCCATAGTGTGGTGGGGGGGTCATAAAGGAAAGAGCTGGGTGCTGAGGGAGGCAGCTCTGAAACTGCTGCTAGAGTGGAGCAGGTCACAATGGGGAAAGCTGCAAGCGGGCTTGAGTGGGTGAAGCTGATACATGAAAGTAAAGAGTTAAGACTGTTGTTCTGTTTCTGTGCTTGCTTGTATTAAGAATAAATCACATTAGAAGAGACTGGGCATGTCAGCTTATGGTTCAGAGTGGGGGAACAGCAGCCCTGCTTGGTAGCACCCTCCTTCCATCCAAAATATGTGTTTTGTGTGGAATTTTAATTACTAGTTAGGGAACATGGCTTTTGCCAAGCATCATTCTCACATGGGGGAGCGAGAGAGTCAAGGCATGCACCTCTGAGTGTTCCCATTCCAGTCAGTTTTGCCACTCAGTGTGTCTCTTATCTTAAAAGCACATTCCTTTTGGAACCAGGGAAGGCACTCCCTGCCCAGCTCTGGCAGCTGGGGTAAGGAAACCCTCGCCTAGCTCTAGCTGCAGTGGGGAAAGGGATCCCCCACCCAACTCTGGCTGCAGCAGAGAAAGGGAACCCCTGCCTAGCTCTGGCCATGGCAGGAAAAGAGACTCCACACC
Source organism: Podocnemis expansa (assembly GCA_007922195.1). Classification (NCBI taxonomy): domain Eukaryota; kingdom Metazoa; phylum Chordata; order Testudines; family Podocnemididae; genus Podocnemis; species Podocnemis expansa. The sequence goes on along the minus strand of ML681972.1, from coordinate 50,265,692 downwards.
TGGCTCCACCTGTGATGTGGTAGGGACCTGCTCCCCCACTGGCTCTGGCTGCTGGGAGTGGGGGACAGATGGGTACTGGATTGGGGCCCATGTTGGGGGGGGGCACCTTTGGGGCAGCTTGCTATGGGCGCTTAAATGTGTAGTTATGGCCCTGTAGAGAAGTAGGACTGTCAAAAGGAGTCCTTGTATTGAAAAGGCTGAGATCTGCAGTTGTACTTTGCAGAATCCAACAGCCCCATAGGTTGCTTATAACTACCCATAAATCCCTTTTACTGATATGCTTATAAACACACACAGATAGGGCTTGTGTGTAATATACTTCTAACCTCTATTAATTACTATCTCTTTCTGAAAAATTAGTTAAAATGTTCCCTTAAAGGTTGTGTATGCCAGTATGTTCAGCTTTTTGGGTTAGTGTTGTAGAAAAATAGTTGCTTTATAATGAATCAGGATGTGAGTGTAGTACCATTGCACTCCAGTGGCCTGAACAGAAATGCTTACCTGTGAATAGTAGCCCTATACTGCTAATGGGAAAAGGGGAGTCATCTTAACTTAAGGGATTGGCGGCTCTGCTTTATTTAGTTTTATGAGCTCTTTGAGAGCAGGGACCATCTTTTTGTTCTTCATTTGTATAGGACTTAGGACAATAGCACAAAATAAATAAAGAACAGGAGGAGGATTTATGATCTATCTGTGATGTCACCATGTGGTTGCAGATGTGATGCAGCATGCATAGTTGTTATTTCCACTTTTGTACCCATGTTGATGCCCGGCCATTAGAGAAATGAGGTGGATGAGGCAATGCTGGACCGACTTCTGTTGGCGAGAGAACCTTTCAAGCTCTCTTTTTAAGCTTGAAATTTTCTCTCTTTCACTGACAGAAGCTGGTTTAATAAAAGAAATTGATTCATCTACCTTGTCCTCCTCCCCCTACCCACCTTATGTCACATAAGCAATAAAACCCATATACTTTCTATGAGGTGCAGGAGAGCATCAGGACTAATGAAAAACAAAGCAACCTGCCATTTTGATGAATATCCCAGAAGCATATGCACAACTGAAGTGCACCCACAATGGATGCTAAAGAATGATTGGTTTCTCCCATGGCCTATTATGTGACTTCCCCTCTCTGCTCCAAAACGAGGAATGAATTGCATTTCATTTCCAGTGATCTCACATCAAACTGCATGCCAGCGCCTTAATATAATAATCGCGGGGTATGCAAAAATATCAATCACTGTCTAACTGAATTCTCTTACACACCCACTGCATTGATGTATAGGCTTCACTATAGCAGCCACTGAGAAGCAGGAAGGCGAAAGCCAAGGCTCACATGAATGCTGTTCAAAGGGAAAGCAAACCTTTGAATCAGGAAGAAGCTGTGATTATATAGCTGTAGCTTTAGGATGTGAAACACAATAGGGTCAACTTATGGACAGGAGCGACTTGGGACATCAAACTAGATTGTGACTGTAGGCACAATCCTGGGCAAAATTGGTGTGTACGGTGTATCGTTGCAGGAATAACTGCGGGAATTGTCCTGGCTTAGATACACCCTTCTCAAGATTCAGCTGCTTCTCCTGCTCTGAAGTTTATATGGGCTGGAAATTACAATAACTCTCTGTGCTGGTTCATTTGTGCTATCTGGTACATCAGAGGGCAAGACCCAAATCTTTATCTATCTCCCTGGAGACAAAAATGTCATGCAGCACTTTCATACTCTGGCATGTAACAGGAACCAGGATCCAGCCAATCTGTGCAGTGGATTAAAAACATTTCAGACCCATCCTTACTCACTATTAATTTGTGCCTTGACAAATCAAGCTACTAGTATCCAGCCCTGTTCCTGGGGCATTCCTTTTTATAGGTTTATCCTTTTCTTTGATCATTCCTTAGCTTAGTCAATAAGTTGTCTCTTTGATAACAAACATAAAGTTCTTTTCACATCCACAGCCATCTGAGTGGTTCTGTGTTAGTACTGTAATTTGTTGCAGTTTGCACCAAAGGACAAGGCAGAAGAGTTCAGGAGGAAGGAAAGAATAGATGGGAAAGACAATGTGAAGTTGATTGATTGGGCTCAGAGACCCCAGATTATGAGCATGGGGTTAAACAGAGATCCTTATTTACTAAGCCTAAAATGCCATACACAAAACCCAGGTCTATGAATGCTCTGTGTGAAGGGTTCCAACAATACAACACAAAAGACCCATTGTAAATAACTTTCTACACAATGCAGTGAAGGAAAAACTCTTGATTACCAAAGTGTTTTGGGCTTCTTTTAAGCATGTCATGTTGGTTTCAGTGACTCTAAACATATACAAGTTTCTGAAGTATGAAACTGTTGACAAAAATGTATAGGTACCTTAATGTGTCTCATTTATCATTGATGCAACTCTGGTGTTAAACAGCTATGCAAAGGGTGAGTTTGGCCTATTGTTCCTGTTGGTTTATCAAAGACTTACAGCTCTAAGATGTGCAGTTTATCTGTGATGATCTTCTAGTATTGCAGTTTCCTTTCATCCACCAAAAGTAAAATGAATTCACATAACCGGCACCCAACCCAAATGGCGATCGTATCAGTACAAATATCTAGAGAAGTGGAGTTCAATGTGAGGTCATTAACTGATTGGTCACTACTTTCATTTCTCTTGCAGAAAGCAAGTCTGTAGTACAGTATGCATGTAGCCTAATGCTACTTAAACTGACCTAACCCCCTGTCTAGTGAGCGCAAGACTGATGTGAGAATGCTTGCCTTTCAGGTATATGGAGTACTTACACCAGTAGAAGTCCTGCACCTTTTGGCTGCTGGCTCATTTGGTAAGAACAGGAGACCAAATCTGGACTTCAGGGTTCTAGTCTCAGCTCCGTTGCTGATGCATTGTGCCACTTTGGTCAAATCACTTAGGTCTGGCTGCTCAAAGTGACCATTAAGATGGGGGATCTCACACCTTCAACTCTGAGATTAATGTCTTCAAATGTGGAGTTATATATTGATGTGCTGAAGTCCCATTGAAAATAACTTGGGACTTATCTACACTGGAAGTGGGATTGTAATTCAGTCAAATTTCAGAAGGTGAGTGATCACAGCAAATTGCTTGCTTGGGGTCTTGTGTCCCCACTGCTCATATTAGTTACTGAAATGCACTGCAATGTGCAAATAGGTGCAGGGGCTTATGGGGTGGCAGTTATCCTCCTCTGATTCCTCCACCACTCTTCTCCAAAAGGAAAGAAAACAGGAAAAGCTTTCCTTGATGTTTTTTTGCTATAGGCACAACAGACAGGCACAGTGCTGCATGCAGAGAGAGGGATTAAGAAAAATTTCTGGGATGGCAGGCAGAGGAGGAACTATGTTACTATTGTGTATCAGACAGGAAAAACTGGAAAAGCTGCTCTGTGGCTACATGGAGCTAAATCAAGGGTGGCCATACTTATGGACCTCAAGAGCCACACAAGTTGATTATTAAACCTTCAAGAGCCGCACTGAGACATATAGCCATATCCTTTTACCTACTAAATTAATTTGCTGATGTTCTTCCGAGAGCCACACTTTTTCATTCGAGAGCCACATGCGGCTCCCGAGCCACAGTTTGGCCACCCTTGAGCTAAATTCAAATTGTAGCTTTTGACCTCAGTTGAATTTCAGCTACATTTTTTTTTTTTAAATTTGCTGTTTTGACAGTGGCAACACAGGCTGGAGAAGGTCAAGATAAGAAACGTTATGTCAAACTTCACTGTCAGTCTAGACTAAGGCTGGAAGTGTATATCATAATTTTGGAGGCTTGATTTCTTTTTTAACATGCTTGTTGGCAATACTAACACATTCATGTGTACAGTGAGGACACTGCTTACGTCACAAGGTTTGTGTGAGGTTTCATTTATTAGTGTCATTAAAGTGCTCTGAAAACCTTGGGTAAAAGATGCTGCAGCACTGCTACATCCAATTTTTGTTGCCTATCCGCTTTGTTCTGTGTAGCTAATTCCAAACACTTTGCAGGCTCAGTCTCTTCATCAGCTATACCTATGTGCTTTCTTTTGATTAGGGTCATTCAGTGATTTTCAAACTACCAGACATCTCTTGCAGTTCATTTAGTGTTTAATTCTCTAAAGAACATAGTGAGTCTCATACCATGGAGCCATAAAATTATTGAAGACCACAGAAAATGTTAATTTCTCAAGGAGCTGTGCTTTAGATTTCCTTCTCAATAGAGGAAAAGGTTTGTTCTTTTAAGGTGATGGTAAACTTTTTTCACAATGAGCCTGACCTGTCAAGCATGTTGCTGCAGGTCGCTTTGTCATCTGGAACCAGATTTGCAAGGTCTCAGGATGTGATTTTTGACTGCTCAGATCTTACTTGCATCCAGATTTTCAAAAGAATGCAGCACCCAGAATGTCTTATTATGACACAGATAAGTCTTCAAAATTACTCAGTGCCCCACATGCTGAACTCTGATGAAAATTAAGCCCTGATTGTGACTGTATTGAAAAACTGGTCCTTGTTGTACATCTATGGGAGTATGATTGGACTTGTTGACTTCAGAAGGCATTTCTGAGGAACTATGGGCAATTACAAAGTATGGCTTTAAATATGTAAACTTGTGGAACCTTAGGGCATACTGTCTGGCTCACAATATTGCTTTGGTCTTCTATCCTAAAGTGAAGTCTACACTTGGAAATAAGGTCCATATTACTGTGTCACATCGGTGTGTGAAAAATCCACACCCCTGAGTGATATGCTTAGATCTAACCCCCATGTCTAGTGATTGCAAGATTGATGTGAGAATGCTTGCCTTTCAGGTATGTGGAGTACTTACACCAGTAGAAATCCTGCACCTTTTGGCTGCTGGCTCATTCAGCTATTTGCTGATTACTGGTTCCCAGCACAGAGCCCTGGGGTGTAATCAAGCCTGTGTGAGACAGCCCTTGTACACAGGACAAAGAAGCTAGATGGTTGCCATCTTGAGGGAAGCAATTCTAGAAGGAAGTGTGACTTCAGTGAGCATTTTGGTTGATGGCAAGATGAAGTCTGACCAGTCCAACAGTGCCCGCACTCACTGATTCAGTCAGGGCCATCCAGGGAAGTGAGCACTGCCAGAAATGGGTTTTGTCCTCAGCACGTGATTTAATCTGCTAGCAGGGTCTTGTGGGACCATGAACTGCTGTGACTGCTGCCAAACATATGAATGACTGTACTGGCCTTGACCAATGGTGTATCTAGCCAATATCCTGTCTTCTGAGTCTGGTTGGTGTCAGATCCTCTGGAGAGGAAAAAGTAGAACAGAGCAATTTAAAGTGACCCATCCCCTGTCATCCAGTCTCAGCTTCTGGGCATTAAAGATTCAGGGACTTGCGGAGCAAGGGGCTGTATTCCTGGCCATCTTGGCTAATACCACAATGGTCTTTTAGTTAGTTTGTGCTCTGAACATACTTTTGTTTATCCCACATATTTTATCTCACTTTTCTACCTGTTACCTTTTGCTTTAAACTTAGTCTTCCTCTACAGCACAGCCTTACACTGCTCTGACAGCCTAATACAATGCAAAAGAGCACCCAGGATCTTTTCAAGGGGAAAAAGGCAATGTGCAGCATTTATTATAAGAGACAAAATCAATACCTATCCTACTACTACACTCACACACACATATACACACACGCCTAAACACACCAGTAGATGTTCTGCAGTTGATAGTTACCAGTCCTGGTTGTGGTTTGAGACCGCAGCTTGGGTTCATTGCTGGGGCTCATGGCAGCTACCTGGCCAGGGAAGCTGGGCATGAGGGAGAGCAGGGTCTTTGGTGGGTGTGCACCGACACTCCTTTCTTCCAGGTGCTGTGCAGATCAGTTCCCCAAAGCCTTGTGATCTCACCTAGTCTTTTATACAGTTCTGGCTTCACTGGAAGTCTGCTGGGTCACACCACTTCTATATGACCATTAATTGCTGGACAATAGCAGACATGACTTCCAGCTTGTTTTTGATTAAGTTTTTGTTGTTTTGTTTCTGGGGTGGATCCTTTTCACACTCTTCAGCCTTTAAGATGGAGTTCACACTTGATCAGGACCAACTGGCAGTTTGAAACTGATTCACACGTACATACACCCTCCATCCACACCTTGTTTATATCAGCTAAGAGTTTTGTACAAGGTGGAGTACAGTGGTCAAAATGGAGTTTCATTTACAATATGGAGTATGGCTCAGAAAAATAACATTATCTTGGATATTATAAAGATTAGGTGGGGGTTTGAATACGACTACTAGTGATAAAACTGATAGGCATGAATTTCCACAGCAATGCAAGCTGGGAGTGAGTGGCTTAGGGGAAAAGACATGGCTGCTTTTCCCTTTCAACAAGCAAAGCAAAAGGTCAGCAGTTTAAGTCCTGTGCTCCCCAACCAGCCAATGCAGTTGGAAGAGAACAGACCTACCATAGTCACAAATGGTAACTACTGTAGTTAACACAATGTTACAAATAGTAATTAATTATCAAAGTATTAAACAAGCCAAGCTACAAGCAATTATCTGATTTATAAAGATTTTTACAAATAAAGGAAATAATCATATACCAATGTAGATTTGATAATTAAAGGTTTACAGAAATGAATCAATTAAGCCCATGAATGAATACAATGAATGTGTTGACACACACATGGTTTTGCCCACATCTTCCTACACTAAAAAGGAGCCTGAACTGATCATAAACTATGGCTGGCTTTAATAATATTTTACTCCCATTTCAAGGCTTCTTTACTTCCAGAACAATGTAAAGGAGCCTGAGTACTGAGTATGTTAAGCTGAGAATGTATGTTCATTTTTGCTCGTGATTGGAAGTAGTTGTGTGAATATCATAATTAGTTTTTTGTTTTGCTGGGGATTCTAAAAAATTGGGGGTTGGGAAAAGTTTTTGGCTGAAGAAAAAAAAATTGTTGCAATTTTAAAATTGAAACATCTAAATTTTTGCCTTCAAAATGAAGTATTTAGATTTCAAATTTTTTAAATATTCAAGTGTTCTTGTAAAATAAAACTCAAGAACCTTGAAAAGGCAAGATTGTTTGTTTGAAAAATTAAAACATACCATTTAGAAAATGCTGAAACTTGTTTCAGCTGAAATAAATCTAAAGCAACTCGGTGAAACAGAAACCAATTCACACGAAGTGTGTCAGTGAATCTTCTTTTTGTCATCTCCCTTTCAATTCCCACTCTTCCACCTCAACACACGTCACAAGATCACACTTAAAAATTTTGCCAAGATCTAAAGGGGTAGCTGTGTTAGTCTAGTTCAGTAAAACAAACAAACACAGAGTCCTGGTTACTCCCTCCACCACCTTATATATTGGACAAACAGGATAGTCTCTGCGCAAAAGAATAAATGGACACAAAAGTGACATCAGAAATCACAACGTTCAAAAAACCAGTAGGTGAGCATTTCAGTCTTCCAGATCACTCGGTTAATGATCTGCTAAGTGCTGTGCTGACACAGATGAATACTAAATCAATGCTTCAAAGAGAGGCTACTGAAATAGAATTTATCTGCAACTTTAGTTGAATTGCTTCAGCTCTTAATAGGGACATTGGATTTTTCTCTCATAACAGGTGATTTGACTTCATCTCCCTCTGTATGTTGTTCCCCAGTGTTTGAATCTTTACAATTGTTTTGATTTGCTGTTATGGTGTGACCTGTTCCCATGAATTACACTTCCCTGCATTTATTTCCTCCCATTCTGTAAATTCCTCCATTTTCAAAGCACCAGACAAAATGGGATTTTCTCAAGAAAAAGCTCAAAGAATGCAATACATAAATTTGTTAGTGTTTAAGTGCCACAAGACTCCTTGTTTTGTTTGTTACACTTCATGTATTTTTCAGAATAAGATCTTTTTATTACTCAAGTTCCAAAGGGGTAGCTATGTTAGTCTAATTCAGCAAAAGAGACAAGGAGTCCTGTGGCACTTTTAGAGACTAACGAAATTATTGCATAAGCTTTGGTGGGAGCAAATCCCACTTTTTCAGATGCTTTGAAGATAGGGGAATTTACGCTTCCTTGCATTTATTTCCTTCTATTCTGTAAGTCATGGGATCAGGTCACACTTTAACAGAAAAACTAAGCAGTTGTTAAGATTCAAACACTGGGGAACAGCATAGAGAGGAAGGTGAGGTCAAATCATCTGTTGTAAGGAGAAAAATAATCCAAAGTCCTTATTTAGTCCTGAAAAGACAGTCAAATTTGCAAATGAATTCCAGTTCTGCAGTTTCTCTTTGAAGCCTTGATGTAGTGCTCACATGTTTGAGCACAGCTATTAGCAAATCATCAAAGGAGTGATCTGAAAGATTGAAATGCTCACCTACTGGTTTTCAGATGTTCTGAATTCTGATGTCACTTTTGTGTCCATTTATTCTTTTACACAGAAACTGTCCTGTTTGTCCAATATATAAGGTGGGTGGGATATTTTTGGCACCTGATGTCATAAACTACATTAATGAACCGGAGTGTCACTGACCTGGGGAAAGACCCGGGACCCAGTCCTGGGTTCCATCCCCTGGGAACCAGCCCCACCCCCTGGGCCCAATCTGGAGTCGGAGCCCTGGGATCCTGCTGCTGCCAACCCAGCCCCGCATGCCTAGCCAGGGCCAGGCAAGACAGTGGCTGCTGTGGGTGGCCTAATGTGGGAGATGCAGGCACCACTGCAGCTGGCCCAGCCCTGGATACCTGGCCAGGGCCATGGCAGGGGGAAGGCAGGGGGTGCCCAGGCATTTGGGGCACTAGTGCCAGGACTTGGGGCATGTGCCCCATGTGCCAGGCCCCAGCAACAGTAGATGATCCCTTGATGGAGTAGCTGGTTTGATTAGGTCCTGTGATGGTATCTTTTATGCAAATATGTGAGCAAAGTTGGCAGTGTGGTTTGTTGCAGGATATGTGCCTGCTTTAATGGTTCTGTTGTTGGGTCTGTAGTTGATGGAGAGTATCTGCTTAAGGTTGGGGGGCTATATGCAGACAATGAGAGGTCTGTCTCACAAGGCTTGAGAAAGTGAGGGATTGTCTTGTAGGACAGGCTGTAAATCCCTGATTGATGTGCTGCAGAGGTCTCGCTTGGGGGTTGTAGGTGATGACTAGCAGTGTTCTGTTTTGTTTTTTCTCTCTTGGTCTTCTCTTGTAGTAGTTCACTTTGTGGTACTCACCTGGCCCTGTCAATCTGTTTCTTCACTTCCGCAGGTGGGTACTGTGGTTTTAAGAATGCTTGATAGAGATCCTGAAGGCATCTGTCTCTGTCTTTGGGATCAGAGGAAATATGGTTATATCTTAGGGCTTCACTGTAGACAATGGATCGTGTGGTATGTCTTGGATGAAAGCTCAAGGGATGTAGGTAACTATATAGTGATCAGTAGGTTTTTGGTGTAGGGTATTCTCAAATCTGAAATGGTTTTGAGTGAGTATGAAGTCACAAATTTCAGCTACAACCATTTCAGATTTAAGGGTAATTTATACCTTCAAGTCAGCAGCACTGCTCTGGGTACTCACATGGCCCCACAATATGCCAACATTTTTATGGCTGACTTAGAACACCATTTTCTTAAGTCTCATCCCAAAGCACCTCTCCTCTACTTAAACTACATTGACATATTCATCATCTTGACTCATGGTAGGGATGTCTTTGAAGATTTCCACAGAGATTTCAGCAATTTCCACTCCACTATTAAAGTTAGCCTGAAACACACTGCACAAGAGATCCACTTTCTGGACATTACAGTATGAATTAGTGATGGACACACAAACACTACCCTATACCAAAAACCTACCCATATAAGCTGTGCTCAGGCAATTGAATAAACACATCAAGGCTTCAAAGAGAAACTGCAGAATTGAAATTCATTTGCAGATTTGACTCTTTTTCTCTTCAGGGCTAAATAAGGTGTCCCCCCCCCATTACAACAGCTGATTTGACCTCATCTTCTTCTTTATGCTGTTTCCCAGTTCTTGAATCTTAACAACTGCTTTGATTTGCTGTTACAGTATGACCTGATCCCATGATTTACACTTTCCTGAATTTATTTCCTCCCATTCTGTAAGTTCCCCCATCTTTAAAGCATCTGATGAAATGAGATTTTTTTCCCACAAAAGCTCATGCAATAAATAAATTTGTTAGTCTTTAAAAGTGACTCAGGGCTCCTATTTTATTACTCGGTCACTCCTGTGCTGCCATGCTATCTCTGAATTATTGTACCAAATGCTGACCCTTGAATCAATCACATAATAGTAGTACTTGAAACTGCATGTTTTAATTTTACCTGCAATTTAATTTCAGCAGCAATTTAAATTTTATGAGGCCATTGTTATGTTAGTTAAGGGTCTCTTTAAGAGTGTAGAGCAGACAAAAGAGCAGTCAAGATTTAAAATATTTAAGAGTTAAAATGTTGCTGCCATTTAATTAATCTGAATTTTAATGCCTAAATGACCATCTTGTTAATATACTAAACACGTTTAGGCAATTGATTGATATGTAATTGGACAGTAGCAGTGGGTTTATTATGTGGCTTTAAAATACCCCCTGGTGTTTTAAAACCTATTTTTTGCTCTGCAGTTCTGTTAATCGCCAATTATCATTTGCCATACAGAAACCTGGCTGGTGATTAGTTACCTGACAGTTATAAAATGTATATGAAAGAAGTACCTTCTTTATTCTTTTCAAAAATATGCGAAAGTGACTTGATTCTATGGCAGCTAAAACTTTCCTGTTTAGGTGTGTGTGTGTGTGTGTGTGTGTGTGTGTGTGTACGTGTACTGACATCTATGTTTGGCTTTTCCTTATAAAGACAGTCCATGGTTTTAGGTCCAGATCCTCAAAGGTGTCTAGGTCCATCAATCACATGATTTCAACAGAAGATGAAAACTTAAACATCTTTGAGGATCTGGGCTTCTGGTCCTAACATATCATTCATCAAACCATTTAAGTGCTTAAGTCTCCTTGACTTCCATGGGGCTTAAGCATATGGTTAATCATTAAAAATGTGTCCAAATTCTTTGCTTGACAGAGGTCTTAGCCACCAATATAGGTTATGTTTTGGAAGTCCGAGGAGTGTGTTTCACTATTTAACTACCTGTATAAGCTTCAGGCAGTACTGTCAACCCTAAGAATCATGTCGCATATGCACCCTCCCCCCTCCAGAAAAACCAATGGTGTAAAAATCATGAAAAAAAATAAAATAAATTTAGAATTTAAAAATAAATCAATTTTCAGCCCTTTTCTCTGCAACCGTGAATACTAGAAAACTATGAAGATGGTCTTCTCAAATAATGACTTGATTCCAGGAGCTGGGGTCCTAAGGAAAAAATTAAAAACAGAAAACAAAGTCAGCTGTGCATGGGTCAATCCATCAGCATAATTTAGGGAAGCAGAGTGTCAGTATCTCTGTTGGGAAGTAAGGAGGCTATGGTCATATCCAAAAGCTGGTAGCAGGGAGGGTTCATGGAGTAATAGTCTCTCCTGGGGCTGGCTACTCTAGGGTGAGGGCCAGTGTGTGCTGGCACTGCAGCCAGAGGAGAATCAGAGTTAGTATATGCTTCCATCTGTTTCCACCTCTGCTCTTCTTCTGTGGGTTCTGTCCTCTTCCCATCTGTGCTACGGCTACCCCTTGGACGGAGAGGGCAGCAAATGTCAGCCATCATAACACAGGGCTAAATGTAGTGTGCATGAGCAGAGTCTTACAAAGGCAATTCAATAGCAGAGGCATTTCAAGCTGTTGGTCCTGGGCTCAGCCCACTCAGTAGCTATCATTTACACACACACACATACACAGATTTGTTAAACAAAAGTAGCTCTTCAATTGATATATGAATTCTTTGCTACCAAAAATGAAAAGAAAAATCTAGAGACACATTTTGTCCTAATTTTCACCCAAAATTTAAAAAAAAACCCACTCTTCACTGAAGTCTGTTCCAATTGTCACCAATATTTGTAGCTGCACACAGAATCTGTCTTAATGTAATATTTTTCCTAGGCTAGGAACAGAGAGGAAAAATGTCTATGGTGATTCAAATATCACTGTGTGCTATTTGTTTGATGTTGGCTTTTTAAGGATGAGTGCTACAGATAAGTCTGTCTGTCACTAAGCTTGCAAGGAATGAGAAGATTTCCTAGGGAAAGCATTGGGGGCATTTCTGCTGTCAGATACTGTAAAGCTAGAATAATTCTACTGAATTCAGAATATTTCTTGATTTTTTTTTTCCCCACTGATTTAAGTGAGGGTGATATCTGTCTAGAAAAAGGACTGGACTGGGATGCAGGAGACCTATGTTCTGTGTCCAGCTCTGTCATTGGCCACTTTGGTGACCTTGGGCAAGTTGCTTACTTCTCTCTGCCTCATTTTTTAATAGTCTAAGCTTTACACTTTGTAATACCATAATGCAAGAATGGAAAAACACAAACATGTTTTGAAAAATGTTCACCATGTGTTGTTCATATTCCATTAATGTCTAGGGGTTGCATTAGAGAAAGGGGTCCCTGTTTATGCTAAGCACTGTCTAGACCAGACACTGTAAAAGAGTCCATGGCAAAAGGTGGGAGAAAGCAAGCATTGTTCATTCCTCTGATAGATAGGAAACAGAAACATGAAATGATCTGCTTAAATCACACAGGTAATCTGTGACAGATCCCAGAACTGAACTCTGTTCTTCTTTGTCCCCCTTAAGTGCCTTAACACTAAGGCTACTTTTCTTTCTTAAAGTATATTCTTTGTTGCTTTTTCACCATCTCTTTGTTCATTTTTTCCAGACAAGATCAGCAGCAGCAAAGTAAGCAACCTTATTAACATTCACCCTCTTAGGATAATAATGTCTTTTAGCCAGTTACCTTTTGTATCATTGTAAATACACTGGTATTCTTAATGATCCATTGCAACTCTCCTTTGTAGAAATGAGCTGCAGTATCTTGCCATCTGCACTTAGCCCTCACAGATACAAAGTCTACCATTTCTTGGTCCAAATTCATTACTGATGTAACTCTTTCAAAGTTAGTGGAGTTTACCCCAGCAAAGAATTGGATCTATATTATTTTTATCATCACTGTGTCAGAGTTTTTTTATAAAGGCTATGCTTAGTAAATATTCACATCACTATATTACTGAAGTGTGCCAAAGAATGGAACATACCTGTTCAGGCCTTATGCGGTTTATAGACCATATCATGTTCCCCTTCTGAGATGTCACAGCTATGAGAAAGGAATATGAATAGTTGTTAAAAGTTCACTGAGTAAGCTGGTGAACCATTCCATTAGCATGGGGCATCTTTGCCCTTGTAATGATATTCATGAAAAAATCAAAGCACAAAGAGAAGGGAATCTATTAAATATCTGAAGTTCACAGCACAGTATCGCAGAAGGTCATTTTCTAAATTATTAAAGTATAGTGTTTGCTAGGCAGTGTTAACATTTCTTAGGTGGTGATTTATCTTTTTAATTCACTTGAAGTTAGTATCTAAAATATATTTTATAGGGGAAGAGAAAGTAGAGACAAGGAAGAAAAACATCTTTCTTGAACAGACATAATTCATATTAATTTTCAGTTACAGAACCTGAATATGGATCTGATTGGCATTTGATTGAACATGTGGATCTTATTGTCATTTGTACTAAGGCCTCTTTATGCTCCTCTTCCATAGAATATAGCTTGTATTATATATATATATCTTGTCTCAGTATACCTTTCTGTACCAAAGATCGTGTAATACTACTTATGTGCCTTGACTCTTGTGAGTCTTAGTTCATGTTCATAAAGTGCTATGAAATAATGAGGATGAAAGGTGCTTTAAGTGCAAAATATCATTTTAAGTATGAGACTAAAAAATGTGGTTCATAGCTAGTTATGAGATGAATCAGGATTTTTTTTGCTGTAAATCTCTTTGCAGGTAAGTAATTTAGATGACTGAAGCATAGTGAACCAATCAGGTTGCATGTGCAAATGAATCCCTGCTTATCGGTGTGTGTGGGTGAGAGATGAAAGCCATTCTACCTTTGTATTTAATTTAGAATATTAGTTTCAAAAGGTGGTGGTGGGGAAGTGGGATACATCTGAAGTTTGGTGGTATATGAGCAACTCCCAAAATGATATAGGGTCTTCAATGATGACGCAAAGGGAAACCTTCATGAAAAATTTTATAACATATGTAATATAATGAGACCCACTGATTTTTTTTTTCAATAAGACTTAGATTCTTAAATATCCAGGTTGCTTTTTTTCAAAATGGGAAGTTGGTTTCTAAATCATGCAGCAGTTTATGAAAGTCTTGTCTGAGGGCAGATCTACCAACTCTCAAATAGAAGTCAAGTAAAACTGACTAGGGATTATTCAGCAAAACTTTTCTTTTTTGTGAAAAATGTGAAATTGTTTGAAGGTAAGGGTCAATTTTCAGTGAATTTCCTGACTTGGGAGAAAAAGTGTCAAAATGGTTGAAATCTGACTTTTTTTAAATAAAAAGTTTTTGGGGTTTGGTTCAAAATAACTATTTCAAAATTTAACTTAATTTATAATTAGGATTGAGGAGGGAAGAAATGAAAAAAAGTCCAAATGAAATATATTAAAATTATTGGTACTATTAACTTTTTTTAATTTTAAACTTTTAAATGTCTGTTTTTTGTCTTTGTGACAGTGTTTGAAAATTCACCTTTTCTTCCTGATTTTTAGAGGCAAGGGGAAATTTTCAAAATCTTGAAAATTCTTGTGGGATGGGAAAACCTTTCCCTGCTGAACTTCTAGGTCTTATCTACTTGGGTCATTGCTGTGCAGTAAGCTAGGGTGAAACTCAATTTGCAGTGTCAGTGTGATTTGATTTCCCCCCCCCCCCGAACTTCTAGTTCACTGTAACAGAGTATATAAGAGATGTGTAGCAAACTACTGTGCTGAAGCGTTATCACATGGTTTGGGGTGCTGTAACATCTCATATAGAGAAACTCTTTGAGTCAGGCCCCCAGTGTTTCTTTGCGTCTCTTGCCCTTATTCAAAGTTAGTTTTCAAAACCCCTGCAAACAATACATTTAATGGAATTTAGTTGGTCTGTCCATCTGTCTATCCAGACTTAGTCCAGTGTTTTAAAGTACTTTGAATTATATTCTTCACAGAATAATTTATTCAATGTATTTTATCCCCCATCAGTTATTTTATACTAGTATCAATCTTTCCATTATTTGACCAGCTTTGACGGTGCTGCAAACATAAAATTTTGTCTATTAGGCCTCCTGGGTTGTGCTGATGGTACCTAGTTTTGATGATGATGATAATAAATTATACCAACCATGATTCCTCCAGTGATTTAGCCTCCATTCATGTCAGACACTCATTAGCTTGCCTCATTGATTTGTTGCAGCTTTAAGGGTGAACAATAGAAGTAGCTCAATTTGAGAATTTTTGTTGTAGAATTTGGGCATTTATGTTGGGCATATTAGGAAATCCCTTCCCCAGTGGAGTTCTAGGGTGTGTGTGAATGAGTCTATGATTAATACACTTGAATTATAACAATAAATTAGCAAATTTATGATAGACATGAGAAGGAGGAAGAAGGAAACAGTCACTCTCATAGTATTCCTATCCAATCTGCAATCAGTTGGAGACAGTTTGCTAGCTGTGAACTTTCCATTTGTGCTGGTTTGCATCTCCAATCCATCCAGGAAATATAGGGAAATAATAGAGGCTTTCTAGCTTGAAAGTGAGTGGAGGGAGGAGTTAGCTTTTTATCATTTCTCTGTCATTTTCTGACTCTCTGCCCAATGCCATGTAATGATGTGGTTCACTGAATTGATAAAATGATGCATCTCAGAAAGACTAGAGACTCATATTCCCATCCTGCTTGTTTTTATTCCTCATTTCCTTTTCTCTGTAGCCGAGTTTATAGATCATGTGAGAGATTCCCCCTTCCCTCCCAGAGAAATAAAGACTAAATCAGATGCATTTTGCACCTCTCAGTTTGAAAACTATTTGGCTTTTCTCCACCTGCTGATGGCACAGAACTATGTTCTATTAACCAGACTCTTGTGGAAATGACTGGGGAAAATTTCCATGCAAGACAGGCATTGACATCCTATTCTGTATTCCTTGATGCTGCTATGTTGGAGATGGGCTTTGGCAAGTTGGTCTGATCTGCAGTCATGTGGGAATAAGTTCAAAGGAGTAACACCAGGGTAAAGGAGACTTACTTCATAAAAATTCTTCCTCTTGGATTTTGAAAGCTTTCAGCTTTTGGTTCCACTCTGCTCCTCCCGAACTAGTGCAGCAAGTTTTCCAAACTCAGAGAGGCCAAGAAATCCCAGTTCATCCAGGACTTTGGCAGAACTTTTCTCAGACTGAAGCAGAACTTGTATCAAAAAATCACCCTTCCTTTCCAGTGTGAGGGATTCTAATTAGATATAGGCTCAACCCTAAAAATGTGAATCCTGAATTTGAATATCACAGCACTGGGGGATGCCTGGGGAAGTGCTGTTTGCCAAGCTCTGCTATAGATTGTAACCTTTGAATTGGCTATTGACCAGTGATTGAACCTAGCAACAGACACTGAAGGCCTGATTCTGTTCTCACTGACGTCAGTGGAAAGGCTTGGGGGAGGCCTTATTTTAGAAACCAGTTGATTTTTGTGTGTCTGTGTGATGACAATTTGTGAAGCTCCAAAGCAGCAGCTGTGTTACTCTAGTTTAGTAAAACAAACAAGGGGTCCTGTGGCACTTAAAGGCTAAGAAATTTATTCATTGCATGAGTTTTCATGGGAGAAAATCCCACTTCATCTGACAAAGTGTTCTTTGAGTGCTTGTTCATGTCCATTCATAGCATAGGTGAGTGCATGCCTTCATGTTTCATTACTGGAACTTCTACCCCTAAGCAGTAGCCATAGGCTTGGTGCCTAGCACCCCTGGAGTGCTGCATTCATGCCATGGTATATCAGGTGCCGCTGGATCTGAGGGTGCTCAGTTCCTTCTTTCTCCCTTGGACGGTTGCTGGAACTCTGCTTTTCTTTGGCAATTCCTTCCTCAGTCTTCCAGGACTCTGTTTATTAGTTAATAGCCATAGATGAGTGCCTCTTCAGTTGTTGTTAAGTGTGGCTCATTCACCTGCTTATCCACTAATGTGATTTATGCCATCATGTACCAGAAATGCGTCCACACTTTATACATTTGGCAAACAGGACAATCTCTGCACAAAACTGACATCAGAAATCACAACATTTGAAAACCAGTTGCTGAGTGCTTCCATCTTTCTAATCACTCTGGGTCCAGGGTACGCCCATCTCCCAATGGTAATCTCCTCTGAGGGAACCACCCCCAACTCCTGGGAGCGCGAGGGCCTCTCTGCATCCCTGCTCCATCCATGCCGGAGGCCTTCCTTGATGTGAATTCCTTGATGGTTCTGCTGATTCCACTCAGTGACCCCAAGTGCTTGGTGCACAGAGGAAGCCAACCATGGGTTCACTGTAATGGTTATTGGATACTCCGGAGGTGGTTAGACCCGAAGCAGCCCCTCACTGTTCGGAGTATAGCTTCAGACACCAGCACTGATTGCTCCAGCTTGCTAGACACTATGAGTTCTTGTGACTGGTGGGACCACTGTCCTTGTTGGTACCACCTGGGGTCTTTTACCAGAACTTGAAGCAGCAGAGACACAAACAATCAATCGGGTCCTGCTCTGGAGAACTATCACCTCAATGGCACGACTGGCTCTTGACCTCCCCAGTGCTAACAAGTTCACCTCCATGAAGGAGCTGCAGAACAACCACAGGAAAAGAACCAGAAAATCCCACTCTTCTCATTCAAGGACATCAGACCAACACTCCCCTAGACAGCACCAGGACAGACAGTGTCAGAGTTCATCCCGATCTATGTCATCTCAGGACAGCTCTCCTGTAAAGACAGGCAGGGCATGCCAACACAGCTGCACAGACCACTTCTCTTCCTCCCCTAGTCCAACTTCTTTGAAAGACAGACAATGACACAACCATGTGGGGAAAGGCCGTGGAATAGCCCAGGTACCCACACCCACTTGGCCATGGGGACATTGGCCACCCAGTGGCCATATTGGGGATCATGGTCTTTTCTGATGGCACTAGCCCTGCAATCCATCCAGTCAGTGGGGGCTTATTTGGCCCCTCCAGCTCAGCAGCCCTCAGACTCAGGGGAATCAGATCCCCAGGGGGGTGTCTCCAAGGGCCCTCATCACCCACAAAGGGACCCTCACCTATCTCAAGTGCCTCAGCAGTCTTTGTTATCTTTCCCTGCTGAGGATATTGGGCAGGGGACCCTGGATCCCCTTGGCAAATTCAAGGCCTATCAAGCACTACTGTGCAGGGTAGCCTCCAACCTGGGCATGGAGACCCAGGAACTAAAGGAGTCTACAGATAGCCTCTTTGGTGTACCTGCGGATGCAGCACCCTCCAGAATAGTTTTACCTGACCATCTTAAGGACCCCTTTGCGGACAAGTCACTGTGGTAGACTCCTTCATCTGTACCACTTATCTCCAAGACAGCTGAAAAGAGGTACTATGTTCTAGCCAAGGATTTCAAATACCTTTTTCAACCATCCCATCCTGGGAACCCTGCTGGTCGATGCAGCCAACCAGAGAGATAGACAAGGTCAGCGGTGTTCCCCACTGTTCCCCGCTACCAAGTGGGTTTCAGATCCAGGATTCCAGTAGCAACAACCATTGAGATGCACCAATGTTCCCTCTAAGAGGCGCTGGCAGCTGAGCAACTCATGTTGCTCGCTGCGCTGGCCCCTCCCCCCGCGGGCTTGCTGTGGTGCCCTCCCCACGGTTCCGGTTCTGGCCGCCCCCAGCTGCCCCCCC
>ML681972.1:50232702-50246791 GCA_007922195.1 Podocnemis expansa | reverse complement strand
CCCCCCCCCCCACGGGCCCGCTCCCCACCGCTCCCACAAACTTACCTCGTGGCTGGAGCCGGACAGCCCAGCCACAGCTCCTGAGGCAGAGAAGCTCTACGGAGCATGCCCAGAATTTCTGGGCATGCTCCGTTAGAGCTTCTCTGGGCGGGAGTTTTCAAAACTCCCTGCTCCACAGGAGCTCTGTTGAAGAACTCTGGCTTTCCCTGCGCTGGTGGCTGTGGCGGGTTGCGCTGCAGCGCGCCAGCGCAGCTTAGAGGGAACATTGAGATGCACATAGCAGGAAATAAAGGTGTTTTATTAACCAACAGATTACTTAACCAAATACTCAGACAAAATGATATACCCAGAATTAAACACAAAGTAATTTAGACAGGGTTACAACCAATCAGCAGTTGGGGACCCCACTTCATGACCGCGGGCTTCAGCAGGGGAGTGATGTCCTCCGAGGCACCCTTCAAGGTCCTACAGCAAAGTCCAGTGAAGTCAGGGAAACAAGCTATTGCTATAGCCCATTACTTACAGGGAGGGGTGATCAGGCCCTCTGCTGGTCACATAGACTGTCTGCTGGGGTGTTGATTCCCACCACCTTTATCCTACAGTCTAACACCTAGATAACTACTTGCTTACTACATAGTCTGGCAGAGTGGAAATGTGTTTAGGGGAGAGGGCCCACCATTGTTATACCGTCACAAAGTCTTCTGTTTGCCTTACACACACCCAAAAACAGAGAGAGCAGACAGGTCGATCTCTTTGGAAGGAAGAATTATTCTACTGCTAGCCTTCACTTCTGTATTACAAACCACCAGGCCCTGTTAGGCAGATACAATAACAATCTTTGGAATTTGCTGCAGTGCTTGGTTGTACTGATGCAAGAACAGAGGGTGGACTTCTTCACAATCCTTGAAGAAGACATGCCAGTGGAAACTGCTGAGGCCCCTGGTGGCTGGGACCAAGTGTTCCCAGTTGCTTTGCTCTTTGGGTTTTTAATCTTTTTAAGGTCATAAAGCCATCCCTGGGGAAAAGGCTTTGGACTGAACTATAATTTGGATTTTATTTTACCTTTGCTACCTGGTGTGGCTGCTCATTGCTTGATGATCTACTTTTCAGAGGAAGATTTTCACAGACCAATGGGCAATCTTTTCCCATTGAAATTCAGTGGGCACTGGATACTTACCTCCCCTTCCAGCTTTTGAAAATCTCGTAAGTCTCCGCAAGCATTTTCTCTCCTTTCTCAGCTGAAATTCAGGGTCCTGTGCTCTATAAAATCCTTTCTCCGTTGGGATTAAGATGCTCTCCCTTTCCAGAATATTTATTCATGAGTCAGCCTTGAATTTTTTCCATGTTAATTCATCTCCAATTGCCTTCATATGCATACTGATGGAGATACTGCTAGTGCACAGAGATCAAATGAGGGCAATGGGATCCGGTACATGTGATGATAGCAGAGGCACAGGCAATTTTCTCCATTATGGAACTTTCTCACCTGTTTTTCATTTAAATGATAGGAAGGTGCCATTGAATTTGCATCACAACCATCCTTTCTTCTTCTTTGGCAAATGAAGGAATTAATTCTGCTGCAGCCCAGGGAGATTTTCTATCTTTTCTTTTTCTTTTACTAAAAGTTTGTTTATGCAGCCACCTCAAAATGAGTTATGTGCCCTAAATTTTGGCTTCTGCCTGGTTCCAAATACTCAGTTGTTTGAAATTAAGAATAGAAATAAGGTGCACATTTTTAGGATAATTAAGTGGTAGAATAGCTTCCTGAGGGTTACAGTGGGTCGTCCATCATTGGCCGCTTTAAAATCAAGATTGGATGTTTTTTCTACAAGATCTCTAATTCAGACAGGAACTTATTCAGGGAAGCAGTGGTGTCACTGGCACGGGGCACAGGGAGCTTGTGCCCCAAGTCCCGGTGCCAGTGCCCCAAGTGCCGAGAGTCCGGGGCCAAACCTACCACGGTGGTGACTGTCTTCCCCAGGTCCATCCCTGGCCGGGGATCTAGGGCTGAGCTGGTGGTGGCAGGACTCTGCCTGGGGCCCCGGGACCAGATGGAACCCAGGCCCTGAATCAGGACCAGGGGACTGGGTGAGGCTCAGGCCTTTGGCCTGTTACTGGGCCAGCGTTGTTGCTGCAGGGATGTCCAATGGCCTGTATAAAACATGTCAGACTAAATGAAAGGTTTCTCCTGACCTTAAAATCTTTGCAGCAGGAAGGAAGAGCTTGCATTGCTTCCCTCAGGGAGGATGGGGAGCTCTGTAGGTGTTGACTGCAGCTAGCCACAGAGAGTTCTCCCTGTGTTTATAGCAGCCCAGAGTGAGTTGTGCTCTTGATCTCATCCTGTGGCTCTACTGAGGGTGGCAAAATTGCTGCCATCAGTGGTGAATATGAACCTGCTGAATCCAGCACAGGGAACTGGAGTTGCTAAAAACTGACCGCATGCTATTTGTGGCTAGCTTGCCCTAAAACGTATCGGCAGATTGGTGAGTCATTGGCAGATATGGAAGGTGTTTTAAGTGCCTTGTGTATCTGCTGTTGACTGCTGCTGAAAAGTTCTGTCAGTACAGATGAGGCCTCAGTCACTAAGGGACTAGACAGCTGCAAAGCAGAAATTTTTTACCTAGAAATGTATTGTCCCCTTGATTTCTACAGTCATCTCTTTTTGTCCTGGTCCTTGGTATGGTGGGAAGAATAATATTGTGGTTAAGATGGAGGGCTGGGGACTCAAGAGACCTAAATTCTATGCTCAGCTGTGCCACAGACTCCCTGTATGGCCTTTGGGAAATCACTTAACTGTGCACCTCAGTTTCCCCATTTACAAAATGGGGCTGATCATTTACTTTCTCTCCTCTTTTTATCTGCCTTGCTTTTCTGGGCTGTATACTCTTTGGGAACAGGGTCTGCTTTGCTTTACTTCCTGCAATATAGCTATAACCAGAGGAGCAGACAGATGGGAGCAAGGGATATGTCACCCTCTATCTTGTCGTCTGTTGTTGTTGTTGTTTCTTTTCAGTTTTGCCTTTGATATTCCTTTCAACACAGCAATGCAAGTATTCCAAGGCAAGCATTTCCATTCCTGGTCCCTTTCAAGTTTTTGTTGTGGTTGCCATTCTGCCTCAAAGCTGAAAAGTGTGAATACTTCCCACTCTCTCCTCTCTTGTGCTGTGTTCCTCTTCCCATCCTCTTAGCCCCCAGTGGACCTTAATAATCTTATAACTTGTCTTCCCAACTCCAGAGAGGCTTATTGCTGCTTCTGCATGCTGACTTCTCTCAGCCTTTAATAATGTGTCTGAGTAGTTTAGTGTGGAGTAATTCTCATGCTGATGATGGTCTGTATTGGAATAAACTGCTGCTCTTGCTTCCACTGGAACACTCATGCACTTGCCAAAATGTGCTCCCATCATCCCTTAAATAATAGAATTTAATTTAGTTATTTCAGCTAGTTAGTCCTCTGGTAATGCCCCCATTAATAAGGAATGCACTTTTAAAAAAACCTAATTAAGTCAGGATTTAAAATAGAAGCTGGTGTTCTCATGGTATTTCAGCAGTAAATTTATTTTTCCTTGCACTTAACCAGTGATGGAACTAATCAGTCCTGTTACTGGCAATCTCTGCAGAAAGGACAAAGAACTGATGGGCTGTGTAAATTGTAATAATCTGCCCTTAGAGGAGGGGCCTCTGGATGTGGACTGAAGCACTTTAAGGCAAGTTTTGTCACTGATGTTGCTCAGACTGTGATTAAAGGGAAGGTCTTTAATTTGGCACCTTAGAAATAGTGCTAAATACAGTTAAAACAGAGTAAGCATGCTAAAGCTAGATCAATATCCTGGTAAGCAGAGGCAGTGCAGTGCTGGACTACTCCTTCAATAAGATAGTAAGGGCTCTATGCAAAAACCACAGATGGTTGTGAAAGCTCCTATTGACAATTTTTTTCAGTATTTACTCCAGTGTGCTGGCAGATTCTGGCTCACAGATGTTTGTGCTGTATTTTCAGTTGGACAAAGTATTTTTCATACATTGTGTCCTTCACTCTTCTGGAGGAAGTTTAGACACATTGATCTGGTTCTGAATTCTGTGCATGGTGCCTTCCTTTATTAAACTTCTGTCTCTGGACAGTCTCTCATCTACCCCTGTTCCATTCATTCCTAAGGCAAATTATCCAGGAGAAATAATGCCATTGGTTCTCTGATGACAATACTAGTGGTACAGGGAAGTAATTTGTAGACAAATAGCATGATTGGAAAGAGTGACAGCTGGTTGGTGCAGAGCAGCCATATTGCATGTCATGGAGGGAAGGTCATTTGGTGATGACTCTAAAAGCCATCAGTAAGAGGGCATGATAAAGCACCTAAAAGACTAGATGTGTAGGCTTCTGCCTTATCTCTAGCTTCACATAATTTGCACCATGACAAATGGAGGCAGTAAAACTGATAAGGTTTTAATAAAAATGCAAATATTGTATCCCTGCACTAGAAATGCAGACACAATACAAAATAGAATTAAGCTCTTAAGTAAAATAAATAATTTTTCTGGCCTTCATTCAATGATGAATATTAATTTTTCATGTGACTGAGTATGTGAAACACTGAAAACATGTTGTTTGGTTTTGCAGTTGTACTTTGATGGTTGGAAAAGTTGTGTATAATAGACTAATATGATTAGAAGTATATTCCATTAGTGCTTAGAAGAACTAACTGGGATCCAGCATCATTGTGCTGGGGGCTGTACATAGAAATAGTAAGGTAGTCCCTGCCCTGAAAAGCTTACAGTGTAAATAGTGAAGAAAGATAGAGTGGGACAGGAGATAGTGGGATAGGCGTCTGCCCAAAATCACATAGCTGTACAGTAGTAGGACTCTGGATCCAGTGTCCTATCTTCTAGACTGGTGGTTCTTAATTGCCAGTGTGTGGACCAGCACAAGTCCCTGAGATCTCTTTGACCTGGTTCAGGAAGATGGCAAGTTGGTCCTTGGTATCAAAAAGGTTGAGAAACACTGCATTAGCTAGACCATGCCTCTTCCAAGACGCTTGTAGTTACACAGAGCCCTCATAACTTCACTGGGACTCTTTTGTGATCATAAGGGTCCACCTAAACAGATCCAATTGCCAGAGCAGAGCCTAAGGCCATGGTTTAGGACAGTGCTTAACTTCAAGAAAATAGATAATCCAGTTGGCTTCAGTGTGGATAGTCATACGTTTCATGTTAAACATGTATTCAAGTGCTTACCTAGATAATGGTTGGCCATTGTAACTTTCATTCTCTGTAGTGGCAATACATAGTGGAACATGGCTTCTCTTGATGTGGAGAGGACTAAACATGAGTGGAAGGGGCAGTTTGAGAGACAATGTGGTATTGAGCATAGCACACCGGACTGAGATAGAAGAGATGGATTCTAGCTCTACATTGTGAGCTTAGAGTTCCACTTCAGACAGTCACACACGAGGAAAATAACACTAATCCTTTTCCAGCTTGGCACTAAAATCTTCATGTTCCAAAGGGGTAGCTGTGTTTAGTCTAGTTCAGCAAAACAAGCAAGGAGTCCTGTGGCACTTAAATGACTAACAAATTTATTTTTGCATGAACTTTCATGGGAGAAAATCCCACTTTGTGAGATGCTTTGAAGATGGGAGAACTTATAGAATGGGGGGAAAATAAATGAAGGGAAGTGTAAGTCATGGGATCAGGTCAGACTATAACAGCAAATCAAAGCAGTAGTATAGATTCATACACTGGGAAACAGCAGGGGTTAAAGTATAATTTGGCGGGCCCTGGAATCCTCCTAAGTTTCTGGGCTCTCTTCATGCAGCTCAGGGCTCCCTTCAGCTGCCCCAATCAGACCCCTCTTTCCCCATGTCCCCACTCTAGCCTTCCTAACCCCACACTCCTCAGCTCTTTTGTGTTCACTCCCCCTCCACCCGGTGTCACTGATGTGGCCAAGGAGCTGGGCCAGGGGGAGGGAGAATGTGGTGCCAGACAGCTGGTGGGAAGAGACACAGGACCGAGACCGGGTCCAGGCTGCATGCACCACGTGGGCCCAGCAGTCAGAGGTGGGGCTGGTGCAGGCATGGAGAAAGTGGGGGAGAGGAGTTGCCAGGCTTGCTCCAGCCTGCAGCCCCTTCCTTCAGCTGGTCCCAGGGGGAATACGCAGGAATGTTGCATTCTGGTGCGTTCTTCTATTTTTAGGCAGCCCCAGAATGCAGCACTCTGGTTTATTCCCCTATTTTAGGGGCCCCCAGAATGATGCCCCCTAAAAATAGGGGGTGCTCGAACACCATTCTGGGGTGTTCCAGTTTACTTTAACCCCTGGGAAACAGCACATAGAGGAGGGTGAGGTCAAATTACCTGTTGTAATGGGAAAAGAGTCCATAGTAATGATTTAATTTTGCTTTCATGGTCAAATTTGCACATCAGTTCCAATTATACAGTTTCTTTTTGAAGTCTTGATGTGTAACCCATTTGCTTGAGCACAGCTATTAAATCATCTGCAGAGTGATTAAAAAGATTCAAGTGCTCAGCTACTGGCTTTTGAATGTTGTGATTTCTGGTGGCAGTTTTGTGCCCATTTATTCTTTTGCACAGAGACGGTCCTGTCTCTTCAATATACAAGGTGTGTGGCATGTCTGGCACATTACGGTATAAATCACATTGGTGGATAAGTGGGTGAATGAACCCTTGATGGAGCAGCTGGCTTGATTAGGTCCTATGACGGTGTCATAGGAGGATGCTTAGAGGGTCATGAGCTTTGCTTCCTGCTAGCATGGAGAGGAATAAGCATACCATTGTACAGATAAGCCATAAACAGATATTGCTTCACAACGCATACTGAGTAGTTATTTTGACTGTTTAAATGGAAATGCATATGTGGGCAGCCATGCCTGAATGTCTGTGCTGTTAACTTTAACTGTGTTATGAAAATAATTAGTTCACCATAGCCCTGGGGTTACAGGGTAGCATTCAACATCTTTTGAAGGCTGGGTTTTTAGTTTGTTTTGCTTATCTGAGTCATTGATTAAAACTGTTCTTTTAAATCCTATCACTATGAACACGCAAGAAGTGTCATTTACACAATAGCTGTAAAATTGATAAAGGGATAATTCAATACTTTTTTAAGCTACTTGAAAAATAATATCACCTTCCATGTATGGCATAAGTCCACCCTCTTTTTGTTGTTATTGTTCAGTTTTAACTGCAGATCCCAGTTCAACAGAAAATGTATAGGATTTCCTTATTTCAAATTCAATCAGATTAGGGCACTGTTCTTCAACCTCTTGCCTTGGTGATCACACCTAAGTTATATAGTGACTTTTGCCAGCTCAAAGAGCTTTACAAAGAAGGCCAATATACATAGCTCCATTTTACACATGGGAAAACTGAGGCACAGAGTGGGGCCATGACTTAGCAAGGTCACCAGCAGGTCAGCATCAGACCTGGGAATAGAGCTGAAGTCTCCTGAGCCTTAATGAAGTACCTAGGAGTTTTCTGAGTGAAAGCCCCACTAGTTAACACTAAATAGAACACATGCTTCTCATACTCCTATCCTACTCTCTCATGGCCTATAAACACATATGATGACAATACTACCAGTAAATTACATAAATGATAATAACTGACTCTAACTGTAAGAAGTTAAGCCTTCCCTGGTGCAGAAACCACCACACTCCAATTGGATCTACCTCTTCCCATATCTCATGGACTGAGAGTAATGAAGGTAAGTTGTGGTAGGTTCGCTGGGCCTGCTTCAGTCCCCCATTGGTGCAAGGTTTATCCTCTCTGGCTGGGCATCTGGCCAGTGTGGAGTGGAGGGTAGGAGGGAGTTGGGGGGCTGCTTTTTCTCTCTGCCCAGCATGCAGCCCTGGGGGGCTGCACTCAGCCGGCATGGAGCTTGTTGGGGCTGCTTCTCCACTCTGACCAGTGCTTCAGGAGGTGGGGGCCTCAATATTACTGAAGATTCATGGACTCCCTGGATGCCTTGGTACCCACTCCCCAGGGGGGGCCCCAGCCCTAGCTTGGGAACCATGGTCTAGCCACTCAACCACACTGCACACTTTATAAGCAGGCTAGTCCTACTGAACTCTGTAGCACCACTGGCTTAGGGACTGATTGCTTTCAGAATGCAGAAGCTATCAAACCTTATGGCTTATCAGATTGGAGATCAAGTAGGTCAAAATGTTTCATATTTGGAAATTTTGATGCTTAATTTTTTTAAAATTAGTTTAACAGCAAAAAGAAAACCTGAATTTTTCACTAATAGTTTTGTGGGGGTTTTTTCTTTCTGATAAACAGTATTGCTGCTTTGAAATCTTTCCAAATTTCAAAGATTTAAATTTTGCAAACAAAACACCAGGAACTTTTTTTTTTTTTTTCTTTTTTTGAGAAGATGGCAAAAATTTCATGATTCTCTCCTCTGGCTCTCTCAAGTCAAATCTCATGAGAAGCTGATAAGCTCTGCAGGTAGCTTCTCCAGTGAACTGTACAGTATGGAGTAGTCATCTTTTCCCTCAATATAATTTTAATCTGCATTTCTGTAAATTTGAAATCTGATCTTTTGAGATCATAGAAATAATTTGCAATTACCATAGCAATCAGTCTGTGAGTAAGAGTTGCCTTTTTACTGAACTTGAAGTTTTGAAATTCCTTGCTAAATATTCAGCATTTTCTAATTTGATGCACACATACACTAGTGTTGGTTCTTTAGCACACATTTTTTCACAGCCATCTGCTAGTGTTGCCTTGGGCCTGCAGGTAAGATGGTGTGCGTATTCTGAGAGGGAGCAAGTGCCAATCAAGTGTGTTAGGACTAGGGGTGTGGGAGGGAGAAGGGTCAGTCCTGATTGTCACTGAAGTTAAGAGCTGAATAAGGTCTTTGGGATTTGGTCTAATGGGAGCTGAATATTCTGCACCATTTGGAATCAGCAGGAAAAGGAATTTTCCTTGATTTAAAAACTAAGGTTCCAAACCCATAACCTAGTCTCAAGGCTCGTTCATCTTAGTGTGACTTAAGTACATACTTAAGATTTGTACTAAGTAACAAGCACTTTTCTGAGTTGAAGCCTATGTAAAGATTCAGGATTTGCTTTCTGAAAACAGGGGACTCAGACCCCTTTTCCTGTAACTGAAAACTGCTCATACAAGAGGCTTGCTATGAAAAAGTGATTAGAAAAATTCTATCTAGTGCTGGGAAGGAGAGAGACAGCTAAGATGAGGCTACCCCTTGTAGCAGCCTGCCATCATGTCTACAGCAGATACTTGCTGAATGGATCCAAGGCATCAAATTTCAAACATAGTGTAGTCCTGTTCTGGCTCTATCCACCCCTGAGAGATAGTTGAAGGGTCAGTCACTCTCTAGCTTTACACCTTGGCAATACTTACCAAATTGTTATGCCAGTTTAAGGCATGGGATGGAATTCATGTGGGGAGGAGGAAAACAAATGAGCCATGTTCTTTTATACTAAAAGAAAACACACTTTGAAGTTGGATTGAAGTGATGCAGTTCCCTGCACGTGTCTGTTTCTCTGTCTGCAGTGGCTTGCTGCGGCTTCATAGGGGCGCTCACTTTCCCCATTTTGCATTTGGCCTCTGCTGATTTTGTTCTTATGTTGGCTCTTATATAGGACCTCCTGCTATCCTGTCGGTCTCTCTAGGTCTAGCTGGGTGACCAACAGCTTTACATGCTGTCACATAGAAGACTAGTCATTTTCTTGTGCCCCTGGACTTGTTTGTTCTGCTTTTAGAAATAATGGTATAAGAGCTGTGGTAATGTTTGCAGTTCAGCTGAATAAAAAAATCCAATCTCGATCCTCTTTGTAGAAAAAACTGCAATGCCCTCCAAATTATTTCTACTTAATCTTATGTTTTCCAGCTACAATAAAGCATAGAGAGAAGCAGTAGGGCAGAATATGTAATGTAATTATGACTGCTTGCCACCTTGGCTGATGTACTGGAGAATGAATCAGTTACCTGCAGAGCTAAAGTCAGAAATTGCTACAGCTGGAGCTCAAGGGCAAAGATTCCCTGTCTGTAGATGCAACAGATTCTTATTCTTTGTGGATCAGGCACAGCTGAGGATCTGTAACACGCTCACCAATTATTCACATCTATTGACTACTGTTTCTGTTTGCAAAAGTACTTGCTCTGCTTGTCTAATCTAATCTCCAATATCTGTTAAATGCTATTCCTTGTGAGTCATGTCCTCAGGCATTCTGATACTGGGTGCTTCATGTTTAGTGTGGCTACCAGACGCAGTATGTTTGATTTGCAGATAGTAATTTTTAGTGTCAAGGTTTTTTAGTAAATATGCAAGTTCAATACAAAGCCTAACATTAACTAGAATATATTATACTTACAAAACCTGAAGAACTAAGCAGTCACTGAGAAACCTGTGTACAGGAAAGGCTTTCTTCAGGGGCTCTGCCAGGGAGTTAATGGATCCTCTGGGCTGACTTGGCAACGCCTCCAACAGAATCAGGCATTGATGCAGTGCATTCTTTTGTTTAAGTGATGACTCTTCATGTATTTTTATACACAGCTTTTATTTAATTCGTTTTAATTATTATATTTTATTACTTGCACTGGGTTTTTTTGACTACATTTTACCTTTACTGTAATAACTGGGGTTCTTAAAACAGCATTCAGTGATGGGGGGCAGTGAAAGTGTGCGCCCCTTGTCAATGGGAAAAATGCGTTCAAGAATAACTTGCTGTTCTCCTCACTGTTGTCTATGTGCATCTGCAAGGTTACTCAGTAGTGCTATTTGTTTGTGCCAGCTCAGAAGCCAGAATAGTTAAGCAAACAACTTAATAGATGCGAGGCCTTAAGACCATGATCATTCAAGTTGCGCTGAGCCTCCAACATTCTCTTCATTGGTGGCCACCATAATGTAACATACCCACTGCAGTTTGCTTCATTGACTTCCAGTCTTCTTCCCTCAGCCCGTACATACCCTGAAACAATTTGGTAAAGTTGACAGATATTGACAAATGTTCTGATTCAAATCCGAACACTGTGTCCAAAAAATTTCACCCAGTCTCTACTAACAACTAAAGCAATTTGCTGAAGAAGATGCCTGTTATGGGCTTCTCTTCACTGGCGCTTATGCCAGCAAAAGTTTTGTTGCTCTGGCGTGTGGAGACCTACCCCACTGAGTAACCTAAATTTTACCAGCATAAGTGCTAATGTAGGCAGCACTGTGTCAGCAGCAGAACACTTCTGCCCAGCATAGCTACCACCCCTCATTTAGATGGCTTTATTATGTTGGTGTGAGAGTTCTACCACCGACATAATGCTGGTACACTAGTGCTTATGCCAGGAAAACTTTTTTCACTCAGTGGGGTGTTTTTTCACACCCTTGAACAACAAAGTTTTGCTCACATAAATGCCAGTGTAGACAAATCCTATGTCTCACTAACTTCCGTCAAAGGAGTGAGTATGTGAAGGAGACTGTTGTTTTCTATGTAATACAGCACTGTATTTAGACATTTATTTTTTTAAACGGGTTGATCTCTTCTGTGTGGTGCAGGGTATGCAAATATAACAATGTCTACAGGCAGCTAATTAGTGAGCTTCACACTGACATTACTAACACTATTTTGATTTCTTCTTTTCACTCACCTTGTCAACCTCAGAAACAGTTCGACTGCACTGAACAATCCTTTGTGCTCAAAATGGTCAACTGAGCTTTGTTTCACTTTCTCAACATTATGAAGACTTTTATTAATATATTCATTAAGGATAGCACTGCAGATAAATGGTATTACCCTTAATTTCAAGTAGGTTAGGGTCTGTAAATCATAAATGTCTTGGAACTGACTTCCTTTTTTTCCCTTGGGCTCAGATTGGTGTCATTAGCAGTTCTGAAAAAAGCCAGAAATCTTGCAAACAAGTATCCTAAATTCCCATTAGGAAGCTGCTTGCTCCAGTTCAATCTGTAAGCCTGAGCTGAATTTTGCACACATGTATAGATTCGAAGCAGAACACTTAACAATGTGTAAAAGGATCAATACCTTGCTGCAATCTCTTTTCTGTAAACAAGGGTCCTATTTTTTTGTTCAGTTTTTGGAACCATTGTATAGAACAGTGGTTCTCAACCACTATTTGGACACATTAGTGGGTTGCCACACAGAAGTGAGCATGTCACAGAGTGCAGGGGCTGGATTTGGCCTTGGGGATGAAGGCTGGTGGTATGTCCTGTAGCATGACACTTGATGTGAGCTGGGCCTCCTGGGATGACCTCCTGAATGTGAAGAAAAATCAGGGCAAGAAGCAAAACCAGGGGCTGAACCCCCAACCACTAATGGGTAGTACTTAAACCAGTATCCCAGTCTGTTTAAAAAAAAAAAATTATTCTGATGCCCTACATCAGTCATTGCCAAGCATAACAAAATATAAACAACCCCTTCTATTGCACGTCAGCTACTCTGGTCCCCACCTAGCCACTGGGTCTCTTAAACAGATAGGTTCTCCTGACTCCAAAGGGCCAGCCACATTAACCAGAGCAATATAAGCTTGGATTGTATCCAAAATGCCATGCTGCCAGCCAATCCTTTAAGAACTAGATCTAAATGTTTAATATGAAAAGAAATGAAATGGGAGATGTTAAAGGGTCAAAGTGAATCATATACATACAAATGATTTAGAGTCTATAGAAAGCAAGTCCCTTGAAGAATTTGGAGTTTGCAGGTTAGTTCATTTTCTCTGGTAGACACCCAGAACCTGGATGGGCCTCAGTCCTTTGTCCAGTCACAGAGGAATAGTTCCAGAGGAGGGTGTTTGGTTGCAGATGGGAGACTGAAGAGAAAAAGGAGATGGGACCATTGCCTTTTATCACCTCTGGCCTTCCCTATGCTGTGTGGAGTTTTTTGCAGTTTAAAATGGAGGTGAGTCACATCGGCAAGTGTTAGTGGCTTGACAGGTTTCTCCTTTTGCTCACTGTACCTGTGAGCTTCCTTAATGGGCCACTACGGAGACAATGGTTTTATAGACATCCATCCTGGAAGTGCCCTGGAATGTAATAATTTGAAACACAGATAGAATAATGTGGATGTGATACCTACACATAAACCATATAATTATTCCTAGCAGATAGCAATCTTTGTATTGGTACCAAACATGGCATATCACACATGGATTACTGCAAATATGAAATATTAATGTGAAAGATAATCATAAACAATCCCCTAAACCCAGACAGTGTGTCTCACACCACCAAGCATGCCACAGCCCACGAAAGGTTGAGAATTAAATGCTGTAGAATTTCACAAGGAATTTTATCTCTGCTACAAACATTTCTTGGGTATTTTGATCCATCCTACAAGGTCGCAGAAAGACAAGATGGGAAAGGTAATATCTCCAATTTGACCAATTTCTGTTAGTGGAAGGAGGCAAGCTTTTGAGCTTTACTGAGCTCTTCCTCAGGTTTGGGGAAGTTTAACCAGAGTATCCAAGTTAAATAGAAGGTGGGAGAGATGTTTGTTTGTTTGTTTAAGCATGAAAGATTCCACGTATGCTGTAGGAGACCTCTTAGGCTGTCTACATGACAAAGTTCTGCTGACAAAAGTTTCGCCAAAAGACAGCCTCTGCTATAATAATAGCAGTCACTGATGTCTATAGCAGTGGTTCCCAACCAGTGTGCTGTGGCACCTCCTCCAATGTGCCGTGCAAGAACTCCTGCAACCGTGGCCCTGGGCAGCTGCCCTAGCTGCTAGGGTTCCCCAAAGCCGCAGCCACAGTGGCGGCTCTATGTGGCCCTGGCAGTGGGCGTTCCCAGGACCTGGAGCCATGGCAGCAGCCCCATGTGGTCCTGGAGGGGACGGGCGGGGTTCTCCGGAGCCACGGCAGCGGCCCTGTGTTGCCCCAGGGGCTGCCCAGAGTCTGAGCCACGGCAGAGGCCCCATGTGGTCTCGGTCAGGGAGGGGGCATGATTCACCGGAGCTGTGGTGGTGGCCCTATGCAGCCCC
This sequence comes from Podocnemis expansa, assembly GCA_007922195.1. Taxonomy (NCBI): domain Eukaryota; kingdom Metazoa; phylum Chordata; order Testudines; family Podocnemididae; genus Podocnemis; species Podocnemis expansa. The sequence goes on along the minus strand of ML681972.1, from coordinate 50,232,839 downwards.
AGCCAGGGATTCTCCCCCCAGTCAGAGTCCCAGCTGTGGGCTGCAGCGCTATACGACCCTGGCTGGTGAGTTACCCAGAGCCACAGGTGGCAGCTCCATTTGGCCCTGCCCAGGGACTGGGGGGGGGGGGGGGGGGG
>ML681972.1:50193657-50232602 GCA_007922195.1 Podocnemis expansa | reverse complement strand
CTAAGCTGGAGCCATAGGCAGCAGCCCTAGCTGGGGGTTCCTTGAGCTGGAGCCCCAGGCGGCAGCCCCAAAACAGGGTGCCATGGCTCATGAATATTCATATTAATTTGAATATTCATGGTTTTGTCATGGCAGTGTACCACAGCTTAACTGAAGGCCTTAAGGTGTGCTGCAGTAGAGAAAAGGTTGGGAACCATTGGTAGTACTATCATTTGGTCAGTGGAGTACATCCTCACTAAGAACACTTCCACTGACACAAGTGGCAGTGTAGGCGAGTTGAGAGACCAATCTCTCAGCTCCCTTCAGGGGGCCCAGAGGCTCCTTGCTGTTGTTCCTGGGGCTTTCACGGTCCCTGCTGATGTGGGGGTGGGGTGGGGAGGGTGGGCAGCTGTCTGGGGCTCATCTGGGTCTTGGGAGGCAGCTGGGGGCAGCCACCTGGGGCTTGTCCATCATGCGCTGGCTGCCCCTGGGAACTGGGGAGACCTGGTTGGCTGCCTCCATGCGCTCACCGGGGACCTCAGGAAGTCCTAGATGGATGCAGCCATAAGATCCCAGGTGGCTGGGGGAGCCACTGGCACTCATTCGGGTCCCCAGTGGTGGGGGATTCAGGACTGTCCCCAGCCCAAACACCGCTGCCACTGCATTGTAAAATTTCTTGCATAAATGGTGACAACTTTCTAAGCTGCTGTTACACATTAGGGGGAAAGCTGAACACAAATCTCTTGTGGTCGGCTTTCCCCTACTCCCCCCCCCCGACCCCCCAGACTTCCAGGAGTGGCGTGGCAAGTTCATACTCACCACAGTCTGCTCCCAGAAACCCAAACTGATGGCTACAAATTTGCTGCTGCCAGTATAGATGTACCCTCAGTTGGGAGCAGAGTGAGGGAAGCTGGAAATACTGAGAGCAGAGTGAGGGGAACCAGTGGCAATAGTGGTGCTTGGGCTGGAGGTAGTCTGGGACAGAAGATGCTCTGGGCTTCCCTAGGATTCCTGGGGGGCTACAGCCACACTGCCTCCAGAAGCCCAGGGAAGCCTCTGGTAGCTGGCTTCTAGGACTCTTGGCTTCAGCCCATTTCTGATACCCTGGTCAAATTCATAAGTACCTCTTTCTTGTCAATTTCACTGCTCTGTTAGAGCATTGAAACTGGCAAGTGTAACAGGACAGGAGCTAGGTGGAATAGCTCAGGCCCTTGGGTTTGATTGGTTCAGTAGGCACAACACTGGGAGATGAGGTAGACTACCTTTATTACAAATTATATACAAGAGAAAAGGAAAGACCAATGCTTAGCCCTGTGAGCAGATGGGAACCCCAACTAAATGCCTGGGCAAAGAGCATAGGGAGCGTCATCTTGTGGTGGCAGACATGGACTACCCCAGTGATGAAATTTCCAAAGAAGGGGGGCCTAAGTGCTAGCTTCTGTACACTATTTTTTGCTAAATGGGTGAATAACATGCATATCTGATTATCTTCTTATTTACTACATTCCTTTGCCTGGATATTATCTCCTTATTTTTGCACGGCATGTCGTTGGTTCCCCCTGATACAAGTGGATGGGGGAGGAGATTTCTGGCCGGGGCCAGAGCTGATAGTACCAGCCTTGGTTAGACTAACCAATACCTGGATTTTAGCATACACAAGCAAAATTGCTTAGGGGTCAGGGCTGAGAAATGGCTACATCACCTATTAACTGAACAGTAACAAAATCTTCCATTGGTTACTCCTCTCCACTCCACTCTGTAGGTGGTGGAGCCATTCGCACCCCTAATAAGGGGGTGCCAATTTTAACATTATTGCTTAGAACTAGAGCATGTACTTTTTGGCATAACCTCCTAGTTTTATAATACAAAGTTCCAATTAAAGCAACTATAAACAAGCAAATGCCCAAAACAACTACTATGGGGTGCAAAAACAAATGAAAAAATGCCCACGCTTTTGGGAATCAGTCCAAAAAAAATCCCACCAATGATGCACAGTGAGATCATGCTCCTGAATGCTAATGCACTGAAGCTGACCTGCATCGTGCATAACATTTACTACATCAGGGACCATTGAAATTGCTGTATTTTTAAGAAGCTGGGTAAGCTGTCGTCCCCCCCCACCCCCTTAACATGGGGAAGGTAACAAGGATTGGGGCTACAGGGAGACCTTGGTGCTGAATATTCCATTTTTGTTTTGTGGCTGTCAGGGTACAATAGGTTATGCTTTTAGACAAATCTGTAATTAGGGATATATTTTGTCTGTGCTCCACTACAAGGAAATGGGAAATCCAATTATTATTCCACTTTAAAGGGTACAGGGTTGCCACACATATGTAGCTGGAGCCTCCATCAAATATTACAGTGGTATTTAACAGGTACTTCTTGCACTGGCACACTCCCATCTGGTGTTGAAATGTGCAAGGCTCTGTCTGGGTGAGGGAATAGGGTAGGATGCACTTTACCTTTGGGCCAAGCCTGACAATCTTACAGGTTATAAGTATGATTGTCTTGAAGATTGAGTCAGCCCCCTTGAAACTGGAACTCCCAAAAATGAGAGCCCACTAAATGGAGGAGTACAATATGCTGTCACAATGTTAGGAAACTTGAGCTGTTATAGGCCAAATCAAATTTAATATCTAAAACATAAGAATTATCCTATAACACATTGGGCTTTGGGTGAATCCAAACATCTTGGGTAAAATTAAATAACTTTTGAATCCATACTGGGTTAGTAGTGGACAGACCCAGGATTAGGCCCTGGAATTGCTGCCAAGAGAGCAATTGAGTAATCATACAGGTTGCAAAGTTCCAAAAGAGCAGCCATGTTAGTCTTGTTAAATAAAACAAACAAGTCCTGTGGCACTTAAAGACTAACACGTCTATTTATTGCATGAGCTTTTGTTGGAGAAAATACCACTTTGTCAGATGTTTTGAAGCTGGGGGACCTTACAGAATGGGAGGAAATAAACACAGGGAAGTAGATATCATGGGAACAGGTCACACTGTAGAGCAAATCAAAGCAGTTGTAAAGATTCAAACACTGGGGAACACCATATGGAGCAAGATGAGATCAAATCACCTGTTGTAATAAGAGAAAAATCTGAAGTCCCTATTAAGCTCTGAAGCAATACAGTCAAATTTGAAGCTGCTGAAATCAAATTTATTGGCATATTATGCCTAAGAACTTTGCTGTTAGTGTTGGTCCTTGCACCCTATCTGGGTTGATAACCCACTCCTTTTCCTGCAGGTGCATTTGAATGGTTGCTAAAGATTGGCTTATGTCTTCAGATTCACTTTGCATCAGTATGTTGTCAATGTAGTGGGTTATTTGCACCCTCTCTGATAGGTGTAGACTTTATAGATCCCGGGCCACCATATCTTGGGAAAGGGTGGTGGAGTGGATATGCCCTGGGGGCAAACGGGTGAATTGGAGCTGTTGGCCCTCCCAGGTAAAGGCAAACTGAGGCCATGACACAGGGGTGAGGGGAATATTGAAGAAAACATTGGCAATATCTAGTGTTCCCTTCTATGTCTGCCATCCCTTAGCAATGCATTCAGGCAAAATAACAATGTATGGCGCTGCAGAAGCTAGTGGGGTGTGTGTGTGGGGGTATGCTTGTTAAGAGCCTGAAAATCTATGGTGAGACACTACGACTCAGCTGGTTTCTTTAGTGCCCACATAGCTTTGTTAAAGTGAGAGGCAGCAGGGTCAATAATGCCAGCACATCTTGAATGGTGTTTCCCATTTTCTTGCATCCCCCAGGCAGCTGGTATTGGTTTACATACACTGGCTGTGATTGCGGCAGGATGCTAAGGGGCTCCCACTTGGCCTGACCTACCAAGATGGCAAGTACCCTGAAATTGAAATGGCCTCCTGCCAGCATTAACTGCAGCCCCCTTAGGCAGTCCCTAATATATTCTAGTCCCATGTTGGCAACCACAACTGGGTAAGGGGTCATTAGTAAATCCCCAATCCACATGGTCAGTTGTGTTTGTGTATTAACAACTGTTTCTCCCCTAACTCCCCGCAAGTTTACCAGAGTGCCCTTATACACATGCGGGGTACCATGTATGACTGTTACCTCTGCTCTGGTATCTACTAAAGCTGTTACCTTCTGTAACTGTTTTCTCCTCTTAATATTTGTACATAGGGCCAAAGGTCCCCAGGTGAGGGCTGCAGACATGACCTGAGGTCCTGGCCCTCCCCTCATTTGTTGTGTCTGGGGTGTTTGCCAGGGCCCCTGCAGGGGAGATGGCACTGGAGTGCTAGGCTGTGGTGGCAGAGGACCCCTACTCTGTGGCTGGTGGGATGGAGTTGCACTCTGCCCAGCTATCCATGAGACTGTCCCCAGAGGTGGGGGTTGTAGGACCTAGCCATGCCGGCAGCTAATAGAGCTAAAAAGAAGTCATGGTGTGAGGGTTTGGAATGCTGTTGCTGATCATGCTGCATCGCATCCACCTTTTTGATGGAGGTTGGTCCTGATATTTCATGTGTATCTCCTGCCTGGGCCAGGACTGCCACCTCAGCTGTGCCAGGGCGTCCTACCAATCCACTCAGCAGTGCCAGAATCATGCCCCATAAGCATAGGGGTCCCAGAGCCAGGAGCGGGATCATATTTTTGAGGTGAACAGTATTTCATCGATGAATGGCACACGATGGAGATGGATACCTTTGCTGTGCTGCCAGGTAGTGGAGCACTGCTATAGCGTTTAAGGGGGTCTCCCACTGACACGGAGACTCCATCCAAGACAAGGGATTAGGCCATGTGTTCCTTACAGCCTGAGTTAGCCACTCCCACCTCATACAGATAGTTAAATAGTCTCCAGCAGTTTTCCTGACTCCCCAACCCTCAGCCACAGCGGGGTGGGAGGGTTATGGTCCCAGCCACCTTAGTTCTTCTCTGGAAAAATCAGTGTTTCCCATGCCCCTGTCCCAGAGGCGAACTAAGCAGTCACCCACAGTTTCCAAGGGGGCCTGCTTAAGAGATGTGGCCGGATCCCATAACTCAGAGTCTTTGAAAGTTTGGGATTCTAGCACCACTGCTGGTGGTGGTGGCAGAATATCAACTAATGGGCCTGGAGGGCAAAGAGTGGCGGTAGTACAAGTGGTCCTTATGGGACGCAGTTGCCAGGATTCTCCCTTGCCATCCTCCTCCTTCTCTCAAGTCTGGATCCCATTGCTCCTGGGGAATCACTGCAATCTTTACTGCAGAGGGAGTGGGAAGAGATTTTGCTGCACAGCGCTTCTTGGAATACCAAAGTGCCAGCAATTCCAACTTTCGCTGCACAGTCTAAGTGCTTCTGCAGCATAGATATTGCAACAGTCTGAGTACCTTGGGTTGCCCTTAACCCATTAATTTCCCCCTGTAATCTCCTATTTTCCTCCTCCAAGCAATACTGTCACTGCTGGCTGTCCCACAGGGAAGTAAGGAAAAGCCATCCAGCCTGTTGGACACTCTTATCCAAGGCCAATGGGAGGGAATCCAACACCTTCTCTAAGTTACTGGTGACCCATTCCCAACTTCTGAGTCAAAAAGACACCACTGGGGTCACCTGGTTCTACTTTTATGCCACCCAACTCCAAGCTGAGGTGGTGGGCCAGCCTGGCAGTCGACTCTCCTCTTTGCCCCCTTTTCCCTGTTTCCTTTTAAACAAAAACATCCTGTTTGCGCCACCGAACACTGCTCGATGCACCAAATCTAACAGGACAGGAGCTACATGGAATAGCTCGGGCCCTTAGGTTTGGTTGGTTTGGTAGGCACAACAGTGGGAGTCAAGATAGAGGATAAAAGCGGACTAACTTTTTTCATGTGTTTAATTTGTAATAAAGAAAAGCAGGAAAGACTGATGCTTATGCCCCTTCAGGAGACAGGAACCCCAGGCAAATGACCACAGGCGAAGAGCATAGAGAGTGGCATTTTGTGGCAGCAGACATGAGCTACCCCAAAGATGAATTTCCAAAGAAGGGGGGCCCTAAGCACTGGCTTCTGTACACTATTCTTTGCTAAATGGGTGAATAAGATTCATACCTGTTTATCTTCTTACTTATTTACTACATTCCTTTGTCCCAGTGTTATCTCCTTAGTTTTGCACAGCATGTCTTCAGTTCCCACTGGTACAAGGGAGCAGGGAGGAAATTTGTGGCCGGGGCCAGGGCTGATAGTACCAGCTTTGGCTGGACTGATCAGCACCTGGGTTTTATCACGCACAAGCAAAATTGCTTATGGCTCAGGGCTGGGAAATGGCTATATCACCTACTAACTGAACTGTAACAAAATCTTCCGTTGGTCACTACAGCTAGTATGACAGCTCCTTACTCCTCTAAGGAGACACAATGTCTACACTGACGCTGTGCTGCCTTAGCTTTGCCAACAAAAGCACTATGCTGTCCATTCAGGTGGTTTTATTTTCTCAGCAAAACAGGGCAGTTTTGTTGTCAAAGAGGTGAGTGTAGGGTGAATGCCAGGACTGTTTTGTCAACAAAACTTCCCAGTGTAGACGAGGTCTCAGAATGAAGTGGGCGGTTGTCATTGTCTGGTTTCACATATGTAGTTACTGTTTTGGACGTTTGTTGAACTGGATGAAGTACAATACATGTTTTGAAAGGCATGTGTAGGACTCATGGATCTCATAAGGTGCCTTTATATAGGGCTGTTGATCATTTTAGCAGTGAAAATATGTCTGCAGGTTTGGCATCTGTTGTCCTGGCATAGTCTAGTCCCACTTCTAGTTAGTGTGTTCTGGTCCATGAGGAGCTTGACTCTGGTGATGAGTTTAGTGGCAGGGATGTATTTGAAGGCCAGAAGGGGCCTCGGGAAAGATTTATTTTAGGAATTGGTTTGTCATGCATGACTTGTAATTGTTCAGTGGTACCCTGCATAGATTCCAGTGTGGAGGCACAGATGACATCCTGGGTGTGTGGTCAGTGTATGTGTGTTGTGGAGAGGTTATGTATTGAACAGGTTTTCCAAAAGAATGTGGGTAGCCCATTCCATGTTGTGATCTATTTCTCTGCTGCAGCTCTACTAATATTTTTTGAGTTAACTGAAAAGAAAAAAAATTCTATAAGTCTATTTCTATATCTATATACATGAAAAATCTGATTGAAGCAATTCAAAGGAAGCTCACTGAGTAGTCATAATGGTATAAATGATGGAGGAAGATACTGAAATCAGGAGTCTTAGAAAGCATGAAGATAAAACAAAAAAATCAAAATACTCAAAGCCAAACTTGAGCTGTGTCATTAAATAATTAGACACTTTTTGTCTGGGACAGGCTGTCCTGCAGGATTAGGTTGAGAGGACTTCACCAAACAGATTATTTTTCTATTTGGCTTTCTTAACACGATTGAAAGGCATCCACTTGGTCTACAGTAAAGGACAAAATAATAAAAGGCTGTTCAGCTAGAACAAGGCATTGCTCCTCGTGGTATCAGACACTAAAGCCAATTTTAAACTAGCTGGAGTTTCACCAAAATTTAAGTGAAAATGGAAAAGTGGATGATTTAGAGGATAAAAGTATTTGAACAATGGCAAGCTTTTCTGAATGGGTGTTATGATCTCAATGGCATCTTGTTGTTAATGTTAATTTTGAATAGACAGAAATAACTTTTTTTTTTCTTCCCCCTCTTCCCACACAACTAGAAGATAGGTGTTTCCAATGATTCTAAGTTTGAGTGGGTCTCCGTCTGCAATTTTGGTTCAGCCAACTGGTGAGAGAGAGATGAACTGAAGATCTGTATCCTTCTTCAGATTTTGAATAGCTTCCCTCTTTCCCAACCCCAAATTCCCCTAATTGGGTGTGTTAGGGTATTCCATTTTGGCCATTCCTAGGTGTTCTTGTATCTTAAATCAGGCCCTAGAACATTTGAGAGTGCTGAAGTTGTCATGAATTTTTTTCAAAAAATACATTTACAGTTCCATTTGCTTTCTCAGATTGGAGCTGTTAGGGTTCATGTTTTCCAACTTTTCTCTGCACCAAGGAGGGTGAAAAACTTGCTTCTTAATTTTATATGTAAACTGAGATTCTCATGTAATCATGTGACTCTAGGAGTCTGGGTTTTCATGAGAGACTCACAATAAAACGGAGAATGGCAACACATGTATTTGAGTCTGGAAGTCAGCTCTGACTGGACAAGGAGAATCAGATTCTCTGCTGGTGTAAATTGATTTCTCTTGAGTGAAGCCAGAGGAACTATGTTGCTTTACACCAGTGGAGAATCTCACCCCAAATCTTCAGCTATAAATTTTGGATCAGATGTTAGTATTTGAACTCTGTTATAAAAGTTATAAAGGATTTGAGTCTATGGAAGAACACTAATGATAACATGATGAGAGAGCACTCTCTTTAAGTTGGTGTTTGTAAGAACGTGAACACTGTCATGCCAAAAGGAATAGCAGTCATAGGAAGTAGACCAACATCCTGTCCCAAAATCAGAGCTGTTCAGGAATGTTCTGATGGAATGATTCTAAAATTCCCTGTTCAAAAACCAAAATTTTATGTGGGGAAAATGCCAATTTTGTCAAAACCTTTTTGGTTTGGTTTTGGTTTGTTTTAGTGCATAGGAGAAATTTAAGTGACAGCCCCCAGCCACCTCTCTAGCAAAGTCTTATCAATTTTGATTTATGCCTTCCTGATTTCAAATGAAAATTTTAAAAATAAATGGAAATCCATTTTTTTGACTAGCTCTATTTGAAATCAATGTCCACTTTAGAAGTAGAACTAACGGGACTCCTTGCTTCTTTTTAAGAGAACTCAGTTACGTGCAGTCATGTCTTAACTATATTAAATGGATGGCTTATTATTCCTGTTCTAGACCATGGATACAATTTTTTGAAATCGCTTAATGGCCAGATTTTTCAAGGTATTTAAGTGCTTAAAGATGCAGATAGGTGCCCAGTGGGATTTTGAAAAGTGTATAAATGGCTACTTCGCTTTGCTATCATGCTGTTCATCTTCAAACACTCAATCCTGTGCCAATTAAAATCAATGAAAATCATTCATTGTAGGGTACGCTGTTGCATGCAGTGGTGTGGGATCAAGCCCAAATGTCAGTACAAAAAGGCTAGAAACCAAGGTTGTCAAAAATAGCAAATGATTTCACATTAATCTCCGGGGCTCCTGAACTGAAACACTTCAGGCAGCCTGTTTTCAAGAGAGTGAAAGCTAATCTCTTGCCTGAAAACTGGGCCCATTTAGGGAGTCCCAAATTGGGCACCCAAAATTTTTCATCACTTTTGTACAACATGGGTTTTACTGTATACAATAGCAAACAATCTACAGAGTCGGAGTCTGAAACTAAACCAGTCATTAATTTTAAAAGCAGACGTTGTGAGTGCTTGAGAGAGAGAGAGAGAGTGAGAGAGAGAGAGAGAGAGAGAACTTTTGTGGCAAATAAAGGAGTCTGCCGTATCCTTTCAATCTTGCTTTGAAAATAATTTAATAATTTCCCTTTCTAAATGCCTTTTTAAAAGGGGGGTCCTAAACACCAATGCTGAAACATTCAGCTGCCTATGGGGAATAAATGTCCAGGGTGATTACTGTGTGCTATAATTGCTCTTGAATAATGCTAAAGGTATAAGGTCTGTCACCTTTCACTGCTTCCTTTTAAGCTAAGGCGTGCTCCTTCAGTGCCTAATTATGTGTCGATCATTTTAAAAGCCCTCCATCGATATTGCAAGATCCTACCAAAGGCTTTCATTTGCCTGATAGTATCACTACAGAAAGAATCCACTCTGAACATTAAAGCAGCTCTACAAAAATGTAGGAAATAAAAGGCAGAGGTGTAGAGTATTAAACAAAAGTGATCATATGCTGTCATTCCTTTTCCAGTTCTCTGAATGAATTTAAAACAGCATCAAAGAGGTTTTGCTGCAGCTGTAATCTTTAACAAACGAAACTCAATTGAATTTGGCCTGGATTTATTGCCAAATATAAATTTGAAGTAAATATGAAATTGTAGAAATATGGACAGACAGAGCAAGATCTGATGAGAGCCATTCAGTTAGAAATATGTAGCTATACATGGCATGGAAACATGACTTAAGCACTAGAATAGTCCTATTGAAGCCAATGGGACTAATCATATGCTTAAACTAGACAGTTGCTCAAGTACCTTGTTGATTCAGGGCCCTATTACATGAGTGGGTTTAGGCACCACAGGTCAGATCTTCAGCTGGTATAAATAAATAAATAGCTTCCTTAAAGTCAGTTTGAGAATCTGGCCCCAAAAGTAAGAGTGGCAGAATTTGATTTTTTTTTTAAATTAATTTTGATGGATAATATTATTGTTCATTATAAAGTGTGTTTTGTTTTTATTGATTTTTTTAAAATGTTCACAGTAACAGGAGATGCAATTATTAAACAACCGTGGACATTGAAGTTCAGAAAGTTAAAGCTTTATAACTATTAAAATATAAATTGTCAATGTCACATGTTGAAATATACCAAGTAAATTAGCTGATGTTGAATTCACTAAGTTCACACACAGGATTTTCTTATTTTGCCTACTGTCAATTTCAGTTATCAATGGTAATGTTTTTTGTCAGATTGTGTTCCTATAAGAAGATTGATCTTGACTGTTGTATCATTAAAAAAGAAATACTTCCAATCCTATATAAAAGTTTTGATTGAGTAATAGATGGGTCGTTGATAACTGTGAAGAAGTTACGTTCCAAAGGGGCAGCAGTGTTAGTCTAGTAAAGCAAAAAAAGCAAGGAGTCTTGTGGCATTTAAAGACCAACAGATTTATTTATCACATGAGCTTTCATGGGAGACTATCACACTTTGTCAGACACTTTGAAGAGGGAGAATTTACAGAATTGGATGCAAATAAATGCAGAGGAGTATAAGACATGGATCATGTCATATTGCAACAGCAAATCAGAGCATTTGTAAGGATTCAAACTCTAGGAAACAGCACACAGAGGGGGAAGGTGAAGCCAAATTACCTGTAAAGAAGTCAGAAATTGATATTATTTGCAGCTTTATCTATTCAAACTATGGGAAACAGAAGTAAAGTTACAAAGTTTTAAAGCATGACCACTATATTATTTTTTCTCACTATCTTTTTTCCTTACTTTATGTAAGTATCTGTGTATAATCATTTTTGTAGCTTTACTCTAAAGAATATTTAGTTTTTTCAATATTCTTTTTCATGTATGGAGAACAGAACTGGACACAGTTGTCCCGTAAAAACTAGATCTAGCAGTGCTATACACTGAGATATTACTTTCCTACTCCTTGATATTTCTGTCTATCTGTCTTTCCATCTATCTCCCCATCTCTCCAAGAATTACATTTGTCTGTCTTAGATTCTGATAGGCTTCCCGTTACTGTGGTATGTGCACATCTCACAATTTTTTATATATTTATTTTTACATGACTGTAGTGAGGTACAGAAATATTGTTACCCCTATTTTACTTATGGGGAATGGAAATGCAGGGATTGAGGGTGTATCTGCACTGCTAGCTGCAGTAAGCCTTGACCTGAGTTCACAGATCAGGGCTTGCACTACTGCATAAAATATAGCTGTTGTTTAGGTGTTACAGCTCAGGTTGGAGTTCAGGCTCTGAATCTCACCTTCATTTTCAGTTTTTTTTATTTTGCCATAGCCCAAGCCCCCTGACCTTGAGGGGAGGCCAGAGGCTCACTGCCATGGGCTATGTAGATTTACGTAAATGACTTACTGAAGGCCATTGAAGAAACCTATGGCAGGATGCATTAGTGTAGCTTGATATCAGAGTCCTTGGCTAACACCTTCAAAATGGGACCATTATTCCTTTCTATTAGTCATTTAAGGCGCAGCATGATACTGGGAGGTTCTTGTTCAGCTGATCTACTGTGAGGGCTTCCTCACCATTTCCCTTGGTTCTTTTTTGCGGACAGAGAACAGAAGACCAGAGTTCAAAGCGCAGGCAGTGCAATGTTTATTGGGATTAATAAACCAGCATAAATCAACAGTTCTCAGCACCATTACACACTTCCTTCCCCCTCCTTCTTGATAGACTTGATTATACCTATAGTAGCTGTCCCTGGCACCATCCTTTATAATTTACAGTGCTGTTCTGTTTTGGAGAGTCTTCACTGGATGCTTTAGTATTTCCTCTTTTGTACTTTGTGAGATGGGTTAGAGAGTGAGCCCTATACTGTGGTTGTGGTCATGTTTTCTTTGGCTTTCTTGCATCCCTCCTCTTCATCCCCTTTAGTTCTCCCAACAGGTTGCTTGACCTTGATCTGGTGTCTGTCTTTGGAGGAGGAGTCAGAGATAGGACTGTCCGTCAATTATACATTTTATGTATCAGCCACCACTATATGATGCAACACTTAAACTATATCCCTTATTTTTCCTCCTAGTAATAAAGAAAACCCATCTCTCTATAGGGTAGGCTGAAGCAACACAGAGTGACTTTGTTTATGCCAGAGTTTGACAAATCCTGGGCACCAGCTCACCATGGCACCAGGATTTTGCCCCTGGTGCTTAGGTGCACTGCAGCAGTCATGGAGGCCAATGCCTTCTGGCATCTAAAAAAAGAGCTAACGTCACTGACATTTTCAACGCCTCAGTCTCTCTCCCCTTTCCCTCACTATGACCAAAAGCACCACAGGCAACAACATTTTTTGGCGACAGGAGTTGTCTGTTGCACTGCCACCACTGAAAGTTTCCATGATCGTGGCAGTTTTTTCACTGCCGGGGTGGCCTGTGCACTTGCACCACTCCAGCAGTGGTCCTTCAGCAGTGGGCTGCCCCTTCACTGCTGCAGACCTAGGGGCGCCTCAGCTTTTGGCCTGATCCCTAGATGTATAGCAGATTTGTCAAGGCCTGACATATCCATCTCAAAGACCTAAACTTTCAGGAGGGAAAGTAAGTCCAAAATTCTGTCTCGGGCAAATACACAGGCCTGAATGCCACTTTACTGTGCCTAACGTCTGCCATGATCCCCAAGTCTGCTTGGAATCAGTGCTTTTCAGGCTACTGTCTTCCATCTTGTAGGTAAGGTATGTAATCTTTGTTCTCAGGTGTAGGAACTTTTACTTAATGTTTTCAAAATATTAAGGAAAAAAACCCTTTATTGGCAGGACTATGGGGGGAGTAACAAAGGAAATTAAATATAATCCCTGTTAAATAACACTGACATTTCTGCAGAAGGTTAGAAGATACAGTATTAAATGGAATAAGATCCATTTTTGTCTGAATTCATCATCTCATAAATTTCCCATTGTTTCCTTTTAATAAATGTTATGCAGTCCAGTACCACATCAGAAGAGGGGATGCTAAAAAACATTTAATATGAGCAAGAGTAACTGGTGCCACTCTTGATCTCATGCCAGTAGGATTCCAGCTGACAAATAAGGAAGAAGTCCTGTGGCACTTAAAGACTAACAAATTTATTTATCGCCTGAGCTTTCATGGGAGAAAATCCCACTTCGTCAGATGCTTTGAAGATGAGGGAATTTACAGAAAGCTCAGGCGATAAATAAATTTGTTAGTCTTTAAGTACCACAGGACTCCTTGCTTATTTTGCTGAACTAAACTAAAACTAGTCTGCTGAATTACCCACTTTGGAACTCAGCTGACAAATGGTTCCACTGAATTTTTCTTCAGCTGTAATACTCCAGCTCATCTTGTATTTGCTATGATAGACTTCTGACTGGTTGGAATTCTCTTCTCTTCCTTCGCTACATGACAGGATTGAGCACAAAGAAACCCCCTCAGTATTCTTGTCATGTAAAAATAGTACTTAACAATGTGTACCATCTTATCTGTTACTAAAAACATGCTTTGCATAAACTTTTCCTGCTTCTTTGCAGAACATGCCAATAATAGCACAAAAGTGTTTGAATATATACATCTTTGTCAGTAGGCAATGAAATGCATTGAACATTGAATGTAACTGTATAAGTGACCAAAAAGGATGCTATAAAAATTGCTTCTGACTTACTGAGCTCATGACTCAAGAGTTGTCCACTTTAAATCCAGGACATTTCAAAAATGTGGTTAACCAAAATTTCTTACCAGCTGAAAGGTGCATGACATCATATATATTTTAATTTTGATGATCCCAGCCTGATTTTAAGGGAAACTGAAGTTGCTACAAGTTGTTAAGTTTATTGACATTAAGGAGACTAAAGCATATCCTTAGGTCTCATTGGCTATGTCTACATTATAAAGCTTAGTTTGGATTAACCGTGGCTTTTTAGTTCGAATAAGCCACATATCCTAGTTCGGACTAACTTTTTAGTGTGAACTAGAAAGCACGGCTAGTTCAAACTAAGCCGTAGTCCATGTCTACATTGCACCTATTTCAAACTAAATTTCAAACTAAGTGCTTAGTCCGGACTAACCAGTTGAATTTCTTAGTTTGGACTAAGCTTTGCTTAGTTCGATCTAAGACATTTCTTAGTTTGAACTAGGCAAAGCCTAGTGTAGACACGGACTAATTGGCTAGTGTAGACATAGCCAATAAATTCAAAGCTAAGTGTACACTTAAGTTCCTCGCTGAATCGTGGTCTGAACATAGAACCTTGTGAGTTTCCTAAATCTGACATGTTAACCTCTGGAATTGTTACCAACTTTGCCCACCAGCTTGGGGTATGCTCATTTATTAGGGTTGCTTTCTCTTTGGCGAAGATGGTAATTCTGTTAGTGTGCTGCTTGTGTCACTTGTGTTTCTATATAGGTGTGTCTGAGCAGACCGGGTCTATCAGCACTCTCAGCTGATCCCTTATGTGCCCCTGAACTCAGTAGGCTGGGTCACACAGCACTTCTCTGCTGCTACCCATCTGTGCCCCTGTACCGCACCAAACTAGGCTTGATTATGGATCTTGAGCAGGCTGGGGCACACAGCACTTCTCAGCTGCTACCCTTATATGCCCCTGGACTCAATCAGGCTACTATTCCTATCAATGAGCAAACCTTACAGGGTTGTGAGCATTACAGGGATCTTTGGCTAGGTAATAGAAGCGTTGCTGCAAAGCGATATAGGAAACCAAGACCACAATGGAGAGGGAATGATGTCTTAGAAGAGTCTGGAAACTGGCTTCATAACAAAAGGCATTTTATTGCCAGATATCTAAAACTTGCACTAATAATTACAAAAGGAGAGAAGACTACCCCCAAATACCCAGTGACAGCATTGATAAACATACAAGGAAAGAGAAACACCCAGCTACAATATTACCTAGATTCTAGTGTATCAGGCCTAGAGAGAGAGTCATAATTAACAAAGAGGGAGAGAGGTTGGGGGAGAGAGAGAGAAAGAGAGAAGTTGGGAGAGGGGTGTTTCACCACTCTGTGTAGCAGAAAGGTTTCCAGGTTGTGCAGCTCAGGGTCACAGGCTGGATGGAAACAAAGCTCCCACAGCAATCAGCAAGGAAGAAAAGCCAGATCCCAGTGGAAATGATACAGCTTTAGATCCAAGCATCAGGACTCGACTCAATCCAGACTCTCACAGGATTCAGACAGGATCCAATCAGGACTTAGAACACACACTACTGTACGAGGACTTGCACAGGACACACACTACAGACACTACTGTACTGCTGGATGTGGGTAAAATTTTTTATAAGGACTTGTTTAAGTGACCAATACACATTCCTGGCTAGGTGTAATGGTTCAGAGAAGCTCACAGTGCAATCAGACAGACTCAGTATTTTGGGTATCAATTATCATGTCTGTGACTAGAATGGTCTGATAATTGCTGAGTTTGTTCGTTTTGGTGTAGAGATTCCCCCATCACGCAATGCTTCCCAGCTTTTTCAATCCCAGGGTTCAGTGCAGTTCTTGCTTTGGAGCCTGGCTTTCCATAGTCAATACAAATGAAGCTCCATTTACTGTGCTGATGGCTTTTGGATATGGGTAGATAAGGATGTTTTCCCATTTCCTACTGTTCTTGGTTTTCAGTTCAAGCAGAGGTTGGGGGATGTGTGGGGGACGAGGCACAGGCTGGATACTATGCTCTGATTCCTCAAGAACACAGAGCTAACACGTAACAGAATGTCCTCACTTAGCAGCTATTGTAACCATAGAGAAAAATGATCTCTCAGGTATCTGTTGGGTAGGTGTTAACTTTTGAAAGATGACCACTCTATTTGTATTTAATTCCCTTTGCACTGTCTATTGCTTCATGCTATGGGTGGTTTGTAACAAGAGCCCAAATATGGATTCTTCTTGGCACAGGAGACCTTTCCTTTCAACTCCTCATTTCTAAAAGAAGCTAAATGAAGCATGGAACAATCAGGGGCCACTGCCATTCATGCCTTTTCTCTCCTACTCTGAAAACTGAAAGATTGCCACAAGAAGTTGCAAAATCTGGATCTGTCTTTGAACATCCCCCCAAAGTTGGTCTCATTGGGTGACAAAGTTTGGGTGAAGGCTTATTCAAACCCAGAAGCAATCACAAAATCTGTAGATCTTCAGTATGTGTGTTTTGGGGAATGGAGTTAACAGAAAATACTAATAGACTAGAATTCAAAGTTTCTGGGCCTGGTCGCTAGTCAGCAGAAATACGCTGATCAGCCCCTTAGACTGCACACTGTAATGGCCAAGGTGCTCAATGGGCAGTCAGTAGGGCTCGGTTCTGTTCACAGCTCTGCCACTGATGTGCTAGGCAGCCTAGGGCAAGTCACTCCATGTCTCTGTGACTCTGTTTCTCTTTCTGTCTGTAGACTGTAGGATCTTTCAGTGTCTCTCACTGTGTGTATGCAATTTAGCAAATGTGGTCCAATCTTGATTGTGGTGGCTTGATGCTACTGTATTTAATAATAGTCAAGTTCAGCTCTGGGGGGGTAGAGGAGGGGGGACTCTGACTGCTTGTTTTTTCACAGCTTATTCATTTCCCATTCACAGTAATCTAAATTTATGAAAGTTTTTAATTTCTTGTCTTAAATGAGCTGAGCTTGCTGCAGCTTTCCTGTCACCCCCCCCCCCACTTACTGGGCAGAAAATATGGCTTCTATTTTCTTGTTGTTTTATTTTTTTAAATACACTAACAATGAAATTTTTCTCTTCCTGTTGACAAAAGAGATTGAGTTATTTTCCCAGTGAATGGATTTTGTTGACAGGGTGGATTTAGGCTGTTGACAAAACACATTCTGTTAGCATGGTGGTCAAAAGCTTTGATGAAATATATTTTATTGGCAGAATGAATTGAGATTGTGGTGGCATAATACAAACACTCTAGTCCATTCCATTGATAAAACACACTTCTCTAGCTATCAAATCCATCTGGCTGACACTTACTTTTGTTTTAAAATGAAAATCATTTTTATGGGGTAGGTGGGAGGTAGCATAAAGTCTCACGAAGCTTTCCAAAGTTAGTAGCAAGAAAAGCTGTGTTAGTCTCTTTTTTTCTGTTGATAAAATGGAAAACCACAATATTAGAAATAGTGGTGAAGACCTCTGGAAGTTGAAATGTTCCCCATAGCTGCTACAGGAAGCACTCTTCACTGAATCTAGTTTATTACTGCTGTCCTAAATCTGCACACCTGACAGCAGCACATGGAGAATGGTCTTGCTGTATGGATTTGTTACATTTGTTTTTACAGTCTTATCAAATCTGTAACTCAGATATTTATAATTTGTTCATAAGTTGGGCATATATGTAGCCTCCATCTTTGTAATAGCTGATCACTTCCCAAATATATCCTCACAACATCCTTGTGGTATAGGAAAGTGCTATTTGATTGGAGGCTGAGGGCCACAATGTAAATGGCTTGCCTAAGGTCACATAACTAATCTGTACCAGAACCCCAATTTTCCAAGTCTGAGCCCAGTGCCTTTATCAGAAGCGAACCTTCTCCAAGGCCTTACAGTTCCCTTGTAGGAATATTTAACTTTTTATTCCTTTTACACCTGGTAAGCCAAACTCTGCTTGATTTTTGTTAACATAGATGCGGAGTAACTCCATTACAATCTAACCTGGCAACTATCTAGAGGGATGTATGTACATTGGCTTCTGTTTTCCCCCCAGATTGAAGGAAACTAGATTCTGGAAATTGAAACAGTCCTACCTCTATTGACTTCTAAATAAATTTAATGTTTCAGATATCTTCCTGTACCGCAAAGCCTCAGAACTACATATTTTTTCCCCACGCCCTCTCTTTTTGATGCAGAGGGAGGGAAAGATTGGGTCATACAATTTCCCCTGCCAAACTGCTGATGTAGATAACATTTTGATGATATTGTCATTGAAGTAATTGGAAATGGAATCACTTTCCACTCAGTCAACCGAATCATGCTTTCCATGTGCCAGAGAATGTAAGAAATCAATACATTAATACTATGAACAAAATTGTGACACTAGAAGTCATTATTGAGTTCACTATCTTGGTTTGGAAAAAAGTACATTGGACTTGATCAGGCAGATAGGACAGCTCGGGAGAGTGGTATTTTTTCGCCAAAGCTCATTGTAAAAAAGTTTTTATAGCCTTGAATCGATAAGAGGCGGCTCCATTTTGTCATATCACAATAGATGCTACTCTGTTTCCATAAAGGAAGATTAATATAGCCACAAAAGAAAATACACTGTCATGTGAGGAGGAGTTTTTTGGTCCTAAATATGTTAGACCAATAAATGTAAGAATTGTATACACTGATCACTCTAAAGTGTAAGAAACGTGTGTATTGCTTCCAACACTTGAAAGGCTTCAGGTGTAATGGGTCTTATTCTTTAGTGCCTTATACCTTATGCAGTAACTAATATCTGTGCAGATAGGGTATAAATTTCTGCCAAATAAGAAACATTTTATGACAACTATGCTCAGATGTAAATGACTCAATGACTTACAGTACAATACAGGATCAGGACTTCATTTTTTTCTCATAAACTTGTATCTTTGTTCCATTCTTTTACCACAATAATGTCTATCAATACTGATATCTAAACCAGTACAGAGAGTATTTCAGTATGAATCAATGGCAAGCTAATGGCATTACCCAGTAGTATCCTATAGAATTGTATTTTTATTTGTAGGCAAAGTGGTGGTTGTTGCACATCCGAAAAGGGATATTTGAGATACTAAAATATTTCCCCTTAAGCACAGTAAGGAGATAATTGTGGCACCTTTCTCTGGACTGTGTGTTAAACTCCAGAGAAATGTTGACATTCTAATGGTGGCCAGCATATCTGCATCAGAGACATGGCCATGATTCTATTTATTATGGGATTCTTTCCCCCATACCTCTCATTTATGAAATTAAGGCCAGAGGTATCATCATGATTTAAGACACATGCTCATGGAATTACAGAGGTTAGAAAGACCTCTTAAGTCACTTGCACCATTCCCTAGTCAATGCAGAATTATTCCCTTCAATATTGAGAGCTCAATAGTATCTTGGAGACAGCAGGAAGGTAAGAACTTAATTCTGGCTGGTGCCCTGGCTGCCAAGTGTGCAGAAGGCAGGGCAGAAACTGTGGTGAACAGATGGAACCACAGTTGTGCTCAAAATGCACCATATGGGGGCTGGGGTGTTGTAATTTGGTACTGTTTTAGGGCTGCAGCGAAATACTTAGAATTCAGTTTCCTCTATACCCCAGTAAGAGGAGGTATTGCAGTCCTAGAGATAAAGTTTAAACTCTACTCCTTACTTAGGCCATGCCCAATGTATCTCTGTATATTTACCAGTGCTTTATGCAATTTAGTTTAATATATCCAGATGTTTGTGTTTCCAGCATCTCCCTTATGAGACAAATCCATAGTGTAATAGCTCTTACTGAGAGGCAGCCTAAATTTCCCTTTGTTTCATCTCATTACTCCTAGATGTTATGGTCTACTGTTTTCTAAGGGCTGACGGTGTACTCAGCTGCCTTGCATTATTCTGTACATCTACTCCTGCTCCTTTGGTGTTGGAACACCTATCCATGTTTGTGTTTGTGTACTGTGCTAATTAATTACTCAGACATGAGAGGCTTCGGGGATGCCAAGCATTGTTTCATTAGCATTCAGCAGTACTTTCTCATGATGAAATAGAGCAAAACACAGAAACAAGAGGAGGGAAAGAGATAACGAGAGAGTCCATGACCTTTTCTAGGTCTCATTCCCAAAGGCTCATGCGTTATTTCACAGTAAGTATGCAATTAACTGGTGTCATAACTGTATATCTGTGCTAACCCTTATGGAAGAGTCTTATGGAACTGAAATGAAAATGAAAACTTTCATAGGTTTTTGGATAGAAGTCTACAGCAGGGATTGAATTCTCTAAAGGATGGTTCATCTCTTTCCCCCCCCCCCCTTCACACCCTTTCCACTTACTGTGACAATACTTTTGAAGGTATCACTTTTTTTTTCTCCTGACCAATAATAGTAGTAGTTAGTAATTGTGGGAAAGGGTCTCATAAGGCCACAGGATCAGGTTTGCCAGCACTTTACACCCACAGTAAGGAAGACGGTTATCAGATGAGTCCAGCACTTGTCTGAGCACCTAGATAAGTACCAGATTTACAAAATAACTCAGCACCCAATAATGAGCTTCTTTTTTTTTTAAGATCCTCTTCCAGTTCAGGGTGTTGAAAATTTGACCCATATATTGCTTGTGATCTATTGATCTCAAAACATAGTTACAATCATTTTATAGATGGGGGTCTCCTGAAGAGGCCAAATGAGTTGCCCAAGGTCACAGAGGGGAGGCATAAATAGCTGATAAACCTAGGAATAAATTTAATAACTTCTAACTCCAAATCCCACTAACCACACTCCCTCTCAAGTGGAACCATTCAGTCTCACCTATGCAAAAATCAGTATCTATATTTTTGTTACATAAAATTCTATTGTTAAAATATTTAAAGACCACACACAGTTTTTGGCACCTGCAAAACTGCAGGTAAGTAAAAATGTAAGTATAATTTTGTATTGGCATACCCCGAGAATAGCATTTGAACATGATGTCCTACCTGGGCTGAGACTGTTGTTAAAAGTATGTGCACCATAACTACTGTGAAAGCAGATTACAGGGACATGGAGGTAACGTGGTAGATCCACAAGTAATATTTCCAGTTGTATACCTATAAAACTCTACAAACTGAAATGCATTTGGGAGTTTATGGGAGACCATGAAATGGTACACATCAAATTTAATTAGAATTTTTAATACTTTAAAGCAGGGGTATCAAACTCATTCAGTGTGTGGGGAGGCACACTGGAGGGCAGGACACCTGACAAGGACCATGTACCTCCCCAACCCTTTCCCCTGCCACATTGAGTGTTGTGGGCTCCCCTTTCCCTTCCCTTACCAAGCAGGCTTGGACACCTTCCCTTTTCCCTGCTCTGTGGGCTCCCCTTCCTCACACTGGCTCCCAGACACTCTCCTGCGGGGCAGCTCCTGGACAACCCTTCCTCTTTGCTTTCCACTTCCCGTACCATGTGGCAGTAGGCAATCAATCTGTCACAGTCACAGACACAGGCAGGCTGGGTGTCTGCCTCCCATCCTTCTTGCCCACTTGCTGACAGTCATTCAGCATGATGGCTTTTGATTGGGCTCAGTCATAGTGGGCCTTTGATTGGCTCATTCCCGTGTGGGAACCTGCTACTTTTTCCTTTCTTTTTTTGTGATACGTGCAATGTACTGTCAATCAAATTAGCATGCCTACTAACTGACAGTGAACAGTTGGGTTGGGGGGCAGTGCAGGGCATCTTTGGGAGCCTAGCCCAGCCTGCTGTGACTGAGACTCTGATTGGTTGACAGATCACAGCAGAGCTGAGCCAGGATTGGCTGGAATGCTTTCTGGTACTGTGACTTGGATCATGTCAGTGGGCTGCAAGCAAGTCTACACCTGCTCTGTTGGTGGCAATTCGTCTTTGCCGTTCACTGCTGCTGCAAAGAACTTCCAGGCAGCAGTTCTGTGGGCCAGATTAGTGCCCTTGGTGGGCCAAATCCAGCCCATGGGCCTTAAGTTTGATGCCTCTGCCTTAAAGTATTGAATAATTGATATAAATTGTTTTCCTTCATTTAACGGATGTGCTGCTAGGTAAATAGCTTCCTCTCATCGCTCCTGTGACCTGGGCTTCCTGGGATAACCACCTGAACATGCAAAGATCAGGGAAAACTGCAAAAAGGAGAGCAGATTCTCCCAGCATTGGTGGGTAACCTGGAGATAAACTCCCCAACCAGTCACAAACAATGCTTCTGATACCCCACACTGGATGACAAGAAGTGACCCTAAAATATACTCAGTCCCCTTTACTGCATTTCAGTCCCCAGTCCCCAGTCTCCAATATAGCCACTGGGTCTGGTAAAGAGAGAAGTTGCTTAAAACTCCAAGCTTCTTACCCAGAATGGTTTCTCCTGACCCCAAAGGGTCAGCCACACTATTACACAGGACAGTATAAGTTTGGACCTTATCCAAAATATCATGCTGCCAGCCAGTCTCTTAGTAACTAAAACTAAAGGTTTATTATACAAGGAAAGAGACACTATGAGAGTACTGTTAAAGGGTTAAAGTCACCATATACATTCATTGATTTGAAAGTCAAATATATCAGGTTTCCAGCAGAATTTGAAGTTTGCAGGTCTGAGACATACATCCAGTACCTGGATGGGTTTAAGTCCTTGTTTCACAGCTTCAGTTGTTAGAAATCCAGTTTAAAGGAATGTAGATTAAATAGTCCAAGTGTAGAGTTTATTCTAATTCTCTCATGAGAATTAGCCGAGTGATTCCAGGTGGTGCTGGCTGAGATCTCAATCCTGCAGTTTATACTTTCCCTGAGAAGCTTGAATAGATGTGAGATAAAGGGATTATGTTCCCAACTTCCTTTGATAGCTGAAGCAAGGTGGGCATTTGCGGGTTATTTTGTCATGAGGGCTTTAATGAGGGTTCTCAGATACTTTCTTAAATGGAGACTAGTAGTGTTTATTGTCCTTTGAAGTAAAACCTTCCTTCCTGGGCACCACAGGTAATTAGCTGCATTAGCACCATTAACAGACAGTTACATTGGTATATCAAAAGTCCGTTTAGATGTTAATGAAGCAAACTAGGGGAACACAGCTGCCCCTTTGGAACTTGGTTAGATGTTAATGTTCCCTTTTGATGCCTTCCAATAGAACAATGTAACAGGTAGTGAAGCTGTTCATTTACCTTGCTAACCTCTAAGAGGCTATATGTAAACATCATCAAGAAACCACTAAAGATACACATATATATCAAAGTCCTAACCTACTTATAACACTGCCATTGTAGCTAAGTTCCAAAGGGACAGCCATGTTAGTCTAGTTCAGTAAAACAAACAAACAGGGAGTCCTGTGGCACTTAAAGACTAACAAATATGTTTATCACATGAGCTTTTCTGGGAAAAAATCCCACTGTCAGATGCTTTCAGATACAATACCATTGTACTTTCCTATAATACATCTTTAAAGGTTAGATTTGGGTCATGTATTTTACAAGATAACTTGGCCTTGTCAGGCGGAGCATTACAGTTCCCTGCCCCTGCTTGTAATTTAGAGATAAGAGTACTATCACTTGATTATAAGATACTCTTGTTTATGTAAATAGGCCTGGTTTAGTCCTTCTCAAGCACCAATTTACATTTATCTGTGCCCTACAAACATGCAAACGTAGGGAGTGTATTGTGAGGCAGTTTGTTCTGTTGGTTAGAGAACTGACTTTCAGAAGTGGGGGCAACAGAAAACCTGGATTGTGTAACTGGAGCTGATGATGATCTGTTCTGTGATCTTGGGTTAAGTCATTTCACCTTGGTTTCTCCTTTTCTTTGTCTGGTCCAATTAGTTTAAAAATCTTAGACTTTAGGCCTATATTTCACCAAGTGTCTATATGGCCCTGATCTTTCCTGTAGCTACTAGATGCAATTTTAATACAAATTAGTAATGTTGAGTCTAATCCTTTTATACAGGTAAAACTCATGTGCACCATAAAAGTTTTGCATGACTGAGGGCTGCAGGATTTGACCTTTTATCCGTTTGCTGTAGGTCATGTATTGAGTGCCCATGACACATGATAAGCTGCTCAGAGAATGGGGCAAATCCCTTTCTATATGAAGTCTGACATGCTGCATGACCTCTGTAACTTCTTGGTGTATGATTGATCTTCTCTGTAAATTTGGGAGCTGAGGTTGAAATCCTGGCTAATTTATGAAAATAGCAAAACCCCTTTTAACTTCAGTGTGACAGGATTTCATTTATGTTTCTTTACCCTGCAAGTCAAAAATACTGTACAAATGCAGAGCAGTATTGTCATGTATTTAAAAAAAGGAATCCTAAAAGAAAATGAGCCAAAGGAAATTATAACAAATAATTTTTTGCTGGATTAATGCCAGTTGTGTCAAAGGCACAAATATCAGTTGGGCACATGAGGTCCTTTAAAAGCCAAAGTCAGTCAGGTGCCTGGTTGTAATTTATGCCTTTGAAGCAAAGTATGGAATTGTTTGTACCTCATTAACTATTTTAAATTAAATTAGCTAATTTTTATTTCTGTTTCCAACTTCAACTGCAGTTGTCCTTTAACTGATGGATACTTTAACTAGCTCTTCTCTAGTTTAGATAGTAGAGTGGAATGCAATTAAGATGCACAGATTTTATCCAACTTTGGTAATGTTCTGTGTCTACTTCCCTCCGTTCCCACTTTTAAATTAGGATTATAGTTGTCACAGCAACTGCAAAAAGGATTTGGGGTAATATAAAATATTTCCTTACAGAAACAAACCTGATGAAATATCATTAACTATTTTAAGAAATAGATATGCTTCAGTAAAAATCACTTAGTGTTTCCAGGGTTACTGTAGTAGTATATTTACAATGCTATAGTTAAGATCTTATCAAAACTTCTTTTATAAATCTGTATAGATAGTCATGAAATCACTGACTGAAATGTTGCATTTCAGTTGAGTGCTTTAAAACAAAACCTACCTTCTAAAGCCAAAATTATTTCAGTTGAGCATAAAATGAAGCTCCCTATCTGCTCTCTCCAACCCCGCCTCCCCAAACTTCTAAGTCTGACAGTGAATAAAGGTGGTACAGTTGCATTTTGTGCTCATATTTCAAAAGTAAGGTTTAGCGAACAGTTAACAACAAAGGAACGAGGTAGCATCAGATTGGATCAGACTCATGGTCTACCTACTAGTATCATGTTTCTGATGGTAGCCAGCACTTGACGCTTTAGAACAGGGGTGTCCAACTTTTTGGGTGAGGGGCCACACTGCAATTCTTTTCTCAGTCAGGGGGCTGGTGAAAAAAATTTTGATAGGTAAGACATACAAATTGATCTTTATTGATAAACTTGAATAAAATAATATTTAGTGTGATATTTGGCATTACTTTTGCTCGTACAAATTGCCAATGCCTGTCTGCAAACTTGATGTAGCAATATAGAGTATTCCAGATAGCCCCAGCACCTAGGCTTTTGCGGCAGCACTCGGTGGGCTGGATAAAAGCCCTTGGTGGGCCGGATTCTGGCCTGCGGGCTGCCTGTTGGACATGTCTGCTTTAAAAAGTACAAGGAAACACTGCAGTTGCTGGTCTATCCAAGGTATTGAGGTGGCCCTATTAGCATAATATTTGAGAGTCTCATAGGCTATGAATCCACTAGCCAATTACACTAATTTAGTCCAGGTCTACACCAGGCTTTGCCTAATTTGAACTCAGAAATTTATTAGGTTCTTTAAGTTTGAACTAGCATGATGTAGGCCTGTCCTAATGGCTTAGTTCAAACTAAAAAAGTTCGAACTAAGCCATTAGTTTGAACTAGCTGCACTTACTAGTTCAAACTAAAAAGTTAGTTCAAACTAGGATGTACAGCTGGTTTGAACTAAAAAGCTGCAGTTAGTCCGAACCAGCTTGAAGCTAGTTTGGAGTAATCTTGGACTTTTTTAGTTCGGACTAGCAAGTCTGAACTAAAAAAGCAGATGTAGACATAGCCATAATGCTCCATGTACTTATCCCCATTTTATATAGGGAGAGCTGAGACACCAATGGGTTAACTTGTTGGCAGATTACTTTCTTCTTAACTCCCAATAGATGATTCTTGCCCTGAAGCATGAGGGTTTTACATTCATTCCAGGATTTAAAATGACACACAATAGCATGGGACTAATAAATGGCTGGTCATATTAACTAGTCACTAGCTGAAGTTATTGTGCCAATCAAATAACATCTGTATACATTCTTTTGTTCAAAGTGTTATACTGGATTAGTCTTATTGTGCTGTTCCACCCCTTTGTCACCCATTCACAAGTGGTTACTTGCAACGTCATAATAACTACACAAAAATAAGATCTTGTTTCCACCAAAAGGACACAATCAAATGAGGGAATCAAATGAAAAGTTCACTAGTTATAATGTGTATGTCATTAGTATTAATTATTATTATTTCTTCTATTATTATTACATATATTACTATAACACCAAGGAGTGCTAGTCGTGAACTAAGACCCCTTTGATTTAGATGCTGTATGAATACAGAACAAAATGCTCAGAATTGCATGAATCTAACAAACTGCATTCCCTGCAGATTTCTTTCATGGCATGTGGATCATGCCAGGAGCTCTTCACTTAAGAACTTTGAAAAACCAAAGCCATGTCTGATGTTTCCAGGTTACAGGTCAAAGTCTGATGTCATTTTCACTTGTGTAGAGCTTCAGGGAACTCAACAGGATTTACAGCCAAAATTTGGGCTCCGTGATCTTTCATTTGGCATATGACACATCCACTTTCTTTCATTAGGAAACTATTTTTGACTGACCGGCAGAGAAAGATGTATTTTGTAAATTAACCTAAAAAGTCTAGTTAAACACTTATTTTATCCAAACTTTTGGTGGATGGAGAATTGAGGTTGTCATTAAATTAATTTTTTTGTGGAAAATGTTTGCAATCCTCAACATCATATGATTTTTTTTAAATTGGAAAAATTGACCTTTTTTACAAAAGCCAAATAACCAACAAATAATTTTTTTTGGCTGAGAGAGAGAGAGAGAGAGAGATCAAAAAGTCAAAAGTTTTTCAAGAGAAAGAACTTGTTTGCCAAATTTTTTTCTGATTTGCTTTTGTTTAACCTTCTCTATTACTGAGTGAATTTAGTGCTTGTGAAAGAGTCAGACTTCAGATTAAGGTGGTAGGACACAAAAAAGGCCACAGTGAATTAGAGGCTTTGAGCACTTCTTGTATGCCTCAGATACCTTCTACTTTTAATATGTGCTTTTTGGTCATGTTAACCAGCCACATCTGCATGTTTCCTATTTAGCAGTAGAATGTAATGATTAAAGATCTAAATAAGGAATAATAATTGTTAGTTACCCAGAATAGTGAAGAATTTTGACCAGTGCAGGTATTACAGTGGAAGTAGTGGATTCATCTGCATTGGGAGCATTTGAGTCACCCCTAGAAGACTCTCTAGATCTGTGAAGATCTATAACTCTCTCTTAAAATTCAAGCTCTATCATGTTTAAAAATAAAGGAAAGGAGAACAAGGCAAATCCATAAATGGGTGAAAGTAAATGGACTATCTCACGGTACCTAATCTCAGCTTCCGAAAAGAGTGGAACTTTACAATCTTTTTCAATAAAGGCTAAGGCCAGCCTCTGCATAATTTTACCAAAGATGAATGGTAGGTTGAGAACAGGAACAAGTAATTATAAGCTGATTTACTGTACCATGTTCACCATCTACTGTATTCAAAGGGAGATCTTGTCCAGTGATGAATGACCAAATGTTGGTCATACCAGTTGGAAAGCCCCAAGGATCCACTATATTTGGTGACCTTGATAATATGATTTCTGAGCTCTGAACAGCAGGGAGATGGGAGTAATTCATCAGGTGTTTGACAGCTACAATGAGGATTATATCAAGGCAGCGATCAGCCAAGAATACACTATAGGCTCTTGTTTAATCAAAAGTATATCAGTTCTGGATTAGCCTGCTGGAGTGTAGCATATAAATGTAGTTATTACTGGGTCTCGGCATCTTTGCATTCAATCTAATCTATTCATATCTGTCTGTGGCTGTCTAGTTTGCCTCTTCCTCTCTAGGTACTATCTGGCAATCTAGTCTAGCTAATTTAGCTCATAAAGTCCTCTCTCTAGCTAGCTAATCTAATCTAACCTAACCTATTTTGTCTAACCTGGTTGGCTATAACAGCATCAAGATGAAAAAAACTCATTTAAAACATTTTCTATGTCAAATATTAAATAAAACTAGTTTTCCAAGCAACATCAAATTGTATTTTGTTTAGAAATTCATTTAAACTCTTAAAATACAATTATATTGCAGTCCCACCAATTTAATGATTGTGTATACATACTGATTATGATACATGGTTCCTTTACAGTAGTAGCTGGTGGAACTGGATAGATATGGAGAGTATGCAGATCTTGAAATTACAGCCAAAGTTTTCCAACTTCTGCAGAAGGGGCATAATAGTAGTATTCAATTCAGTAGGAAGGTTACAAGAAATAATGGAAATTTGATCAGGTTTTCTTAAACTGAGTAGTTTTTAACATAATTTCAGAGGTCTTTATTTAATTTCTAGTAGGTTTTTATTTTTTAATTCTGGGGGGCTTTGTTTAGCGAGTAAACTTGATCTTGACAGTCTAGTTGCATTTTTGAGATAGGCTGCTGTCAAAATGCCCTCTTCCCTTGGCAAGCTTTAAACCCAGTGATTATTGAGAAATCTACAGAGACAAGTAGAGAGTTTGACACCTGAAGTAATTACTGATATAGCAGTGTCTGGGTGTAGACTATTTGTTAGGTATTCAGAGCATCATGAACAATCTGGAGGCAACAAAGGAAGAAGAGATGAAATGGAGATGGAAAAATAGCTTCTTGGCTCTGGTACATCCTTAAACATTAATGAGTACTATTCTACCCTCATAAAGGAAGGCACTTGAAGCTACTGCAATGTATTAAGACCTGCTAGAGGTCCTACTAGAGATGGGACTGAGATTTGAGGACCAGGTTTGTGCCAATGACCCCTGTAATATCTCTGGTTTCACAAAAGACACAGAAGTACAGCCAGTTAGTTCCAGCAAAGACCTTTTAATTGTTGCCTGCTCAAAGGATATACACATATGGATCCAACTAGCAGCACTTCCTGCTGTGGGTCTATGAAATCTGAGGTCGTGTCTACACATAGGCAGTTAAACTGATTTAACTTAAAGCGATCTAATTGAATTGCTGTAAAAATTGTTAAATCTATTTAAGTTAAATCCATTTAACAGGTTCAGTCAAAAAACTCAAATTGAACTAGGATGTTCAATTTAGGAGAGGGGCACCATGGGAAGTTTGGCAAGATGGCCCCCAGGATGGGCCATGACACCCACCCAATCCCCTGCCTGGCTCTCACCTGGTGAGCCAGGTGCCAGGGGAAAGCATCCCCCCCCCCGGGCTCTGGATGCACTGAGTCAGGCAGGGCAGAAGGCATCCCCCTCACCTGGCTGCAGCCCTGGGTGCTCAGCCAGGTGCACTAGCTGGGTGCAGGGGAGAAGAGACCCTCACGCCCGGCTCTTAGCATGCTAGCTGGGCAGAGGGGGAAGGGATCCCCTATGCCTGGCTCCCCCTCAGGCAGCCAGGCACGCAGGGTCCCTTTCCCCGCTGCCTGGCTAGCATGCTGGGGGCTGGGTGGGAGGTCCCATCCCCACTAACTCTCTGGCCAAGGTGCTGAACCCTGGCCCTTCCTTCCAGGGTGCCATGCGTCCTGGGAGGAAGGTCAAACCAGGGTTTAAATCTATAACGGTTAAATTGATATAACGTTTCCACACGGTGTTATGTCAATAGAGCTCATCATTTCTCTATAAGAAAACTTGATGTGGACCTAACCTTTCTTAAATTGAAGTAACCAGCATTATTTCAATTTAAAACCTGTGTGTGGACATATCCTTAAAGACTCCGTCCATGATATCATTGAGCAGTGCTCTATACATTTTTTCTTTGAATCATTAATCTAGGGGATTCATAGGGCTTGGGGAAGTATGCTTGATAAGAATTGGTTATAAACAGTGGCACGCTAGGGACTATTTGAAAAGCACAGCAGGAAGTTCTGTGGGCTCTGGAAATTTGGGAACTGTGCTCTGTATTAAGTGCTGGGTGCTGACATCTATTAACTGTTTACACATGTAGAGACATACTCTTTTTATGAGAAGCAATATAACGAAATGGATAGAATAGTGGACTGGGATTCAAGAGAGCTTAATTGGACATGTTTTATTTTTCTGTGCCTCATCTCTTCCATCTGTAAAATGGGGTAATGATACCACTTTCTGACAAAACATCTTTATACTCGACTCATGAAAGCTGCTATACAAAA
Source organism: Podocnemis expansa (assembly GCA_007922195.1). Taxonomy (NCBI): domain Eukaryota; kingdom Metazoa; phylum Chordata; order Testudines; family Podocnemididae; genus Podocnemis; species Podocnemis expansa. The sequence goes on along the minus strand of ML681972.1, from coordinate 50,202,380 downwards.
GTGTGGTATTAGAGCCTTTTAACACTTCCTTCCCAAATTGCTCAATCACTTCGGGGTTTGCTTTGAGTCGATCATTGGTCATCTTTCCTGACTAAGAGTTCTGTGACACTTTCAGGCTAACAAATTTATTTATTGCATGAGCTTTTTTGTAGGAGAAAATCCCACTTTGTCAGATGCTTTGAGATGGGGGAACTTACAGAATTTACAGCTTCAAAGAGAAGCTGCTGAGATCAAATTTATTTGCAAATTTGATTGCATTGCTTCAGGGATTAATAGGGACTTCGGATTTTTCTCTCATTACAAAAGGGGACTTGCCCTCATCTCCCTCTATATGCCATTCTGAATCTTTACAACTGTTTTGATTTGCTGTTACAGCGTGACCTGATCCCTTGACTTACACTTCCCTGTATTTATTTCCTCTCATTCTGTAAGTTCCCCCATCTTCAAAGCATCTGATGAAGCTGGATTTTCTCCCATGATAGCTCATTCAATAAATAAATGTGTTAGTCTTTTAAGTGCCACAGGACTCCTTGTTTTCTTTACCGAACTAGACTAACATGGCTACTCCTTTAGTTCTTTCTAGGTGCACCTGGGCAGAAGAATTAATAGTTAGGTGAGTGCTTTAAGGTTGCCTGGGGAGAATCCATATCTCCACCTGAACTTGAGGGAGCAATACACAAAACTTGGTGCTTTCCCAATATCATCATCTATGACTGAGGAGGGATGGAATCCACTTCATGGGAAGGGAGGAGAATGTACCCACCAATATTGTCCTGGCATGCAGGCATTTTGTGAAGCTTCATACAGTGAGATCCTTGAAAGGAACACACTGTCTAAATGTAAAGTATTAGTATTGTTATTGCATACAAGCTGGTCATTGGCCTTGTAACAAAAATACAGATGTTTGCATAGCTATTTCCAGAACAGAAACCTTCTTCACATTACAATCATTCTGAAATGAAAATTCAAAGACAATAAAATAGCATTCAGTGCAATAACTGTCTGGGTCAATCTCAGGCTTGTGCAGAGATCACCAGCATTCAGTATGAATGCCTAATGTTTTGTGCAGAAAGTGGAACTTGAAGGAAATGAGAAGGGTACTTACATCCCTGTAGCCTGGAGATTCTATTTTTACACACACATCTCAGAATGCCAGTCTCTTTTTATAGCTTTCTCACCTTGCATCCTAGAAACTAATCACAAATGTAACTGCCTGTGCAAAGCAAACTTAAATAAGGGCAACTGTAGAGGTGTTGTTTCATTCCCAGCAGCAGGAAAAATAACAAATATTCTGAAGAACTAATAAATCATGTAGTGGGCTTAAAAGTACAGTTTCCTTTCCTTCCTGTTTTAGTGAGTGGTTGACCTTTCTCTGTGAGACTTCTAATGATTGTTGTCAATCCTGCCTTGTAACAAGTTTATTATTCAGGTTGGAAACTAACCTCTAAGCCACCTCTGTGGTGTACATATTAAGGTCAGCCACTTATTGTGCACTTTGCACTGTAGCATGTCCTCGTTAACATGACTTAACTGGGTAATGTTTTTGCAACCCATGTCAGTACCTAAGTCATTTGAAACAGCACAATTTTCCCTTTTGATTCTCATAAGGCACTTGTCAATTAGTTTTCCTTTACTGACAAATGTTCTCCATCATCTCATTTTCAAGAATGTGTCTCTCAACTAGAGGTGTGACAAATGGCTTTAAAACGGTCCAAGTACTTAGCAAAACTGGGATATTTGCCAATTCTTAAATATTATGGTTGCTTATGAAACAGAAGAATTTAGTGAAGGGAGCTGGAATGAATGGTGAACAAATGTTTCCACTAATAATTTAGCTTATGGCTGACAGAAGAAATTTGAGAAGTGGATGAATTTATTCCATAACTATCCCCTACAAGACATACAGCAAGACTGTTGTCTCTAGGCTCTGCTGCAATGCACATACATAATAAATATGGGAATTTTTGAACCATCTGGTGCAGTATATCATTCTAGCCACTATCCAAAAGAATAGTGAAGGAAATGGGTCATTTTCATAATCTATATTGCATTAGTGCTTGGACCTGCCAAACAGAGATCGAGACTGTATTATGCAAGGCACTGAACATGTATGCGGTAAGAGACAGTCACTGCTGACAAGACAGACAAGACAAAGGGTGTCAAAGATGACCTTCAATTTTACAAGCCGTGGAATGAGAGTATAGTTCAAGAGATGTGCTCAAGCTCAAATAATATGACTGGTTAAGTTGTATGAGTCTGTGAGTCGTAACTGAAATGGCAGTTGTTATATATCTTAGATCCTTTGGCCTTTTATAAAATAGTTAAGATAACAGAAAAATAATTGTTTGTCTAGGAAAAAAGTATATCTTGGAGTCCTAAATCTGGGAATTTCAAAGATGTGTCCATTTCAGTGGGGCGAGTTATTTTTATGAATAGTTCCAGAGGAGTAGTTGTGTTAGTTTAGTTCAGCAAAACAAACAAGGAGTTCCTGGGTACTTTTAAAGACTAACAGATTTATCACACGAGCTTTCATGGGAGAAAATCCCACTTCATCAGATGACATGGGATTTTGTCCCATGAAAGCTCATGTGATGAATAAATTTGTTAGCCTTTAAAAGTGCCACAGGACTCCTTGTTTGTTTTATTTGTATGAATGCAGCAACTAATGATCATAGTTATCAACACAAGTATTATTGTGCTGGGGTAGTACAAACACAAAGACTTTCAAGGCAAGGTAAGGAACACCTGTTAATCATGTCCTGCAGTTAGGGGATGATTAACTGATTCGCTTCTGGCCAGATGAGACAGAGCTGGACCTTACACTGAGTGATTCAGTTGTGGAGAAAACTGCAGAGGAGACTGCTCTCTGTTGGAGAGAGACCCTGGAATAGAGTTTAAAAGGCAGGAAACAATGGCGGAAGAATGCTCCAGGAGCAAGTTAAGCTTCTTCAGAGGAGGTCTTAAGATAGTGCCAAAAAGATAGATAGCCTGAGAGAGGTGGAAGGGCTATTAATTTGTAAATTTGTTTGGTCTTTTAATTTGGATGTGTTTGTGTTACCCAGGAAGGGGCTCAGATTTTTATGTGACTTGGCTGGTAGGCCAAGCCACAGAACACCTGGAGGAGGAGTTGAGAGAAGAGGCAGGTAGAAAGAGAGGCCATTGCAGGTCCAAGGAAGAGTCCTAGTAAGAGACACCAAAGAAGACCCTGTGCAACATTGTGACAGGTATGAGGTGGTGCTCCTAGGTGAGAATGCATTACTACAGGTACCCAACTCCCTTCAGTTCCTCTGTAAATCCCAGGCAAAAATTCTTCTGCCATGAGGGATTTCTTGGACTTCAGGGTGAAGAAAACCAGTTTCCTGTAAAAAGGAGTTCCATTTCTGCGGAGATGGTAGAAAACTCAAGGCGTGAAATCCTGGCCCCAATGAAGTGAATGGCAAAACTCCCACTGACTCCAGCAGTGAGGTCAGGCTTTCACTCTAGGTTTGTTGATGAAGAAAGAGGGGGCTGCACTCTCAAAAATACTCTCAGCAAGAGCTGCTGACTAAAATCTGCCTGCCTCATTCAGGTGCTTGAATGTGAGCTATGTTCTTTTGAAACGCCTGCCCTGTGATGGGGGTGCAAAACCCCAAATAGGCAATGGTGGTTAAGGAGCAGCTTTGGTCACATTAGGTGCTGCCAGGCTGTGCCTGATGGATGTGCCAACTGTACCTGATGGATGTGTTTGCAATGCAAATGGAACTTAAGGGGAGCCAGCCCCGCTCAGTATAGGTGAGCAGTGCAAGGTAGCAGACTGACATTGACAGCTTATGCAGAAATCCAGGAGGATCCCCATCCTGACGCCAAGCTGATCTCAAATCAGAGCTGCAAGTCGCTGCAGAAGAGAGAGTGGATCATCTGCTCCTGTGTAGGGAAGGGATGCTCCATACTGCTTTCCAGTTGGACACATTGTGGACTGTTAACCAGGCCTTCACCGGGAGAGGCAAGCAGGTTGGCCAGGGCTGCACACCTGAATTGCTTGCCCCGAGAGCTTGCAGTGGAACCTGGTAGAGTGGGAAGGCCTGGATTTCCCAGTCACCAATCTTGGATTTGAACCTCTACTACTAATAGCCTCCAGAGTTGAGCCACGAGGTGGTATGGCTGTTTGGTCCTCTGATCACTAGAGGATATGGTCACAGGAGATGGTATTCCATCACAAACCCCAATTGGATGTACTGTGACCCCTTTGGTGCCTGGCTCGATAGGGCTATCTTATTGATAATGTTATCTGGTTCTAACTGTTTTTTCAAGATGTACGCTTATTTCAGGTTTCTTTTTAAATTCTTCAGATGAAAGAGCGAGGCGTTGAATCTTTTTCCTTGATGCCTTTGTGGATAGCAGCAGCTTAATCTAGCACAGACACAATGGCTAATATAATTTAATTTCCTTGTAATTTTTTTAATTGAAAGGGGGAAACAACAAAATGCCCTCATTGTGTGAGAGTGATGTTGAGCAAATAAATTACTTCTTCAGAGAAGGAAGTAATTGTGTAGTAAGAATTGGTAATTTACTGTCAGATTTTGGCATATCAACAATCAGGCATCATTTGCAAATCCATTGGCTCACACTCAAAGTGTTCTGACTCTTTGCCTGTCATTGTAGCCGAGATTGAATAAAACAATGATTTAGAAGAAGACAGTGCTAGTCTACTACCTCTCTTGACAACCATGCATATAATTATCAGCTTGCTAAATTTCTCAGGAGAACTGATTAGCTTTTGCTCCAGAGCAGACACATCCTATTGTCCCTTTGTTCATCAAAACATCAGACCTCTTTGCTGTTTAATACACACAAAGAGGAATATATTTGTTACATTTTGACCCTTGTGTGTTTTTGAACTTTGGAATTTTTGTCAGGTCTTTTGAAGGCCATAAAAAAACCCCATTGTAAATGTAGTCTTTTACTGCACTGCATCATACCAGCAAAGATGCATTTATTACAGTCCAAAACTTACCTTTATCAGTGGCAAGTATTCCAGAATTACCTAAAATCATCACACAGATCAGCACTTTACTGTGACCATGAGTGTGTAGTTGACAGCAAGGAACAAACTTTGTATTTTTGAAAACACAAGTCTCTACTACTCAAGTTAAAAAATCTAGTATCTTTATTCATGATATATTTAAGTATGTGCTTAACCAGAGGCTGTCCTGAATACAGCTGGACTTGTGTATGTGCTTACGGGTCTAAGAATGGGGTCATTTTACACCCACATTGTACAAAATAAAAGGCAGTGATGAAAAGGTCAGCTAATGGGTAGTCAGTGTGTGCAGTCCCTGCACTAGAGAATTTACAATTTCAGAAGACAAAAGAAGGGACAAAAAGGAAATAAAACCTACCATTCATTTAAAAAAAATCCCATCACTCCTGAACTATATTCATTGTAGTGTAAGGAAGCAGCTTAGGCTCCGTGAGAAATGAAAATGCCAGAATTTAATTATTCCAGTGAAGCATGCTAATTGTAGACATTTACGATCATGGCCATTGCTCTGCAAAATGGCTCTCTTTATTCAACAGCAGTGATAGCTTAAAGAAACTTGATTTATTTCCTCTGAAGACTTAAAGGACATTTTCAGACTGAGAAGTAGATAGCAGCTAAATGCTTCAGAATGGAATTATTTTGGAGCAAGTGACTTTTTTTTTAAAATGACATCAGAGTGCTCATTACATAAGAGAATTATGAAAGTTTAGTTTAAAATTGTGTGTATATGTATTCTATAACTTCACATATCTTGACTCCCCCCCCCCCGCCACCAAGAGGCTCTTTTGTTCTGTAGTTGTCTCTTTTCCAGACAATAAGTATAAGGAATTTAGTTGTCTTGCAAATTGCATGTTGCCGAGCATTCTGTCAATTTGTTCCCATATTTGTAGTCCTTGGGAAGAATTATTTTTCCTTTCTTCCTTCCTCCAGCTTCAGAGTTCTGTTGTGGGTCAAATACAATGTCCTCCTCTTTGTTACTTTACAGTTCCCATAAACAAGAAAGGCTTAAATCCAGTGAAACATGCCACAGTGCTTGTATTAATCATTTTAAAGCAAAACCACATTTCATAAGGCAAAAACATTCTAAACCAAGGGTCACTGGTACTTTGGAGCAACTGGACTTTACTGTGAATAATTTTCAGGTTTTTACAGTAACAAACCATGATCTGATATTGCCTTTCATTAACCACCTTCAGAATTAAGCTGCAATTCTTCACAAGCACTTGACAAGAATTAAGAAAATAAAGTTGAACTGATGATTAATTCAGGCTTTATTCCTGCAGATATATTTCCTTGGTTTTGACAGTTTGTTAGCCAACCAGTTTTTAGTAGAACTCCCCACACCCTTAAGTTTACTACCCAGAGATCCATTACTTTGACTCTGTTAATGCAAGTTGTTGCTGTCTGTTCTGTATGGTTATGGCAACTATTCCTGACAGCAATTAAAAATTACTGCTAATATCCCATTGGCATGTTTATTTCATAAGTAGAGGTGCAGCTGCAGGAAATATGCAGCTTTTACTAAAAAACATCAGGTTGTCTTATAGCTTATAAATGATATTTGTTTGGGTACAAATGTATTCAATGTACTAGGTCATCAAACAGCATTGCATAAAAATAGTATAAGAATCAGCTTGACCTGTGTGTAGTCCTGTTTCAGATCAAATAATGATAAAGGTTAAAAGAAACAGGCAGCACTTGGAGATGATAGGAAGAAAAAACAGTAATGAAAAGGAATCCTCCCCTGCCATCTGCCCCCCCCCCCAAAAGGGAAGTGCCACATTACAAAAATCAGGTCCCATTTCAACAGAATGCTAAGGTTGTGACTAACATGGTTAGTCGTATTCAAGCCCAGGATCCATTTATGTATTGAACTTGAACCCTGTTACCACTGAAAGCTGTCTAAGGGCTTGTCTACATGGGGAGTGGCATTGTAATTGCATTTTGGGATGTCAAATTACAGAATGTGAATGCACAGGATCACACAGCAAATTCCTTGCTGGGGTCTCTGCACTGTGAATAATCATCTTCCGCTTGCTCTCCCACCCTCTTCTCTAAAGAAAAAAGAAGGCACAAAAAGCTTTTCTTGTTTCTCTGATACAGGCACAACAGAGAGGCACAGTGCTTCATGCTGAGAAAGTAGTTAATTGAAAACTTTCCAGGGCTGCAGGCAGAGGAAGAGCTATGGTGCAGTAGGCTGGAAAAACAGCAAAAGCAAGAATAGCATTATGCTCTAGCTACATGGACGTAAATTCGAACTGTAGATTTCAACTTCAGTGCTACACCATTTGCAGAAGTGGTGTTTTCAGGTCAGATTACAGCACCATTTAATTCAAACTTGTTGCTCTGCCAGTGGAGACTGCAGGATGTCTAGGTAAATAGCATTATATTCAACTTCTCTGTCAGTGTATACCAGAGTCTAGACTAAAGATGAGTGATGAAATAAGATGTAGTTCTTCTCATACCAGTGAAGTTGCCCAGATATTAGAGAAATCGGGGCCACATCAATCCTTTAGATAGGTTAAATATGAACTTGGTGCTGCTATAAGAAAGTCCCAGGACTGTTTACAAAGAAAGCAACTGCTAATAGAAGAGTTATGAAATGTTAACTGGACCCATGAGTGAGACTAATGTAGATCCCTACAGTGGGGTTGAGATCTAGCAGATCTCACAAGACCCAGTGCCATAGCAGGATTGGGATTAAAAATACTGTATATCATCGCGTATAAGATGAATATTTTGTGCCTGAAAATTGGCTTCAAAACAGGCTCTTGGCTTATACTCAAGGGAATACAGTAGACATCCCCTCCCAGGAGTTTCCCAGACCAAGTGGCAAGCCGGACCCCTAGTGTTGCCGGGCGGCCATCTTGGGCAGTCGGCCGGGGCTGGGGCTGGAGTGAGGAGGGGACCCCGGCGTCTGGAGCAGCCACATAAGGGGGCCTGGAGGGGTCGGCCTGGACATTGAGGGGGGGATTCAGGAAAGCAGTGGCAGGGACCGGGGGTTGGGGAAGGGGGTCAGGGAGTTGGGGAAAGTGATGAGATGGCCAGGAGGGTTGGGGGGGGGATTCAGGGAGACCAGGGAAGGGGTGGCAGGGCTCGGGCATTGGAGGGGGGTCAGGGAGTCCAGGGAGTGGCAGGAGGACCCAGGGTTTTTGGGGAGCCCAGGGAAGCAGTGACAGGGACCGGGGATTGGGGGGGGTGCCTGGCAGGCTGGGAGGAGTGGCAGCAGGGGTTGTGGGGTGACAGGGAAAGGGTGTTGGGGAATGGGGGAGCAACAGCACCGAACTGAGAAGGGAGTAGGGGGATGGCAGTGAAGAGCCAGGGGGCAGCAGGAAGAGCAGTGGGGCAGCAGTGGGGAAGGGGCAGAGAAGGGGGGCAGCAGTGAAGAGCCAGGGGGCAGCAGTGGGGAAGTGGCAGAGAAGGGGGGCAGCAGTGAGGAACCAGGGGGAAGGAGTGGGGAAGGGGCAGAGGAGGGGGGCAGCAGGAAGTAGTGAGGGAAGGGCGGAGTAGGGGGTGGCAGTGAGGAGGGGGCAGCAGGAGGGGCAGAGAGCAGCAGTGAGAAAGGGGCAGAGCAGGGGGCAGCAGTGAGGGAAGGTCAGAGCAGAGGGCAGCAGGAGGAGCAGGGGGCAACAGCAGGAAACTGAGAAGTGAGCAGGGGGCAGCAGTGAGGAAGGGGCAGAGCAGGGGGCAGCAGGGGTGACGG
>ML681972.1:50157262-50193647 GCA_007922195.1 Podocnemis expansa | reverse complement strand
AGTGAGGAAAGGGCAGAGCAGGTGGGAGCAAGGGGGCAACAGTGAGGAAAGGGTGCAGCAAGGGGCAACAGTGAGGTAAATGAGAAGTGAGCAGAGGGCAGCAGTATGGGGGGCAGCAGGGGTGACAGCACTGAGGAAGGGGCAGAGCAGGGGGGCAACAGTGAGGAAAGGGCGGCACAGGGGGCAGCAGCAGGCAACTGAGAAGTGAGCAGGGATGTAGCAGTGAGGAAAGGGCAGAGCAGGGGGCTGCAGGGGTGAGGAAAGTGAGGAAAGGGCATAGCAGGAGAGCAGGAGTGAGGAATGGACAGTGAGGGGGCAAGGGAAAAGCAGCAGCAGAGATTTTGGGGTATGGAAGCTGTCAGAAACTCCAGAGGAAGCCAGCAGCATTGGTTGGGGGTTAGGAGCCAAGGCCAAAAGGGGACTTTGGCTTGTACCTGGATCACCAATTTTAGCTTCTTTCTTGGGCTCAGAATTGGGGGGGGGGCGGTCGGCTTATACCCAATTATATATGGTAGTCTTGTGCAGGGTTCCACTATTACTCTAGGACAGCAATAAGTGCGGAGTGATTTTATGCCATCAGGACCTAATGATAATAGAGTTTGGCAGAACATCATGGTGGAGACAGAAGGTCTGTGTCTAGGTGGGGAAAGAGTGAAAGGGGCCAGCTGTGTGTCTCAGTGAAGTCATCAAAGACACAGGAGGGGATCTGGTCACTGTGTAGTATCTCCAGAATGTGGGTGAAGTTTACTGAGGGTGGGTATAGAGAAGTTTTGAAATATATCAGAGCTGTGTACAGATGGATGATTTCTGTCAAGAGAACTATTAATTATGAATTCCTGAACCCAATGAAGTCAGTGGAAAAACTCCTATTAAAGTCCATAGGGCCAAGATTATATCCCTTAAATCTTTCAAAAATGTCTGAAAATGGAGAAATAGCAGTGGCAGAGGGGTCTGACACTTGTAATTTCTATGTGCAAATTCCAAGTCTGTGTCAGAATAATTATCTTTTTACTCCAGTGTGTTTGATCAAATTTCTGCATAGTCCAGTTTTCTGGACTGGAACTCAGCTTGCCTGCTGGGTGACCACTCTGCTTCCCTCACTGTAACAGGGATACTGATCCTTATCCTCCCTAGTGAAGGGTTTTGTAGTCTGCAGGTGAAAAGTGATCTATAAATGCAAGGGCTCATTGTTAGGACACCTTTAATGAGCAGAAATAGTGTAAATTAGTATTGTTCCAGTGAAATTTCAAGTCTACAAGGCACCATTATTATCATGCAAACTAACCGTTGGCACAAAGAGTGACACTTCAGTGCTACTTGATTCCCTGCTGTCTTGCTCTCCCCCAACTTTTGGTGATGGTGGTTGGTGGTGTTAACACATGAGGAGAGTGAGTGTAAAGCATTGTGATTCTGTGGATAAATAACTACACAAACTGCAAAAGAGTGAAGCATCAGGCCCGTGGATTGCAGTAGCCACCTCTGGACAAACTCCTTGTTGACTCTCATTGTTTAGCTAACTGTATTTACCTTAGAAGTGGGAAGATAGATTATATGGCATAATCCTTTTTGAGAATCACAGTATGTGCCTTCAGTTCAGCTAATTTATCAACAGTATATCATTAGTTAATCTGAATTTTCTTTTCTTACTTTGCTAATCATTGCTTTTAATTCAGCACCACATCCTGCCATTGTGACGGGGATAACATGAGACACTTGGGCAGTTTTATTCTCCTCATGCCTTCTCTTTGACTATCATGGTAAAATATCGCTTTGGAATTTTTTAAGAGAACTCCATTTAAATACCTAGTGGAGAATATGTCTCTCAAACTGCTTTCCTTCATCGGCGTTTGTATGCAGAGGACATGCCACTTTAGTCCAAGAGAGAGACTGCTCAGCAGCCTTTTACATTGCAGGCTGAATAGCTAATTATTCCTGATGTCCACTTTCATCTGGTCCAGGACGCACATAAATCTTTAAATATGGAAGATTAAGGTTGTGCCAAGAGATTTTCAAGAATGATAAAGCTCCACTTGGTGAGTTGGTTACGAAGTTCTGGGTGAAAAGTCTCACACAAGCAGATGCTTTTATAAGTGTGTATGGCTTGAATCTGCTATTTTCTAGCTCAGCAGTTCTTAAGCACTGTGTCAGGACACATTTCTGTGTTACCACACAGCAGTAAGGGTGTCATGGAGAGCTAGGGCAATGGCTGAATTCGACTTGGGTGGGTGGGCTAGTCTATCCTATAGGGTTGCAACCCACTGCTAAGTGTGTTGTGGCCCACAAAAGGCTAAGAAGCACCGACTAGTTGTTCCTGGGGTTCATGTGGTCAAATGTTCTAGGCATCCATCCAAGTCCCACTTCAGGTATTGCACCTAACTGCCCTTCATTAATTAACTCTCTTGTCACTACTCCACAAGAAGCTTTGTTTGTGATCTTGGATTAGTCAGTTAGCTTCTGTGCCTCTGTTCCAAACCTGTAAAATGGGAATAATAGCATTTCAGTCTGACACAGGGGTGTGGTGATGGTAAATAGATGAAAGAATGTGAGGCACTCAGACACTGCTGTGATGGGGCCACATAAAGACCATAGATAAGTTGGTACAGGAATGACAAGTCTCCTCCTTTATGCAGGCTTGGCCTGTCTCAGGGTCTCAGAAGAAAAAAATCAGGGTGAATGCTCCAAAATGTTGGTACCTCACCATCCTCATGTATTTCATTCAGAATGGGACCATTTTCCCACAGGTCTGATTCACTTTCTTCTACTCCACATTCAGAGTATGACGTAATCTAAATTTCATAGCTCTGCTTTTTACAGTCCAAGCAAGGGAAGCAGTTTTTCAGATTTAAATAACTCTCAACTCGCCTGCACAATGTAAGCTTTGCTTCTGTTATATAATTTGTGATGGCCACCATGTTGGTCCATGTCCACTGGGGACTGAAATGCTAGTCTCTGACGTGGAAAACATCAGCAGATACAAGAAGCAGATTATTTAGTGAGAGCTTTAACTCATATCCCTGGTAGATCAGGTACAGAACTTGATTTGTAACACTAACTGGTAGGTTATAAAATAGCAAGGTGGATGTTGTGGTTTGGGTAGAGATGGGGTCATCAGCCCATTCAACGGTGTAGGCTGGAGAGTACAAGCTCCAGCTGAAGCCAGAGTGTCCATACTGCTATTTTTAGAACAATAACCCAAGCCTGCTAGCATGAGTCTGTCTGCCCAGGCAGAAAAGCTGACTCCCAGCTGCAGTGTAGACATACACACTGTGTGTCATTCTTAGCCTGTGAACAGGGTTTAATTGCAGGTCTTTGACCCTAGAAGTTTCGAAGGAGCTGATAATAGACTCCTAGCCACAAAGTAGATGGTCAAGGATGGGTGATCTTTTTTTTTATGGTTGGCCTGTAAGTTTGGCGCTCAGGGTTCAATTCCCTCTTCTGCTATATGATCTCAAATGATCTGAGCATCACTTCCTAATCTGTAAAATGGGGATAATAGTGGCTATATTTCTCAGGCTGTTGTGATGATGAATACAGCAATGACTGGAAGGTGTCAGAAAACTGAAAATGTTCTGTTTTTCAGTTGCTGAAAAGAAGAAGGGTTGGTTGGTTTGTTTGGGTGAAAAGTAAAAAAAAAAAAATCCACTGAAAACATACACACTTTTTGCCCCTTAAAATTTTCCATGGATGGAAAAAAAGAAACATGTTTTCCAAATGGAATTGGTAGTAAACGTGTGTGTGTGTGTGTGTGTGTGTGTGTGTGTGTGTGTGTTCCACTAGCCCCCCCAGCTTTGTTGTCTCTTGATTCTTAATTAAGCCATGAAATCTTGAGAGAGAGCCTCATGACAAATGAGCTTATAGTTCTATTTACTTATTTTAAAGAAAGCTTCCTGAACTTGACTAGACCAGCTTAATTAAATTCAGTTGTCTCATAGCATGTCTCCTCTTCCAACAGCACCGTATTTAAGACTGATACAACCTTGAACAGCTTGAACCCAATTATGGCTGCATTGTACAAATGGCGGCAGATGACTCTCTCCAGGTGAACCTTGCAAGTTCTTTCCACCAGGGTCTAATTTCAGCCAAATAGCACACTGCAACACTATCCGAGATCAAGATGCTCTGCTAGTACTTGTATTTCATCGTGTCAGAACAATGACAGCCATCATTTGCAGAGCTGTCACCGCAATCTGTGCGATCAGCCTGCATTCAGTAGGATTGCACTCTGCCTTGAATTAATGCTGTTTGTGCTAAGCACTCACAAGCTTCTTTATCATCAAGTAGATCACCTAAGGTGATTTTTTTTTCTTCTTTCTATTCCTGGTCCTTCCCATCCCTTCCCCTCTGCTCTTGAGTTTCCTTTTATCCTATTTTTAAATTTTTCATCTGAGATTCCTAATGTCAAGCCCACACAATTCACTTTGCTATGGTTACTGAGGTCATTCATGAAAAATACTTGGGTGTACTGAGATTCAGTGAAGCATCCAAGCTATAATTAGAAACTTAATTGTAAAAGCATTTTCTGAATGGATTTAGGGCCTGATCGAAAGCCTATTTAATAATTATCTTGCCATGTATTTTAATGGAGTGTGGATCCAACCGTATAAGCCTAAGGAAAGTGTCAGTCTAATTTGCCAAGAGACTATAGAATCTTTTAATTAGCCACAGAACAGGTATGGTATGGGGTGTGGCAAACTTCAGTTTAAAGAAGCTTTCTGTTATGTTGATCTGACAGAGAAAGAAAAATAGAAAATGGCTTTTGGACAAAATGTTGTTGTATTTTGTTTTGTTGCAAATAAATTCCATATTCGTGGAAATGTTTTGTCACAAAACGATCATTTCGTATGATCCCCCAGCTGTCATCCTCAAAGGGACCCCGTGCTAAACCCGTGAGAGCATAAACTTGTAACTTCATTAGAAACTATGAATCAGATCTGAATAAAGGCATTGGGTATAGGTTTGTTGATACAATCTGTAATCCACTCATCTTCCTTTCTTCCAAAGGGGCAGCCATGTTAGTCTAGTTCAGGAAAAGAAACAAGGAGTCCTGTGGCACTTAAAGACTAACATTTATTTATTGCATGAGCTTTTGTGGGAGATAGTTGGCTGCAGGTCACTAGAAAGAGCAGAAACGACAACTGAGGTATAGAGAAGTGAAGGGAGTTGCCGAAGATCATGCAGAGGGTTGGTGGCATAGCCAGCAACAAAGTCTGTTGGCTCTTAGTTTGGTACCTTATTCAAACTCTACCTTTATACTGCATTTAAAGGAGAATAATTTAACTTTTAACTTTTCCCTCCTGGGACATTTCCTCTAGCTCTTTCCTTTTCTTTTCAAGGATTTCCTTGTGTAAAACAAAACAAATAAGGAGTCCTGTAGCACTTTTAAAGGCTAACAAATTTATTTATCACATGACCTTTCGTGAGAGAAAATCCCAAGTGTTCATTTGTTTGTTTTACTGAACTAGACTAACATGGCTACCCCTTTGGAAGCTATGTAGAACAAATTCCAACCTGTATGAAATTTTACTTCATTTCTTTTCCACTGTTGGTCTCCCTGGTCCTGATTCTGATGATCAATTTTACATCTCATGAGCTGAGTGCATACCTCTCCTTTAAATGCTAGGTCCAGCTCAAAAGCAGGCCCCACCTCTATCAAAGAGAAGGTCATTGCTTCCTCTGCTGTCTTTCGTTTACCGTATTTATTATTAGGGTGTGTTTTATTTATTGTTAACATGAGTACTCACTGTTCTGAGAAAGCAGGGGAGCAGAGGGGGAGGGTAAGACATTCAAATTAAATTAATTTGTTTCACAATGAACCATGGACATGGGAGCCAATTTTCAGGACAAATGTCATGCTGTAACTTCAGATGCTGCCATTAGGATAAAAAAAATTATTCCATGGTATGCAAAAGCATACTTCCGAGTGCCTGCTTTGACCTTGAGATATATTAGAGGCAATACTTCAATGGATGATAGGAGTTGTTACTTATAGCAATATGTTCATTCAAGTAGTCAGGTTTACTTGTATTAAATTACTTATACAGTAAATTAAACCAATTATATTCATGTCTTAACTTAGGTTAGAGGTATTTAGGAGTTTTATAATAAAAGTCATAATGGAATCAACTAATCTTGCATATACTTAATCTCCTGTGCAATCTTACTTCTGTAGAGAACTGAAGGTAGTGCCATGTAAGTACTAAGTATTATTGTGTTAGATAGGTGTGAACTTTAGAAACTGATCCTGCCTCTTTTTTATGCTAATATCAAATTTCTTTGAGAAGAATTGATCCTATTTTCTAATTAAAGAGCTGGATACAGATTCAGGTGATCTGAGTTCGGTTCCCACTCTTCCTTGCACAAGTCACCCCATCACTCTGTCTCAATTTTTCCACATGGAGAATGAGCGTAGTAGTCCTTTCTTCCAGCTAATTGAACTGCTATCTCTTCTGGGCAAGGAATGTGTTTTTACTATGTTTGTGGATGGTGCCTTGCAAAGTAGGAGCCTGATTGTGATTGGAGTTACTATAGCATAAATATTAATTTCATTGACAGAAGACTCATCAAACCCTTGGACCCAGATGTTAAAAGGTATTTAAACACCTAAGTCTCACTATGCGTAAGCACCTCTGAGGATCTGGGCCTTATTTCCTAAATGGCAAATAGTATCACTATGATTAAAATGTAAGATAAAGATAGAACCATATGATTAACCCCTGTTGGTATATAATGGCTGGATGCAGACTACAAAACATGCAATTTGCCATATGCACATCAACCTAGCACCTAGTGAAGTTAATGAGAAGATTCTTATTGGTTTTAGCCAGAGCTGAATTAGGCCCAGGATCTCTGAAAGCTGGTAGTGAAGCCACGTTAAGAGGTCGCTGACTTCAGATACATTCTAAAAATGGGTGCCTAATTCTGAGCCTCTAACTCTGTTCCAAAAGGCCTGTGAAGAAGGTGTGGGTTTTTTTGGTCTGTTTTTGTTTTTGGTTTTGTCCTGTGATTTACAGCTCTAGAAAGGATCTATGAATACTAAGTATCTCACTGAGGGATGTTAAGCACGTGTAATTTTTTAGGACACAAAGTGACTGCAATGGTGGACATGAGAGAATGAGAGAAGAAAAATCAAGTTACTCAGAAGATTCATGTGTTAGGCCAAATGACTGGAAGGGAAGGTAGGGAGACTCACGGAGTTATTGGCTCGACCCTCAGCTAAGGCAATAGGGCTTGGATAGAGTCTTCAACAAATGCAAAAGATAATTATTAAAGACAAAAGAATGAAAAATCAGCACTGGTGCTTCAAGTAATTCAAAGAAAGGAGAGGGGAATGTATGTACACGGAGAACAGATTACTTGCGTATGAAATGAAAATAACAGAAATATTCAATGAGAGAGAAATATGTTGAGGATAAATTGCAAGGGGAAACACTGCAGAGCAATAGTGAGGAAAAATCACAACTGATTCAAACTTTCAAAGGGAGCAAATTAAGAAGAAAGCATCTATGCCCTCACACGTCCCTTGTCTCTGTAGTATTTGAGCATCTCACAGTCACTAATAAACTTTTATTCTCAGAGCTACTTTGAGATATAGAGAAGCACTATTTCCATTTGACATTTCAAAACAGGAGAAGTTACATGGTTAGCCAAAGGTCACAAAGGAAGTGTATTGCTAGTCTACAGATTGAATCTAATTCTGCTGGGTGCCAGCCCTGTGCCTGATCCACTAAATCTACCTTCCTACTAAGTGACTAACTCTCCATATTGTAACTGGGACATCTAATGAATCTATGACTTGAAATGTACTGAAGATGAGACAGAGAGGCCCTGATTCAGGAAAGTTCTTAAAGACATTCCTATATCCAGCCGATTTCACTTTAGCACTTAAAAGCATAATGCAGAAGACAATGGGCTTCTTTCCACTGACATCATACTTTCCTTGCCAGCTCATCACCAGTTTTCTGCCCCAGCCAACCTCCTCCCTGTACAAAGGGCAGCATGGGCCCAGTATACATGGCACAAGACTTCGGGCAGGAGACAAGGAAACCCAGTGCTGCTGGTCTGAATCCCACGGGGGCCCACAGTAACTGACTCCACAGCCACTCTTCCTCACACGTGTTGCACCTTCCACACCAGCTCTGCCAGAACCTACCTCCTCCCTGTACTGAGGTATGTGATGTGTGATGTGAGTTGGCTGAGGTAGCCCCAGTGGGATTTGAAATGGTGATCCCTGGTCTGCTGGCCAGCTCCTCCGTCACAGTTGTGAGCCTCTGTTGCCTTTGGGATGAGAGTGGATCATTAATGAATGGAGGAAGGTGGATAACTAATGAATTCTCTGTATCTTGGGCTATGATCTGCTTTTTTTTAGTTTAGATTTGGTAGTTTGAGCTAAAAAAGCCTGAAGTTAGTCCAAACTAGCCTCGGCCTAGTTTGGGCTAACCGCAGCTTTTTAGTTCGAACTAGCTGCGAGTCCTGGTTTGAACAAACTTTAGTTCGAACTACGAAGCACAGCTAGTTTGAACTAATGGCTTAGTTCAAACTTTTTTTTTTTGTTTGAACTGACCGTTAGTTTGGCTCTACATCGCGCTAGTTTGAACTTAGTTTGAACTAAGTGCTTAGTCCAGACAATTATTAGTTCTGACTAAGCTGTGCTTAATTCAAACTTAAGAAATTTCTGAGTTTGAACTAGGCAAAGTTTCGTGTAGACATGGACTAAATTAGTCCCGCCTAAGCTTGCTTAGTCCAGACAAAGTGGCTAGTGTAGACATAGCTTGAAAGTCCTTAAATCACGATCTGAGGTCTTGAGTAACTTAGTCATAGGTTAGAGGCTTATTACTGAGGTGGGTGCATGAGGTTTTGAGGCCTGCATTGTGTAGGAGGTCAGACTAGATGATCACACTGGTCCCTTCTGGTCTTACTGTCTAGGGTCTATGAGACATATTAGTGTTAGGTTTAGGCACAAGTGTGTGATTGGTTTCAGACATATGCTTCAGCTCCACTGGTGTCAAAGGTAAGTATGTGCTTAAGTGCTTTCTGAACTGAGGTCTGTGTTTTACTGGACCTGATTTAAAATAAAGGTTGCTTTTTATGAAGTGTTAAGCAGAACTGTGTGACTAATTAAATCCAAAGAATTTATTAGATGAACATGGCCTTTTTTTATTGTCTGCAAATCATGATTTCAGTTAATGTATTCATTTATTCATAGTTAATCCAATATATTTTTACTGTAGGAATTGATTGCAAAATTCTCTCTAATTATTTGAAGTGCAGACTGTGTTGACTGGCTGTTATTTGGCACATGGCATTGTTTTTGCTCTCTGATAGGGGTAGACTCTTGCCATTACTTTTTGAGCTGCGTTTGTTATATTTTGTCACTTACATTCTTTCCCATAAATGTTCACACATGTGAGTTTTAAATTCTGGAAGCACTCACGTATGGCATTTAGTGATTCCTGCTATGAAGTTGCAAAATTTAGTTCAAGTTTTGGATTTTGAACTCTTCCAAAGTTTTGTAGCATTGGCATTTAGGGTTTTTACCTTTCTTTATGTTTTTCTATTCTAGACATCAAGCTCATTACCGTAGTTAGAGCAACGTCTATTTTTAATCCCTGTCAAACAGAAATGAATGTAGGACTTCATGATTTTCAACTATTCTGGTACAAATTGAAGTGAAAATCAATACATTTCTTTTTTTTACAGTATTCTTCATTTATTATGGCCTGAAACTCTAAGCAAACTGTGGAGTAGGGTTGGGAGATGAGTCAGAACTTATGTGAATTGAAAGCAAAGGAAAGGTTTTCCTAAATGGAGGTGAATAGAAGTGCTGAGTTTCATCCGTCTTTAGTTGTAAACCCCTGACACACTGGGATTTTACAACAGAATTTGCTATAAACCCTTTTAATAGCTGCTCTGTTATGAAATAATTGTTCTATATACAGTAATATTCCTTAGTGATCAGTGCTGATAACTTCTCACTGGAATCAGGATCAATTGAGTGTGTATAATGCAATTTGAGAGTGAGAGAGGAAAGGAAAAAAATCAACCAAGTAAAAACCAGTGGAGACCCGTAGTGCAGCTGAGAATAACAAAGAACTTATATTTCAGTTGAGGCATTTTCAATACCTTAGGAGATAGCACTCAGGGAAAAATGGATCAAGGAAAAAGAGGCTAAGGAGAAGGATACAATTGAATGAAACATGCAGAGCTAAGTTTTAGAGCTAAAGGTTACAGAGGTGATTTATGATTGTTATACATCAGCCGAACTGCACAGAAAGAATTCTTTGAAGCTGATCAGAATAGCTCCTATAGATGCTTTTGTTGCCAACCAGCATGGAAATGCATGCATCTTCACTAGGGAGGGCCACATCAGAGACTGGTGAGAGAGAGGCATAAAAATCAGCGGTTATATAGCAATGGGTTCATGCAACTGACATCTAGGGCCAGAATGGAATCCATTACTGCAGCAACATTGAAGTCAGTGGAGCAGTACCAATGGGAAGAAACTGAGAATATGTTGTATGATCAGTCTCTGACATCAAACAGGGAATACTTTCTGAAAATCAATTACATGTGTAAATACCCTATGTGGCATCACTAGTGACTTCTATTCCTCTGCCACGAGAGACAGGAAAACACCAGTAGAGGCCTTAATTCTATTTTTAGCTCCTCAGTGAGAGCCCAAGACAGTTGTGTTGGGTGCTGGGGCCTGTTTCTTCTGTGTAGATGTGCCTTGACACTAGAGATGATCTGTGCCTTCCAATAGTGAGGGGGGAGGGATGGAGTGAGGGTTGTAGCTTCAGCCAAAGCTCCTGAGCATGCTCATTCGATATGAGCATGCACAGTACAAGCCTAGCAGCAAATCTGGGAGAGTAGGGCATGCAAACTCACATGACTTCCCTTGTATGCATGACCTCTGCTGGAGATATTAGTGTTGCTTTAACTACATGAGCAATCCAACTGAAGTCAATGAACTAACCACAGCAAAGTACATGCACAAATGTTTTTGGGAGGCAATTTGTAACTGGCTTGGGAACAGTGAGCTTTTCCACTATGATCTGCAGAACTTAATGAGTTTCGAATACAGTGTTTTGGAAGATAATGGATGGGTGATACAAAACTCCATATTTTCCCCGTAAACTCTTTTCTCCATAAAGCTGCTTAGAAATAAACCAAAATTATAGATTTGGAATAAAAATTCACAGTTTTCTTTTGGCTTTATTTTTCTTCAGAATTTCAAAGGATTACAAATTTCTAGCCATCTCTAGTTACAAACTATCCTGTATCATAAGCCAAGCACCAGATACAGTCTGCTGGCACCCACTCTAGTTAAATGCCTGTGATGTACAGAGGCCTCATACCAGCAGAGAAAGAGTTAAGAAGAGCCTTTGAGCCCAGTTATCTCTGCCTGCTCTACTTGCAGCCAATGCCAAGCCTGAAGGCAGAATAAAATGAGAGAGCCTGTCTCAGTTCAAGGCTGACCCTCTAGGAAAGAGGATCATAGAATCATAGGGTTGGAAGGGACCTCACAGGTCATCTAGTCCAACCCCCTGCCAGAGGCAGGACCGCTCCCACTAAACCATCCCAGTCATGGTTTTGTTCAGCTGGGCCTTAAACACCTCCAAAGATGGAGACTCCACCACCTTCCTTGGGAGCTCATTCCAAGGCTTCACCACTCTTCTAGTAAAAAAGTTTTTTCTAATAGCCAGCCTCGACCTCCCTAACTGCAACTTGAGACCATTGCTCCTCGTTCTGTCCTCTGTTATTACCGAGAACAGTCGAGCTCCATCTTCCTTAGAGCATCCCTTCAAGTAGTTGAAGGTTGCTATCAAATCCCCCCTCAATCTTCTCTTCTGCAGACTAAATAAGCCTAATGCTTTCAGTCTTTCCTCATAGGGCTTGTGCTCCAGCTCTTTTATCATTTTGGTTACCCTCCTCTGAACTCTCTCTAGCATGTCCCTGTCCTTTTTGTAGTGGGGAGCCCAAAACTGAACACAGTATTCTAGATGTGGCCTCACCAGTGCAGAACAGAGGGGAATGATCACATCCCTTGATCTGCTGGTAATACTTCTTTTGATGCAGCCCAGTATGCCATTGGCCTTTTTGGCCGTAAGAGCACACTGCTGACTCATATCTAGCTTCCCATCCACCATGACCCCCATGTCCTTTTCTACACTGCTGCTACTTAGCTGAATGTTTCCCAGCCTGTAGCGGTGCATGGGGTTTTTTCATCCCACATGCAGGATTTTACACTTGTCCTTATTGAAGCTCATAAGATTTCTATTGGCCCACTGTTCCAATTTATCTAGGTCTCCCTGAATCCTGTCCTTGCCCTCCAACATGTCTACTGTTCCCCCCTTCTTGGTGTCATCCGTGAACTTACTGAAAATGCAGTCTATTCCATCATCCAGATCATTGATGAAAATGTTGAACAGAACTGGCCCCAGGACCGACCCCTGGGGCACCCCACTCGTGACTGGCTACCAGCTAGACATGGAACCATTGATTCCTACACGCTGAAACTGTTGATCAAGCCAGTTTTCTAACCACCTTACAGTCCACCTATCCAACCCATACTTCCTTAATTTGCCAATGAGAATGCTGTGGGAAACTGTATCAAAAGCCTTGCTAAAATCAAGGTATATGACATCAACGGTTCTTCCTGCATCCAGAAAACCAGTCATCTGATCATAGAAGGAGATGAGATTGGTCAGGCATGATTTACCCCTGGTAAATCCATGCTGACTGTTCCTGATCACTTTATTTTCCTCCAAGTGTTTCAGGATGGATTCTTTGAGAATCTGCTCAATAATTTTGCCAGGGATTGAGGTGAGGCTGACTGGTCTATAATTCCCCGGATCCTCCTTTTTCCCTTTCTTGAAAATAGGCACTACATTTGTTTTTTTCCAATCCTCTGGCACCTCCCCCGTTCTCTATGAGTTTTGAAAGATAACGGCCAGCGGTGCTGCTATCTCATTGGCCAATTCCCTTAGCACTCTTGGATGCAGTTCGTCCAGCCCCATGGACTTATGCACATCCAGCTTCTTTAAGCAGTCCCTAACCTGACCTTCCGTCACCAAGGGCCTGTCTTCTTCTCTCCCATCTGCCACACCCATAGTAGTGGGCTGGGAGCTGACCCCGCCCGTGAAAACTGAAGCAAAAAACGCATTGAGCACCTCAGCTTTTTCCTCATCCTCTGTCACAAGGATGTCTGCCCTATTCAGCAAGGGGCCTACACCATCCCTGATCCTCTTCTTGTTATTAACATACTTGTAGAACCCCTTCTTGTTATCCTTTACATCTCTCGCTAGCCGCAACTCCATTTGTCCTTTGGCCTTTCTGATTTTATCTCTGCAGTCCCTAGCAATATCTTTATATGCCTCCTTGGTCAAAGGATGGAGCTTTGCTTGCAGAGTTGTGGAGACCTGCTGTCTAGCCAGAGCCACCACTGGTGCAGAACATCTAGTCCTGATAGAGTGAGCAAAGGGAAAATCTGAGACGGCTTGGGAATAACACCTGAAGGATAGGGCAGGAATCTTCCCATTATCAACCCCCAGGAGAGCAGGGGATGGCTTAGTATTGAGTTGAGTTACATTTGCTTTTTGTAATGGAACATTAAATAACTAGGGCAATACATTTTGGGGGCAGAGTCGCTCAGCTTTGCCCACAGGAGGATAAGACACAAGGGACAATTAGCTGGTGGCTCATAACCAGCCTTAGTGGTCATCAAAGAGCCTTTGCCCCCCATCCCTACCCCAGAGAGGCCTATAAGTGCATCAGGGCTCCTAGAAGATCCTCAAAGGGGTGCTACTCCATCTATGCCATTACAATCCCATTGAAATTAACCAAATATGTGCTTAAGCACTTTGCTGAATTAGGGCCCATCATTCTTGTGTTTGATTCTAGTTGCTTCGTATAGCTTGCAGATTAACAATTCTATGAACAGTTCACATGGATGGTGATTGTAGGAATAGCTTTCAATATTCTACTTAAGTTGCATTTGTTCATAGCAGAAAGGGATAGATCTTTTTGATCATAAAAAATGAAGCTGAGAAAGTAGTAGTGAACTAGTAGAGGAGTAAAGTTACACCAAGAGCAAGGTAACTCTTGGGGTGGAAGGGAAAAAAATAAGCTGTCTTATAACTTTATTATGGCAATTGATCACAGTTATGAAGATGACATAAAGTTGCAAGCAGTTATAATACAAAAAGGCAGTTACAACAATGCAAAGTGGTCCATCACATACTCTGTATGACAACTTTATTACTGGAATGGACTAATATTGCAACAGGGAAATATAGTGCCCATAAGTTATTTTGAAACAAAACAGCAGGGTAAGCCAATGTATGACTGTGTTAAATTTATTTTTTATGAGGCATAATAATTATATTGAACAGTTACCAAAATGCACAGGCACAAGGGAATAAAGTGAGGTATCACAACAAGGATGGGTCTTTTATGTTATAGGGACTTCAAACAACCGTTAACAACACACAGCTTCTAATCTTTGAAGGGCAGAGTTCCTAGGGACTCAGACAATGACCCTGCAGTCAGTGCAACGATGTTGATTGACATCACTAACCACTGGATTAATCCCTGACTCAAAAAACCCCTAAGAATGTCTTTAAGTTCCAATGAAGTCTTGCCACTGAGAGGCTGAGTGGTCTCTGTGTCTGTTCATTCTGTGTTTATCCTCTACATAACAAAGCCTCTGAGGTAGCTGTCTTGATTTTTGTGTTTTGTACAATTCTGGGCACCCTATTTGTGCTGAAAAGGTAAGTTATGTGGAATCCCATTTCTGTTTTAGAAAGTGTTATGTCTGGCAATACACCAAGGTGCATTATGAATGGAGAGTCTGACCTAGCTATTAATTTCCTTGATTTGGGGAGTTCTGGTTGAAAGGTGAATGTTAAGGTTTCTAAAGACAAAAACTCATTGCATATGATCAGAACAAAATAACAAGGGAGTAAGGATGATCTAATGGGCAAGGCACTGGACTGGAGAACCGGATTCAATTCCTCAATCCACCTCTAACTTACTGAGTGACCTTGGTCAAGTCAGTCAACACGGTGGGGGACAAATTAATCAGGGCTCTCAACCTGGAAAGAGAGACCACCGATCCTCCCCAGTGATGAAGGCCCGTTCCCAGCTGAGACTCAAATTAGCAGAGAACGAGGTGTGGTTCAGGATTTATTATTCAGCTGAATAACAAAAGGAACTGCATCAGAGGGCAGCAAAGAAGTGCTAGCCCCTCTGAGCAGCCCCCCCCCCCAACAACTCGAGTGCAAGAGAGAGCCCTAAGGGGCAGCATCACAACACTTTTATTCAGTACAGTATGATAATGCTATGATAATACTTACATCATTGACAATGTTTTAGAGACCCTTATATGGTTATATTAACATTATTAAATACATATTAATAATTAAAGAATGCATATAATTATCCCCGCCTCTGTTTACTGTTGACATCATTTGCATTATCCTGGGCAGCCGCAGTACCTGCAAACTCATTAATTTCTACCTAGAGATGCTGACCTTACATTCTTGTGAGGCTATGGTGCCAAGAAGGGTGAGCAGGAGATAGGAGGTAATACTCCCTTTTCAGTTAGAACAAAGACGGGACAGTCTAACTTACATTCCTTGTCCAGGTGGTCAGGAGAAAAAGCATGAGAAAGGGGAGATAACACACTTTAACTATCAACTCTAGGCTGCTTGTTAAAGAAACTTAAATACATGACTTGCCAGAGAAACGACCCCACTACCATAGCAACCCACTGCTCCAACGAGGCCTACACTTCAGCACCTTTCTTACTGTCCTACAGAAGAGATTACATACAATTTCCCTTACAATACTATCCACTGCAGACTTAACCTGGGGGTCTTATCTGGGTTTTAGCCCAATGCCACTCACCATTATTACAAAAAAATCCTGTGGGCTGGGCTTGGAATTGTTTTAAGCCCTCTGCTATCAGATGTGGCTTGGAAGGGGTGATTCGAACCCTGGCTTTGCTTTAACTTAGCTGGAACCTGCCAGCTTTGCATGGGAACTCGGCTAAATCATTCGTATACTGATAATATGCCAATGCCTTCCCCCAATCTCTCCTGAAGGACAGATAACTCCTCCCATAATTGATTAGATCCTAGAGCATATCAGCACAAAGACCCCACAGATAAACAGGGACAAGTGCAGAAACAGTAAGGAAACAGCAACGCAGATAGGGCTTTGCTGAGGGAACATATACCTTGTGTCCCACTGTCCCATCTGTAAAATGGGGATAATACTTCTCTACCTGACAGGGCTGACATGAGAATACAACCCCTTAATGATTTTAAAGTGCTTGGATGTTTCAGTGAGGGGGATCATATAAATACCTGGATAAACGGTTAGGTGGAAGATTCATCAGGAGCTCTTGCTTTTTCAAAGTTTATGAGCTAGAGGCTCACTCCCCGTGAAATTTATTATTCGCTTAAAAATTCTGCACTGCATTACTGTGTTCCAACTGAATGACAGTTCCCTGCTGGCTATCAGAGGGAACAGTCTGATGTAACTACTTCATAATTGTTTCTGCAAATTTATCCTTTATTAAATGCCTGCTGTTCTCCTGACTGCTTATATCTTGCTAGAAATATTCTGATTAATAAAAGGGACATCTTTATATATTTTCTCTTAAGAATTAGGAAATACCATACTGTACTCTGAGTTTCTTGTTAGTGCAAATCTTCAACAGCCAACAGCATGATGATTCTTAAATCCTTTGTTCAAATTTATCTTCTCAGGGACCAGCAATAATATATTCCCATTCTAAATCTGATTCATGTTGCCAGTGATTAAAATACAGGGACTAGCTACTCAATTGTTTCATAGTTAAGTAACAAATTATGATGCCAGTGGCCTAGGTGACACAAACATGAGTTTGGGGGGACAGTTCTATTTCTAAATGACAATCTCACATAGATCTCTAATATAAAGTATAGGAGAGCTCTCATCAAATTCTCATCTGTGCAATTGCATTCTGTGTACCTGAAATTCCCCCATTAGTTTCCTATGTTTGCAGAATAAGCTTGTTTCCTGGCTATTCATAATCAGTTTAATTTCACCCAAGATGATAGTTGCATTTCATTGATGGATAAAATGAGCTGCTTTCTCTCTCTTTGTACAGTATCTATGACATTATCAAATTTGTAAAGATTAAATTTAGGTTTTTTTTTTAAAATTTATGGCATTACATAATTGAAAGGTAAAATAAGATATTTGCTGCCATCAGTAGTACACCTGAGGTATGCGGGTATTAGTGACACACATTTTGAAGCTTTTTAGATCATGTGCGCGGATACCAGGGTTTTTTTTCTTTTGTTTTTTTTTTTAAAGACATTTTAGCATCTCAGTGATGTGCTATATATAGGTATAGTTGTCTGAATCATTTGGGAGCTATACATGATTTCTTTGGATTGCTGAAAGGAGCTTTGGAAGTAAAAAATGGGGCTTTGGCATTAGAAATAGAAAAGATTCAGTTCTCATTTCACTCACACCAGTGTCACTGCATCAATTTCAGAGGATTTACTCCAGGTTTGCAACTCTGACAATGAGAAGAGAATCAGGCCCAACATTTTCAGAAATATGTAACCTATTCTACCATTATCATCCTCCTGGGTAACTTCATTGATTAAAATGTTGTTCCCTTTGGGAATGAAGGTTGTCAATTGCATCTTTCTCAAAACAATACAAGCTTTGAGTATCAGCTGGCTTGGATATAATGGCACTAAGGAATGGATATTACAATGGCACCGTGTGTTTTCATTAATGTATGTATGGTACCTTCTAGCATCTAAAATCTAACACAAGGATGAAAAGTGACCTTTTTTAGAGCCGTGCAGTTCAGTGGACAGATGGGCTAGCTGTGAAGAGCAGCTTAGAAATGTGGCATATCTTCCATTTCCGTCCTTGCACATGTTTGATGAAGAAGGTCAATAGAACACTAAAGGGAGTAAGGGTTTTCTGTGTGAGCATCAATCACCTAGAGTGGGAATGCATGTTAACATCAATTAAGGGAGCGTTCAGGAGTGTTGACTCTCTTGTAACACATCATCCATGAGAACCTTCTCTGCATTCAAACCAGCTGCATCACTCAGTGTCTGAGGGTAGAAGAAACTTCAAAGATAAGCAGAGAAAATACTGCAAGTAGAAGCCATTACTAGATTGAGCAGCAAAGGTGTAAGCATTCAATTAGATCCTCAGGTGATGTAAATCGGCATCAGTCTAGTTAAGTCAGTCTCTGTCTATGGCAATTATATGGCTCCCTTCTCTAGTGCATGGCACTTTGCAGTCTTTTTATATACTTGTCTTCACATTGCCCTTGTGAGGTGCTTTGCTTTTATCCCTGTGTTACAAATGGGGATCTAAGGCTCAAAAATTCTAAGTTACTTTCTCAAGATCACACAGAAGACTTTGCTCAGAGCAGCAAACTGATCTCAGACCTCCCAAATCCTATGCTAGTGCCATATCGTTAGGCCACCCTTCCTCTCTAATGGGCTTATACTGATGGACTCTAGTTGAGGATCTTATGGGAAAAAAAGTGCATTTAAAAAAAAAATCAGTTGAAATTTGGTTTGAAATGTGCCTGACGGAACAAGTAGTTTTGCTTTCTGTTGGGGGGCTAGATTCATTCTTGTGCAAAGAGCCTGCCCAAGCCTTATGCAGCACTTAGAACTCACTTGAGCATTCTTTTTGAGGTTTGGTTTTTTTTGTGAGACCAAGCCCTTGAGAATCTGGCCCAAAATGCGTTTTGAAACAGGATCTGAATGTGTGTAAAATCTGGAACAGTTCAGGTACAAATGATACAGCCTGACTGTTTATAGAGAAATATTTTCCATGTATGCTCTCTACATAGGACCCATTACAGGAACTATTTTCAGCCATGCAGGTTCAGCCAGGAAGACAATGAGTATACCAGTGGACCTGGATATGGAAAACTTTGAAAAATGAGAGCCTTTTTCAAGGTTCCAAGTATTTCTTTTTAGAATAACTGTCATCATTATTCAGTCTTGTGGAACTAGCGTTTCTATCTTAATTTGATTTCCTTTTCATTGTAAGTGACCGACATCAATGCAAAAATATTTCATGTAACAGATGCATCTTGACTCACAGCTAAAGGAAGTTTTTAGATAGTGTGATACGAGGCATAGTGGACAATGACAAATACAGCTTAAACCACCTTCAAACAAGCACTCACTGATGCAGTGATTACAAGAGACATGGCAAGTAATTTTATCTAGCATTGCCAGTCCATGTTTGTTTTTAAACAAACACCTTTACATGTGAATGACTTTCAGATATGAATGCAAGCTTGATTATTAAAATGCAGAGGTGGTGTTAGGCTTTCTGAGGCCCTAGGTGAAGGCCCATTGTGGGGCTCCTTATGGCCCCAGGTCTCTGACACCAGACCTCTGGGGTGGGGCAAGCTGGCCCAGAGTGGAGAGCAAAAGCCAGCTTGGGGCACCACGAGCCCTTGAGCCAGCCCTGGGTGCATCAGTTTTTGATTTAGGAGATGCAGGCAATAGCCCCTGCAATATGCTACAGGGCCCCTTGCTGATCCGGACCTGAGGCAGCTGCTTGCTTCGCTTCCCCCAAAAGCCGCCTCTGTTAAGATATCTGTGAACTTTAGTATCTTTCATCCCTTTTCCATTTGATTTTTGGTGAAAAATCTGTTAAGTAAAAGTAAATTAAAGTATTGGAATAACAAGAGAAGAGAAAATTGCATAAGAAAAAGTTTACCTGTGCCTTGAGCATGGGAAGCATTGGTTGCCAAGGCAAAAGGCATTGGTTAATGTAACAAACTTGCCACTCTCCTACATTGGAATAGATGTTTTGAGGAACTCAAGTCTGAGATCTTGCTTTCCTTTATATAATTAAAGACGAAAAATCTTGAGCAGGCAATATTTCCAGTGTTGTTGGTAAACTGCTTAGATCCCTCCAGCTATGTATACACTGCCCACTCCTTTCAGTGGTATGTAAAATACATATACCATGACTATATTCCCTTCTAGCATGGTGTAAATAGCGGTATAAGTAGAGAAGGCATGTTACATGGAACTTACCTTAACCCTGTGGATAGTACCCTACTTGTCCACACAGTGCCTTCCCTCTGTCTACACTGCTGTAATTATTGGCCCACTGCCTCAGTAATGCTGGAGTCTTTCACTGCTGCAAGTAAAGACTCCTGCAGCAATCCTTTCCTTCCACCTCCACCCTGCCAGAGTCTTTCATTGATATGTGTAGCTCCAGACCGCAGTATGGACATTGTTTGTTTGCTTTTCACAGTGGTGCATAGTTGCAGTGATGTGCAATTTACACATAGTCTCAGTCCTCCAAATTTCATTGAGACTACTTGTTTGATGATATGCTTGTTACGGACAATGTTGTTGATTTGTGATATAGCTCATGGTAAGGGGCAACTCTTTGGTCCAGTACCTCAGCTCTAGGAGCAATAATGTTATTTGGTGTCCCACAGTTTCTATTTTGGACTCCTAGTGTGCTCAGGAGGGACTAAACTGTGACACATCTCAGCATGAGCTTTCCAATGCACATTTATAATTAGGCCAGTTGGCCTGTTGCAGGGAGGGGCCACAGATAAGTGTCTGTCTGTTTGCTTAAGAGAGGGGTGCAGTAGTTCTGTGGACTAGAGTTGAGTGAATAATGGATATTTTTGGTTTAGCTTGCTAGCAAATCTGAAAAAAAAATAACAATTTTAAAATCATTTCACGCTCAATGAAACCTTTCACTTGACCCAAAAGGACACATTTCATTTCAGGCATTTTTAACTGTTTAAAATTAAAAACAAACTTTAAAGGGAATTTTCAAAATAGTCCATATGCCTATGCATAGCCTGTTAATTCGAATTAACAGAGGTCGAACTAATTAGGTCGACCTAATAAAATTTAATTCGAATTAACTGGAATCAAATTAACATGTCTGTGCTGCAAAATCAGGGTCGAATTAGCATGTCCATATACTGGAATTGCTAATTTGACCCAGGAGGGGGGGTATCATGGGAAGTGTGTCAAAATGGCAGCCGGGATGGGCCATTCCTGCAGCCAATGCCTTTAAAGGGGGAAGTGACTTCACTTTCTCTGCACATTCAGGCAGGCAAGGAGCAGAGCAAGGGCATGGCCTGTGCCCAGCCACTCCGGCTTCCCACCTCAGTTCCCAGCAGCTGCTCAGCCTCACTCACAGCACTGCTAGCGTGGTTTGTGCTGTCCCTGGACAACAGCAGCACTGAGACGGACAGCAGCACTGCCACCATGCTGGCTGTGCAAGCGGCTGCTGCCACCCTGCCACGCTCTGTACCCCATATCTTGTGGGTACTGGAAACCAGTGGTGACTGGTGGGAAAGAGTTGTCCTGAGGACCTGGGATGAGGAGCAGTGGCAACGCAACCTGCGCATGACACGGCGGACATTCATGGAGCTGGTCAGAGAGCACGCCCCAGTACTCCAGCACAGGGACATGCACATGCGACCTACAGTCCTAGTAGACAGGCGAGTGACTATAGCTGTGTGGAAGTTGGCGACCCCCGAGTCTTATCGCTCCATGGTACACCGCTTCAGGGTTGAGAGGGCCACTGTGGGAGTTGTGCTGAGGCAGGTCTGCAGAGCCATAAACCTGGTCCTGCTGGTCCGCCTTGTCACACCGGGCAGCCTGCAGGACACTGTACATGGGCTCTCCAGACTTGGATTCCCAAACTGTGCAGGCATCCTGGATGCCACACATATACCAATCAGAGTTGCAGCACGTCACGCAGCAGAGTATCGCAACAGGAAGGGGTACCACTCCATCCTACTCCAGGCCCTGGTAGACCACTGGGGCATTTTTGCTAACATTTATGTTGGCTGGCCAGGGCAGGCACATGACTCCCAGGTGCTCCAGAACTCAGTGCTCTTCAGGGGTATGCAATCATGCAGCTTTTCCCTCCCCCATGAGGTGACCATCGAAGATGTGCAGGTGTCTGTCTTGCTCATTAGGGGTGCAGCCTATCCACTCCTGCCATGGCTAATAAGGCCATTTGCTGGATACCAGTTAGATGAATGCCGGGAGATCTTCAATGGAAGACAGAATAGGTGTCTGCAGGTTGTGGAGAGGGCTTTCGGGCAGCTGAAGGTGAGGTGAAGATGCCTGCTGACATGCCAACACCTTGCTGAGAACATACTGAAAGTCATTAGTGCATGTGTCATCCTTCACAATTTATGTGAACTGCGGGGGGAGAGAGCCCCTGCCACCTGGGAGACTGAGGCCAAGCATCTCTCCGGACACTTTGCACAACCACAGACTGCCCGGGACACCGAGCTGTCAGGATCCGGGAGGCCCTAGCAGACCTATTCTTTGAAGAGGCACAGTGAGGACTATCTGCACCTACCCTCCATAACTAAATAAAAACACATTACACAACAGAACTTTTGGGGCAGTGTTTATTTAAAGACACATCATCATGAGGGAGGTTCAGGGCACAACAGGGGACTTGGGGGCAGAACTGGGAGGCTGAGGGGAACAGTAGGGGGTATGGGGAGATGGCAGGGTCAGATGGTGGCGGCTGTCCCCAGATTGTGGGGGGACTGGGATCGGCCTTCCCCATGGCCAGCCTGTGTCCGGAGGTGCCGTGGGCGAGGCATGCCAGGGTGCCCAGGGACCTGTCTGGCTGCCCCTGGAGGGGCCAGATGCTTGGCCAGCCTGGCCATGCTGGCTAACATGCCCTGCAGGGCTGTGCCAATGCCAGTCAGAGCATTGGCCATGTTGGTGAGTGCTGTGCCCACCTTTTCCAGTGCCTGAGTGTGGCGCGCCTGGAGTGCAGATCCCCGCTTCTCAACAGCGACAGAGCGCTCGAGGAGACAGAGGGCTGAGTTCTGGTGTGCTGCCGCCTGGTGCTGCCAGGCCCGCAAGCCTTCCTTGGCTCCCTGGTCCAGGTGCAGGATCTGGTCCAGGAGCTCATTCCGGGTCTGGCGTGCTGCTCTCCTCTGCCATGGGCTGTGGGGTGGGCTCCCTGCTGCAGCATGAGGATGCCTGTCACGATGAGCTGCTAGAGAGAAGTGGGGAACATCATATTAGTCTCCTGCATGCATACTTCGTGTTGTGTGTGGTCACCTGGTTGCTGTTTGTCCCTGTGCCCCGATCCCTGCCATGTGGAATGTCCCCCTGGGCACACACGGGCCATGTCCTCTGGCCCGGCCTGGCCATGGGGCCCACCGCAACATGCAGCTGTGAGGCACTGCCAGAGCTTGGCCCACCCCTCCAGCAAGGCCTTGTGCCTGGGGTGTGGGCTGCATGCCCTCGATGCTACCTGTGGTGCTTTCCCCCAACACTCCTAACTCTAAATGACTATAATGCCCAGTGGTCCACTCCCCCTGCTGGCACATAGACCCCGGGCCCTGTATCCTGTGGATTTGTGCCCCTGCCAAGGGCCTCTTTAGCCCTACCCAGCTGGAGACCCTTACTCCATGCCCTGCCAGTTCCTCGGACCAGCAGAGGCCATGCCACAGGGGGAGGAAAGGAGCACTCACCTGCAGGTGCTGCCAACGTCCATCGGGATGTTCCCTCCTCCTCTGGGGCCTCCTCGGTGGGGGGGGCTTCTCCTGCTCCCCAGAGGTGGTTCGTCCCTCGTCGAGGGCGCTGAGGAGTTTGGGGCTGGCAGCTGTGGTTGGCCGTGGTGGTGTCTCCTCAGGCTCTCCAGCCTCAACATCAAGAGGGGCATCCTCCTCCGTGGATCCTTCCTCCAGGGTGTTGGATTCCTGGCAAGGCTCCCCAGAGTCCACGGCTGTGGACGGCCGGCCACTAGGCTTGCCGGACAGGAACCTGTCCAGCTCTCTGAAGAAGGGGCACGAGCCATACCATGCAGAGCCCCGCAGCCGCCTTGCCTCTCTGACCCGTGCATATTCTTGCCACAGGGTCTTTATTTATTTTTACCCAGACTTGTTCTGTTGTCCAGGGGTGCCCCCTGGCGGTGAGGGCTGCAGCTATTTGTGCATATATGTCCCAGTTGCGGTGGCGGCTCCGCAGCTGGGATAGGATGTCTTCTGTCCCCCAAATGCTTAGGAGGCCGAGGGCCTCCTGGTGGCCCCAGACAGGAGCCCTCTGCCGACCCTGTCTGGCAGTGCTGCCCTCTGCCATTGTTTCTCAGGGAGCTGGCACTCTCCCTCACAATAGCAGTGTGCCTGTGCCGGTGGGGGGGCCCATTCTGCAGTTGGCACTTCCTCTTCCTAGGGCTGGGCACCATGGGAAGAAGAAGGGAAAACCGCAGTTAATTCGAACTGATGTTAGTTCGAATTAATGCAGTTAGCAGCTGTTGATTCGAACTAGCTAGTTCAAATCAATGGTTGATCCAAATTTACAGCAGGTTTTGTAAATTTGAATGGTTGTCTCGTTGATTTGACCTAAGGGATGCCTTTGGTCGAATCAGCAGAAACCTGTGTAGACAGGCTATTTTTTTTAATTCAACCTAATGAGCATTAGGTCAAATTAAAGCCTGTGTGTAGACATACCCTTTGAAACCAAAACCAAAAATCTTTTCACTTTGAGCATGTCAAAGTGGAAGATTCTGAAATTTTTTCCCATCTTTTTTCAACTGAAATGATTTAGCAAAACCAGGAAGACTCTGAGAAATGTTTCACTGTTGTAGTGTCTACATTTTTCTCTGGACAACAATTTTGGTCCTAAATTTCCGTTGCTCTACTGTTGAGCCTTCTGTCCTCTCTATGCAGGACATCCTGTTATGTACAAGCAAAAGGGTGTAGGCATTTTATATTTTCTTCCTTCATCTGAAATGCAGGAAGGATTGGGAACTTTATAGATACCCATCCAAGGCTAATGTGGCATGTTGTTGTATTTTGTCATTATAGTGGGCCAAGATATTCCTAAGCCTGCTTGTTTTTGTTGCCCCTATGAATGAGAGCTATCTTGTAAGTGTTAAAGCAGGTGGGAGCAGGTGGCTGTCTGGCCTTAATCACATGCCACACAGACTGCTACTGTCAATTTTTTTTGGCATAGGGTTTACTTTTTCATGAGTCCTCAGCATCTATATCTATTCCTTGCAATAATTAAATCAAACTTGGACTTCTTTTCTAAAAGAGCTGCTGCACCTTGAACAAAAGCTGTGAGCTTGATGCAAGAATCATTGGTTAAGATCCTCTGGCCGTACTATTCAGGAGAGTCAGACTAGATGATCAGAATGGTACCTTCTGTCTTGAAAAATCTCTGACTCTACAAATGCAGTTGCAGCCAGTGGAAGAGGAGTTCAGCACCTCCTAACATTTAGAAAAAGACATAAAGTTTAGAAAGTGTGGTTTTTTTGAGGATCTTTAAAAATGAGATGTGAAAGAACAGCTTGGCAGTCTAGTCTCCAGAAACTTGCTAACGGCAGGACTTGCAATCACCTTTATACCCGCTGCAACCATGTTCTGTGGGTTTTAATGTGAAAAAACTCCCAAACCAAAAACTGTTTCCTTTTAGGGAAAATAGCACTTTGTCACAGTTAGGACCAGGAGCTACTGTTTGTTGCTGAGACTCTTATTGATTTGGGTTTATGACATGCATGTGCCCAAAGCTCTTTGCGGCTGTGTAATATAAAGTCTGCCACATGGTAAACTGCAAATGAAGGATTAAACCCTATTAACTTCAGTAATAACAGATTCCCCAAGTCTGTTCTCCCAGCACATTGAGGAATCTAAAGGCAGTTGCAGGTGTGTAATACTAAGACTCGGCCTGAACCAGTAACAAAATCTTCCATGTCTATACAGCCTAATGGGTCAGGTGCCCTTAGGTCCTGATCCACACCTCTTAGGCTTAGGTGACTGTGACAAGCTTCTTGAGAAAAGATGAATAAGACGGGACTTGATAACAGTCTCCAAATATGTTAAGGGTTGCTATAAAAGGGAAAGTGATTGATTGTTCTTCATGCCACTGGAGATAAAACAGGAAGTGTAGTGGATGTAATCAGCAGCAAGGGAGATGCAGGTTAGCTGTTAGGAAAAACTTTTTAACTATAAGGGAAGTTAGGTTATGCAATAGGCTTCCAAGGGATGTTGTGGAGTCCCAGTTATTGGAGGTTTTTAAGAACAGGTTGGAGAAACCCCTGTCAGGGATAGTTTAGGCTACCTTAATGCTTCCTCAGCATAGGGGACTGAACCTGATGACCTCTCAAAGTCCCTTCCAACCCTACACTTTTATGATTTCACTATTATTTATTAATAGGGAGATCACATTAAATAACATAAGGAATGTAGTAGTTACCCTATCAGATCAGAATGGTGATCCTATGTGACCACTGGCAAGCCAGTTATTCTACCAGTGTGTTTCTTGTCCATCTGCAAACTTATTTACCTCTTTATTTATTTGTATAGCATTAGTACCTAGAGCTCCCCTCACAGATGAGAACTTCTGCTAGTTGCTGTACATGCACGGAACAGATAATCCCTACTGCCAGAGCGGGTGAGCCCTCATCTACACTTAGG
This sequence comes from Podocnemis expansa, assembly GCA_007922195.1. Lineage (NCBI taxonomy): Eukaryota > Metazoa > Chordata > Testudines > Podocnemididae > Podocnemis > Podocnemis expansa. The sequence goes on along the minus strand of ML681972.1, from coordinate 50,167,159 downwards.
GCTCTTCCTGCCAGCTGTTGACTGGCATTTATGCAAGGCACGTAAAATGCCTTGCATAAATACCATTGACTTCCTAAGCCACCAGGACACACTGGGGAAATCCGACAGCAAATCCCTTGCCGTCGGCTTTCCCCTATGTCTCCTGGGGACAGGACTTCTGGGAGCACAACAGCGAGTTCATACTTGCTGCTAAGCACTCCTGGAATGCCAGGCTGATGGTGGCGATTGTGCTGCCATCAGTATAGACATAGACTGAGTAGCTATGAGAATATGAATTCACAGTTGATCTATTGGGCATTTAAAGGGGCAGTGTGTGAGGCTTTTATTTAATAGCATTCACAAGAAATTTGTATCCCCCAAACTTGCGTGAAAAAATTTTGCTCAGTTCTAATTATGAGGCAGAGGTATCCCAATTACATTTTCTAGTCAAAGTAGAGGGAAATATGATAACCTTTGTGGCAACAGAAGGTAAAGGATAACAATTGCACTCTTATAAGATTCTCCTGTAGAGTGTATGTGTGGAGATTATGTGGATTTTTCTATGATTCCCATGCTTAAAACCTGCAATTTCTTTTGCTTTATGAGCCTAAAGCTCTTTTGTCAGCCTTCTGAACACAGCAGTTCTCTAGCTAGCAAATGCTTTACGCTTAACAGTTGTAATCTTTTTTTTTTCAAATGTAGGGTTGCAGCCTGCTCTTCAATGGCTGATATGCTTAATTCACTCTGAGTGCCCACAGGGAGATCATATTTCATAGCAGCTTTTGACATTTTATATTTTAATTAAGCTTACCCTATAGGAAGAAAACCACTACCAATCAGGCTTTCCTCGTGAACACAAGTTGACTAACTGAAATTTTCCCAGCTCTGGTCCTGCTGGTGCCATGCACTTTTATTTTGCTGAATATATCAGAAGAAACTAAACATACTGTGTGCTGCAGCTAAGCTTGCAATTATTAAAAACAGGAGACATTTAATTCCAGGACAGACTTCTATTATTGCAACTCCATTTGGAATAAAAAGAAACATTTACATAGTTACACCATTATAGTCACCCTAGGGAGAAAACCAGAAGAAACTGCACATTGCTTGCTTTGGAGAATTAAAAAAACAAGATTAAAGTTTTTAGCCTAGCACACAAAGAACAGCACCTCTAGTCTGGTCTTTTAATTAAGGAACTGGAACCAGACTGGGGAGATCTGCCTTAATGTCCCAGGTCTGCTGCAGATGGTCTTTTGGAGGCCTGCTTAGGCACGTGCTTTTGTACCTGAGTGAGTCAGTGCCTGATCAAAAGTTCCTTAGAGTCAATGAGAGTTTTTAAATGAATTTAAAAATGGACTTTTTCATCAGGCATTAATTTCTCTGTGGCTGATTCCCCCCTACGAGACAGTCATAATAATACTTCTCTATCTCAGAGGATGCTCAAATACTTTGTTGTTGAGGTTGTGAAACGAAAGCGAGCACATTGTTATTCTTTTGTTTGTGTTGTGGTAGTGTCCAGGGGCCAGGTTTTTAAAGGTGTGTAGGCATTTTGGTGCTTTTTGAAAATCCCCCTAAAGACTTGAATGCCTTTAAAAATCTGGCCTTAGAAGCCTCATTCATGGACCAAGAACCCATTGCGCTAGATGCTGCACACACATAGAACAAGTCGAAAAGTCCTTGTTCACAGAGAGTTTACAAACGAATTATGAACAGGAAACAGCTAATGGCTATAGACAGATGCGGTAGTAGAAGGAAATAATTAGACAATATTACTCAATATTCTAGGCAACAGTCTCATCATCTATTTCTCAGATAAGAAAAAAGAGAATTATGCCCTATAGAGTCTGGAATTTTGCCATTCTGCTCCCTTTTCTTCTAGTTGCACTGCACTTTTGCTGAAACTTACCAGGCTAGATCTGGTCCTGGAACAGGGGAAAAGGGTTCCAGATTCATCTGTATGGGCTATGTCAGGCAGTCTCTATCTGAACACTAGTCTATCATTCCAAACTGCACATGCTTATAAGGAGAAGAAAATAAAAACAAGAGAGGAAAGTACATTATGAAGACAACGAGAGGACACATTAAAACATAACTGAGCCAGCCCACAAACTATAAGCAAAATTTAATAAATCTGAATAAATTTCGGTAAAACTGAATAAATCTGTAGTGTTCTTTGTTTCTGTCTCCCTCCCCAGCCCCCACATGGGTTTTGGAAGAGGGATAGCCTTATAATTAAGGGGCCGGTCTAAGAGTCAATAGATCTGAAATGAATTCTCAGCTCTTCCAAATATTTCCAGTATGACCTCAAGGAAATTATCTTTCTCTGTGTCTCAGTTCCTCATCTGTAAAACAGGCATTTAACTCTGAGGGCAATTAACTCTTGCAAGAACTTAACAAGGGTGGTGGTGGATTCTCCATCACATTTTAAAATCAAGGTTGGATTTTTTTTTTTAAATGCATTCTGTAGTTCAAAGAGATATTAATGCAAGGAAGTTCTATGACTATAGGAGGTGAGACTAGTTGATCAGTTTTGCCTGTATACACTGTGAATAGTGCTTCCCTGCTTCCTAGGGATGATGTGAGGATAAATTCATTTATTTTATGAGGTATTCAGGTTCTGTAGTGATTGTCATGAAGCAGAACATGGGCAATCAACTCTAGTGTTTGAAGCTGAAGTCAGGATTGAAGTGGGAGGCAGCACTAGAGTGGGCAGGAAACAAAGCAGGATGAAGGTTAGAGCAAGGCTAGGAACAGACCAGGCACAGGAGAGATCACAAAGAGCCGGAGACGAGTTGTTGCTGTTGGGCCTAAGAGCTGTCTTGTTGATGCCCTCGGCCAATCAAGTGCTTGTCTTCCTATGACTCAACTGTGCTCATAGAGTGCTCAGAGACTGGGCAGGTGCAGCTGGGCATCTTCATTTCTGACAGTGATAGGGACCATATAAATACTTTGATAGCACTTGTAAAAGGTGCTAATGGTCCTGAAGACTGAATTCCTCCACACACCAGAGATAGCACAAGCAGCAGCAGCAAAGTCGTCTTTACTCTGACATCTTCCTGATTCTTGTGGTTATTCCTCATTCAGTTTCTCTGTACTGCGCTGTGGGCATCTAACTTACTCTGTTTTATGCTGATTGTTACACAGGTAACATACAACACTATTTACATTCCTTATGAATTTGGCCCAGGGAGTTTTTAATTACTTGCTTCAAGGCCACATAGCAATTGAATCTGTAACAGTCAGTAAACATGTGATGGTTGCACTACCACCAAACACAAGGAAAAACTACTATTCAGATAGCCATCATTTCTTTTCCCCTTTGCTTAGTCTCAGTTGCAATTGCAAACAAAATTATAGCTGTCGTGCAAACTGCTAGCAGCAGTATGTACATAAAGATTTGCATTGCCTAGGTATTACTGTGATGAGTACATAGAAAATGACTATAATAGATAGAGATGCTGTACTTTATGTATACAGGACCTCTTGAAAAATGACTACTTAAAGAAGTTGCTGCCACTTGTTAAATACCATCTGGAACCAACAGAGCCATTTTAGTATGAAGACTGAGTTGCTAAGAGCTGCATCATTCCACTGCCCTCTTGAACTTGTTTTTCTGAAGCTGAACTGCTTCCTTTCATTTTTCTGACCTCTGGCAATCAGGTCACAGATGTTCAGAGCCTGATTAACAGAAGTTGCCCAAATGTGTGATCCAATTTCCAGCAGAATACAGTGTGACAAGCTGATTCAGATGTCTAGGTCAAATGAATTTTTTTTTTTCAGTTGACTGGATTGGGCACAGTTCTGATCATCTGTGTTAAGATCTCATCTCTGTCAGTTGCTGAGCCCCGTCTTCTGTCACTGACTGCAGCAGAGCAGAAGGATGTTCAGCACCTTTCCAAATGAGGCAAGCTATTGTGGTAAACATTATTTTATGCCCTGAGATGAAGCCAACTTAAAACTCTTGGGCTATGTCTACACTGACAAGTTAGTTTGAATTAAGGAGGCTTAATTCAAACTAACTTTTTACCTGTTCACATCAGGCTTTCCTTAGTTCGAACTAAGAAAGTCCTCAGTTCAAACTAATGAATGGTGGGTTACCTACAGTAACCGTCCTTCTTCTAGAAGGGCTGCTCGGATCCATTCAGCATTAGGTGTCTCCGTGCCGGAACGCCGGATTGGCTGGAAAAAACTTTTGTCCTAGCCTGTCAGAAGAGGGGAGGCAGCCACCGCCTCTCACGCCACCCGCGGCTACATATATGGCCGCCTCCCTCCCCCCTCAGTTCCTTGGAGTCGTCATCTCCAGAAGCAGGGACGGAAGGGAGGGACCTGAGTAGATCCGAGCAGCCCATCTCGAAGAAGAACAGTTGCTGTAGGTAACCCACCGTTCTCCTTCGAGCACTGCTTGGATGCATTCAGCATTGGGTGACTACTAGCCATGCTGACAGATGGTGGGTGGAGCTGGTACTTCCGCCTTCAGCACAGCAACAAGCCCCACAATGCAGACCCTCCAGCAAGACACTCGCCGAGGAAAAACAGCAAGTGGGCCTGATAGCCCGGAGGAGAAGGGCTGAGGGCCCACCAGGACGGGGTAGGCCTGAACCCACCGAGGCCGAAGAATAAAGGTCAGGCCAGGTCACCTGGGTTGGGAAAGGAAAGGCAATTGTGGATCAGATTGCGTGGGTGCTCTGCCTAAGAGGAACGCGGAATGTAACTGGCTGATAAGTTGACCTAAGATGCGTTCTGTGGGCGCGCAAGGGGGCACACAAGGGGACATCAAAGGCTAGCAAGAGGGCTAGCCAAGTAGGCGCGTATTGGTGGGACGTAAGGGGCATAGAGCATGGCAGGCTTCCAGGAGCCACCTACCCATGGACTGGATGGTGGCTGCTAGTTGCGTATGAAGCAAAGGGAGAGGGTAATGGCTGTCAGAGAGAGTGCAGCTACGCAGGTCATCTGAGCGAAGGGAAAATAAGGGTATAACCACGAGGTGGCTCGGGGTTGGCTGAGAAGGCCATGAAACACAGCCCACGCCCTATGGGGTCAGGTCAAGCAGGACAGGCCTTCGGTGTGAATAAACGACCTCAAAGCGCAGAAGCACATGATTCAACCGAATTGGCCCTATGACCAGCTCTCACAGGAGAGGTACAGAGAATACTGGCTGCAATGTGGCCTGGCAATTGACAGGGTGGGCCTATAGGCTTCTAGAAAATAGGGAGCCCCCCCCCCAAGTCTAGGCCTGCCGGATTTGCCCTTCATAGCTCTTACTAGAGCGTGGGGAAAAACGGGGGAAGTGGAATGAAGCTGTCTCTATTGTCTAGTGAGTCCCTAGGCGACGGAGGGGATCGAAGGACAGCCAGGAGGGAACCTCCAGACTCATTACCTATGGTGTTTGTCTGGAGGATAGCTCTACCATTTTGCCTGCCAGGGTTGTCAAGGAGGTATTCTAAGACATGATATTGAGGGAAAATACCAAGGAGGGTCCTTCTAGGCTTGAGAAGGGAGCCTAAGTCGAGCAGTCACCAGTTTGAAGGACGCCCTGGCATCAGAGAACAAATGAGGTCCCAGCCTGGGGGCGGGGAGAGGCCCATAGGTGGGGAAGAGAAGAGCATGAGAACCGCTGAAACCATCATATGTTGCCTAGGAAGGGGGTTCTCTGCATGTCACACCATGGGAACAGCAGTGGTGTCAACGGGGTCCTTGAGAAAGGCAAGAGGAGACTGCAAATGTGCCAGATGCTGCCAACACGTGGGGATTTAGCGATGGCCCTAGGGGCTGCTCTGGGTATAGTGGGCAGTCACACAGGTGGGCAGGGCAGAAAGAAGAAGGGGAGAAGGGTTGAGTGTTGCGCTCTGCCAAGGGAAGATTGAAGGGCATAGGCTATGTAAGTGCCCAAGAGTGAGGGACCTCCGTCTAACATAGACGGCCCTCCCCAAGGCAGCGGATATCGGGTACTATGCGTGCGAGGGCACTTGAAGGGGTAGGCCCCACACAGTTTCCTGATGTATAGAACATGGCAAGGTGTTTCTTTTTCGGGGTTAGGTGTCCCGGGTCATACTTTGTCAGTCCCGGGGCACCATGGGCGACCCCGAAGCTGATAAACCAAGGTGAAGATGTTGGGTGGGTCCCCTGTTCCCAGTAGATCATCCGGAGGTAGAACTGGGGTTCTTGCGAGGTGGGAAGGAGAGAGGGGAGGGATGGACCGTACCTACAGTCCATACAGGGGTATACCCCGATCTATATACACCTTCCTGACAATGGCATCCCAGGCATCTATGTTCCCATATGGATGTGACCTCTTGGTTGCGGATGAAAATCCTACCGGAGGGTTGTGGTCTCAAGTGCTGGGGGCAGCTATGTGACCAGGGATGTGCCCCCCCCCTTTTCTCCCTACCCGGATACGCGGGGTCCTACCTGGGCACGCGTGATGATCACTGTGCAGTCCTGCTAGGGGGAATCTTTGGACATGCGCATCTCGGAGCCCCGCCAAAGCTAAGCTACAATGAGACACATCTCCATCCCTTGGTGTTTAGGGTGGGGAATGCGGTGGGACGCATTCAGGGAGGGAAAGCTGTTGCAAAGGGGGAGGGGTGGTTTTTTGTTTGGAGGGTTGGTATTTAAGGGAAGGCACTGTAGCCAAAAACCCCTGATGCTGTAGGGATCAGGCCCGGACAGGGGCTTGACCCTTGGCGCTTCAGATTAGGGGCATGATGCTCAGTCTGCTGAGCTAGCCAGGTAGGCCCAGAGGGGTATGGAGGTAGGTCTAGGAGGGGCCTGACAGGCCTGTCCTCCCTATGGGGAGAAAAAAAGGAGGGGTAGTGGTGTTTTAGGTCTTATCCCCTTAAGCCAAGGGGGTAGTGGTAGCCAAGAGGCTCACGCCCGTGAGGGTGGCTAAGAAAACCTTTCTGTTCGTCATTGACAATGAAAGGAAAGGGGTTTGACCCACCCGAAGAGTGGGATTTAAGTTAGTGGGGGTGGCACCAGGAGGGAGAAGGCCAAAATATTTGGCTGCCCCCAATGGATCTCGGGCTGTGCCCACCACGGGGAGAGTTTCAGAAGGGAACAGGGCCTCTCCTTCAAAAGGCAGGTCCAAGACTGCCTGCTGCACGTTAGGGGCCACTCTGGCCTCTCTAAGCCAAGCTGCCCTGTGGAAGGTAACTGCTGATGCTGTGGTCCGGGCAGCAGTGTCCACCACATCGCGGGTGGAGAGGAGAAGGTCTTGTGAGACTGTGTTGCCTTCCTCCAGGAAGGCATCATAGTCATCCCTAGCCTCGGATGGGAGCATGTCCCTGAATCTCCCAAGTGATTCCCAGATATCCAGCAGGTACCTGCTGGTTATGGCCTAGTTGTTAGCCACCCACAATTGAAGGGGCGATGACAAATACACCTTGCGGCCCAGCAGGTCTATTTCCCTATTCTCTCTAGGAGAGGGGAGGGGGTGCCTAGGGGGATCTCCGGCACCCGTTGCTATTTGGACCACATCCCGAGGGGGAACCGTGTGGCCAGTGAGTGAGGGGTAGTCCAGTTCTGGTACCCTGTATTTCATGGTCACCGTATCCAAGACTGGTGGGACGGAGCATGGGTACTGCCACTGGAAGTGTGTGAAATCCCATACACTTGCGTGGGGTGGGATTGCTAAAGGCTCCATGGTGGCGAACGCTGGCCTGAACAGGGTATCAGGGGGAAGACTCAGAGGCTCCACCTGCATGCCTACGTGGGGCATAGCTCAGTGCAGCAAGTCAAAATGTGCTGAGACGTTTCCTGTAAAGGTCTCCGTTGACGGAGACAGCATGGCACCGGGGAGCCATTGGGGAGGGGATGGAGTTCCCTCAGGGGACCATTCCTGCACCCGGAAGTGGAAAGGGGACGCTGTTTGGCACTGGGGCCATTTAGAGCCCCTGGACAGCCCTTCTTCAGGGCTGGAGCCGAGGGACAGAGGTTGGGTTTCCTGGCCCTGTGCCAGCAGTGGTGTAACACTGGCCTCCATAGTGGGGGGAGAGGGTAACGTCCCTTTTGAGCCCAGGCCTTTGACGAGAAGGCCGGCTTGCCCCTTCTAACCATGGGTGGGGCAGGGAGGGTCGGGAGGAGCAGCAGACCCCGTGCTGCCTCTATCACCTCTGGTGTGGAAGGGAAGTCCTCGCTGGGGAAGGGAGGACTGCTCGGGCGGGAGGGCTCCCACTCTGACAGCACCAGGCTCTGCGGTGCCAATGGTGGAGTTAGCCAGTGCCGAGGTAAAGTCGGCACTGGTGAGGCCGGGCTATGCTGGGTCATCAGCACTGGGGGTGACACAGCTCGGTGCCGGGCTGCCTGGGGGTGACCTCAGTTGGTGCCGAGGTGAGCCTGGTGCTGATGCTGCCGGGCTGGCTGATGGTGACCCTGGTCGGTGCTGGGGCGCTGGGTCAGTACCGGGGCGCCAGGTCGGCGCTGCAGTGCCAGAGTTAGCACCGAGGTGGTGCGGTGGCAGCGGACACCTGTGGCACAGTGCTGCACAGGCACCGGTGCCGAGCTGGATCTCAGGGCCGGGCTCAAACCCGAGGCTTCGGGTGAGGGGTGCCAAGCCTCCTCCAAGGCTAGGGCGCAGTGTTGCTGTTCTCTCACCTTGATGGTCCGGGGTTTAAAGGAGAGACAAATGGAAAATGCCGAGACCATGTGGTCTTTGCCCAAGCACCTGAGGCACTTCCCGTGGGGGTCGTCCCTGGGGAAGGCCTTGCCACATTCGGTGCAGGGTTTAAACCCTGGCATGATTGTAAGCTTTGGTTGAATGATGGAAAGTTCTTGAAGTGGAACTAGTTGCACAGTAGATTCTCCCGGTCGGCGAAAGCTGATCTCAAGGGACAAGCTGCTTGCAATAGCAAGGAGCGGACATTCCAGATCTGACGTGCAAGGCAGAAGAAATGAAACTGAGGAGGGGGCGGGGAGGAGGCCGTGTATGTAGCAGCGGGTGGCACAAGGGGCGGTGGCCGCCTCCCCTCTTCTGATAGGCTAGGACAAAAGTTTTTTCCGGCCAATCCAGCGCTCTGGCATGGAGCCATCTAATGCTGAATGCATCCGAGCAGCGCTTGAAGAAGAACTCTTAGTTTGACCTAGTAAAACCTGCTGGTTAGTTTGAACTAACCTTGAACTTCTTAGTTTGAACAAACAAATTCAAACTAACTTTTCCTAATATAGACATAGCCTTGGAGTTCTGAAGGGAGGTTCTGGGCCTTTAAAATGCTTTCTGTTAATGTGTTCTTCTTACTTCTTTATTTTATTAATTTGTTAGTCTTAGGTCTACAATCTTCATATAGAAGGGTTCTTTGGCTCCCCACATGTACAGCTGAAAACACAAAAACTCACAAAAGAATGAGAACTTAGCTTAACTCAAACAAACAATATTTCAGCTAAATCACTCATCAGCACAAAATGCCCCACTTCCACAACACCTCACCATGTTTCTCACTGCTCGGTAGATGGGAAAGGTATTAATAGCTAGATATCATGGGATACTGAAATCTTCCGTCTGAATGCACAAGAACTACAACACTGTATTCTATGTAGGTTCTTATACTGCTCTTATCACTGTAATATCTGAGCTCCTGCCACTAGTTCATTAATCAATGCAACTAACACCTGTCCCCTGGTTGTTCTCAGCAAAAGCAGCAGCCATAGCAGCTTCCTCCACTCTGCCCAGACCAGTCAAACAAAGTGTGTTTTAATACAGCCAAATGCAAGGTTAGACATTTAGAAACAGACTGCCTTGCCCACCATACCTGCAAAATGAGTACTATGTCTGGGAAATCAGTGATTCAGGAAAGGATTTAGGGGTGAAGGCAATGTTCCCTCTAAGGGGAGAGAGCAGCTGAGCAACTCCTGTTGCTCGCTGCGCTCCCCCCCCACGGGGCCCACTGTGCAGCCCCTCCCCCCGCTCCTGCTTGCCGCCCCCCC
>ML681972.1:50070784-50157162 GCA_007922195.1 Podocnemis expansa | reverse complement strand
TCACCCCCCCGCTCCCACTCGCCCCCCCGGCCCCGGCATCGTCCCCCGCTCCCGGCAGCACGCCCCCCTGCTCCTGCTCACTCCCCCCCAGCCCCCACAAACTTACCTCTGGGCTGGACTGGAGGGGCAGGGCCCAGCCTTAACTCCTGGGCCAGAGAAGCTCTATGGCGCATGCCAAGATTTTCTGGGCATGCTCCGTTAGAGCTTTTCTGGGCGGGAGTTTTCAAAACTCCCTGCTCCACAGGAGCTCCCTTGAAGGAGTCTGGCTGCCGGCAGTGTGCTGCCTGCTGCCTTCCCTGCGCTGGCGGCTGTGGCGGGCTGTGCTGCAGCGCACCAGCGCATCTTACGGGGAACATTGGGTGAAGGTGGACAAATAACTGAATATGAACATGGGCTGTACAGGAGGTCAGACTGGATAATATAGTGGTCCCTTCTGTCCTTAAAAATCTATGCATCTGTGTCCTAGCCTTACAAAGACAGACAATACTGTTGCCTTCACTGATGACTGGTGGGTGGGTGGAGAAGAAATTAAAGGCTGTTTCTGTAGGACCTAGATGCAAACAATGTTGAATGGTTTCTTTGCAGCTGTAATTAAGACACCAATTTATAGTGCTCTCTATTTTTGAATTGTGATTGTGATTCAAAAATTTTAAAAAGCCATGTTAATTTAAAATATGATGAATAAAACAAAGGGGGAAATCTGTGAAATAACACTCACTCTTCTGGAGAGGGCTGTAATGAAAGCAGGATTCTTTTATTCCTTTGTTCCTATCAGGCAGGGAATTTGTGAGTGTACCCACAATTTATTATTCATGTCTTGTGTCATCAGTGACCATGTAGAGTCCACAACTTTTCTTTGAGTCAGATATTTTAGAAAAGAAGGTCTCACTGTGTTCTAATTATTAGTTTTTATATATCACTTTGCATTGGAGATTTTAGAATGTTCTACGTAGGTAGGTGGTATCCTTCCCTATCATTATACAGAAATCAAGGCAGAGAAATTCGGGTGACCTGATCAAAATCCCACAGGAAGTCAATGGCAGAGCCAGAAATTTAAGTCAGGTTTCCTCCCTCCAAGACCACACTGCTTCTCTCTACAAGATAACACAGACCCAGTGTTATTCACAGGATCATGTTTGTCATATCTGTCTGATCTTTATGACAAACTGAAAGATCTGTCTCTTTAAAAAGTAGATACGTATGCAAACCGTGTCACGAACAAAAAGGTTTCTGCAGCCTTATTGAATGCTTATTTTGCTGACTTGTGTTCTGAAAAAGTAAACATGCATTTTTTTCCCCCTTAATCTCCTGAAAGCCAGCAGTAGTATGTTTTTACAATCACATTAACAGATTCGCATCTTGCAAAGAGATAGGGCTCACACTGCCTCTAAATCACAATAAGACTTGTGTTTCCTTCTGGCTCTTCTGATTTATTAAAGTCTTATTCTAATTGTGAATTTTTGCCTATGTGGCATAGTTTTATATTCAAAATGCTCTAGCTGGACTGTATCATGAGTTTGTGTTAACTATGTGGGGCAATGGGGATGGATATCTACTGAGACCTAATTTTTGTGCTCAGACCCAAACCAGGTATTTGTGACACTTGTGAGATGGTCCCCTTGTGTTCCAGTCACATTGCCCAAACCATTCAAACTGCATTTCCTTTCAGATTGCTTTTCCTATTTCCAGACCACCTCTCTAGATGGAAAGGTGCTCAGGCCTCAGACTTCCTTCACTGGTGGCTTTTTGTCCTAACAAAAGCAGGTCTTTGTATTTAGCTGTCATACAGACTGAAATTGTGTTATACCTCTACTAAGAGAGAGAGAGAGAGAGAGAGAGCCAAGCTCTTTCCTCTCCATCTTTTTTCAAACCCAGGCCCTGTGTAGATCACAAGGCTTGATGCTGCAAGATGCTGATATAACAAACCCCATCAGCAGGGTTTGAAGTCATTACCTCAGTGCCAAAATGCTGACCTCTGTTTCTTTATCTCAAGGACTAGAACCTGATGAGAAACCCACTGAAGTGAGTGCAAAGACTTTGGTAGGTGAAGAAACTGTGAATTTGGGCTATGTCTATGCTGTGGTGGGGAAGTCGGTCTATTTTAAACCAATTTTCACTTTGTAGTGATATGCTTGTAGAAGGTTGTGAATTTAGAGACTCCCTAGCATGGGCCATTGTTGTGTAAATTGGGAGACGTGCCCCAGAGAAAATTTAACATGGCTGCTCCCAGGTGCACACCTGGATACCTGTCTGTATGATTAAAGTTCTATTCCTTACTCATTCTGTAGTATTATCTTTAATGAACCCTCAAGATCATTACATGGTGTCAGAAGATGGGGAATGAGTTTGGAAACTAAAAAGACTTGGAGGAAAATTCCTGCATTTGCACCTGAAAACAGCAAAACATCAGGGATCTCTGAAAACAAAGAAAGCCTTCAGCAAGTAAGTGTTAGCTCTAAACATGGATGTTTTACAGGCTCTTTCACCTCTCCAAATGTCTGGTAATGTTGCAGAAAACTGGCTAAAGTTTAAGCAGCGATTTCTGTTGTATTTGTCTGCCATTGGAGCACAGAACAAAGATGAAAACCAGAAATCATCTATATTTTTGCATGTTGTTGGGGAGGAGGCACTGGATGTATATAATAACTTTGAATTTCAAGATGGTGAAAGCATGAATTTAAACACTATACTGACTAAGTTTGAGGAATATTGCTTGCCAAAAATGAATGTGAGTTTTGAGGGGCATAGATTTTTTACATGCATGCAAAAACCAGATAATACCATAGACCAATATGTTACAGAATTAAGGAAACTCAGTAAAAGCTGTAACTTTGGTGGCTTGGCAGAGTCTCTGATCAAAGATAGACTCATTTGTGGCATTACAAACAATGGATTAGGAGAGAGACTGCTCAGAGAGGGAGAGATCTCTTTGAATGAAACCCTTCAAATATGTAGGGCCACTGAAATGGTAAAAACACAAGTAAAAAAGCTGAATTCACCAGAAGGGACAGTGCATGCCCTTAGACAAACAGCATGTAGCCAGAGTGGTTCAAATCACAATGTGGAACCAAACTCTGCTATCAGGAAGACTTGAGTCCAGACGGTCTTGTGGCAAGTGTGGATCACGGCATGGTCCCAAACAGTGTTTTGCCTATGGGAAACTCTGTCATAACTGTGGGAAACTTAATAATTTTGCAAACTGCTGCAGATCCCAAAGGCGCAAAAATCAAGTGCATTTAGTTACTGACAGTGAGACTGAGGAGTGCTTTGTAGATGTACTGGGATCAAGCAAACCTAGTGAGAGGGACTGGATACTGCCTCTGTCAGTGAATGGAACAATCATTCCACTGAAACTAGACACAGGAGCTCAGGTTAACATTCTGTCTACACGAGATTATGAGAGACTGAGAATAAGACCCAAGCTGGGACCAACAAACATAAAAGTAACTGGGTATTCTGGAACAAATATACCTGTGCAGGGACGCTGCTTCGCTAGCATTAACCATAAGAACACCATTCATTGCCTTTCATTGTAGTGCCACAGGAGGTGACACCAATTTTGGGCTTGGCCGCCTGTGAGAAATTGAATCTGGTAAAAAGGGTGCTCTCACTACAAGATAGGCCTGCATCTGGCTATGAGGCACTCCTTGAAGAATATCAGGACCTGTTTCAGGGATTGGGTTGCTTGCAAGGTGAACATACAATCCGCATAAACAAGCAGATCCCTCCAGTCATTCACCCATGTAGAAAGGTGCCATTTGCACTCCGTGATAAACTCAAGGCTGAGCTTGAAAGGATGGAAGCAATGAAAGTAATACAAAAAATAGAGGAGCCAACAGAATGGGTGAGCTCCCTAGTTACAGTGCAAAAAAGTAATGGCCAGCTACGCATATGCTTAGATCCCAGAGACCTCAACAGAGCTATACAAAGAGAACATTTCAAACTACCAACTAGAGAAGAGATTATGGCTCAGTTTGCAAATGCTCAATACTTCAGTAAATTGGATGCATCCTCTGGATTTTGGCAGCTAAAATTAACAGAGGAAAGCTCAAAATTATGCACATTTAATACTCCTTTCGGAAGATACAGATTTTTACGCTTACCTTTCGGCATAGCTTCAGCACCAGAGGTGTATCACAAAACTGTACACATGATCTAGGAACATATTAGCGGTGTGGACACCTCCATGGATGACATCATTATCTGGGGCTCTACAAAAGAGGAGCATGTGATTAAAGTTCTATTCCTTACTCATTCTGTAGTATCATCTTTAATGAACCCTTAAGATCATTACACACTTACTGAATTCTGGAATTCACAGGAGCGTGATCACATCATGCTCCTTGCATTGGGCTCCTGCATCCCTGCTAGTCACTGCTGGCTCGACATTCAAAGTAGTGCACCGTGGATACGTATCCCACAGTGCAACTAGAGGCAGAGGCTTGTGGGAAGGTTGTCATCCTCCCAAGATGTAATGTGCGCCCTCTCCCTCCCTTCTTGTCACAAACAAATAAGAAACAGTTTTTCATGCTTTTTTTCTCTGCTGCATGCATGCCATTGCCAGAGAGGCATTGAATTTGCTCAGCTCTGCACTATCATTGTGAGCGTTATAAACATGTCATGCCTTATCCCTGCAGTTTTCAAACTTAGGGTCGGGACCCAGTACTGGGTCACAGACCCTCAGGCACTGAATTGTGGCACCCCTTGCTGCCACTGCCAAAAGACTGAAATGCATTGCTCAAAGATGTAATTGGTGGCTCAGCAATTGCCGAATGGTGATGGTGTGTGCATTTGGGAGTTTAAAAGGAGGTAAAGTGTCCACTGACAAGGCTTGACCTCAGTGAAGAAGCCATACGAACAGTTAGTGGTGCTTGCTGTGTGCTCCATAATTTGTGTGAAACAGATGGTGAAAAGTTCCCTCATGGTTGGGTCATGGAGGCTCATAGGCTGGTTGCAAATTTTGAGCAGCTAGGTGCCAGTGTTATGATTCAAGCGAACTGTGGAGTGCTGTGTGTCAGGGAAGCACTGAAAACCAATTTTTACAATGAGCAGCAATAATGTATGTACCTCTTATTGCTGTGTACTTTATTCCCACCCCCCACCCATGCCCCATTCTCACTTGCCCCATTTTTTTCTGCACTGACAGCAGCCAGGCAATGATTGAATAAAGACAGATATTTTATACATTAGTTAAGTTTTATTTGTGACCTGTTTCAGCAGTGGAGAGGGGAGGAATCAAAAAGGAAAGCTATGATACAGTTTTTACAGGGGCCATCACCTCTTTCTGCTCATCTCCACTGGCTTGGAGTACAGCAGGTACTGCACCCTGCCCAACCTCAGCCTGGAGCATTTGGGATGGGGGTGGGGTTGTACCCAGGGTGCTCTGTGTTCTGGAGGGACTACAGAGGGAGTCTGTCCAGCCACTGTTGTTCCTGGAGCTCCACCAGGTGTCTCAGCATGTCGGACTGGTATCTTATAATATAAAACATCTACTGTTGCACTTCATGTTCCCGTGGTGCTCTTGTGTTTTCCACATTCTGCTCCTGCACTGTTCTTTTTGCTATGTCCATGTTCAGTTTCTTGGACAAGGACATCCTCCAGGCTCTGAGCTCTGTATCAGCTACTGAGGAGGCATTCTTTAGCTTGCTGAGCATGTCATCCCGGGATATTTTTTCCTCTTCCTGATATGGGAGAAATGCTCTGCTGGAGTTGGGTGGCCAAAAGTCAAAGAGTCAACTATAAGACAAGCAAAGCATGTGGTTTCCTTTGTTAGATGAGCCCACGTAATGTAAGAAATGATACATTGTTATGTGATTTCTTTAATTATACAGAATACAAAAGTGGAACCACATTCTAATTTGCATGTACCTCTGAGGTCAGACTGCTGTTTCAGACATGATAAACAAGGGGCCTTTGCATCCATTACAGAGATACCCAGCACACCACACAGCTCCCTAATACACAGTTAACCAATGAGAGGGGCCATTAGAATCTCCTTCAACAGCCCAAGTGTATTCTGGGAGGAGGAGGGCAACATGGATTACAGGAAATTATGGGCAAATTAAGGCTGCAGATAATGTAAGATGACCACTATTGGGACTGGTAAAGCCAGTGCAAATGGTGCCTTGACATCTTGTGCCTAAGGGCCACCATCCAGAGCAGGGGAAGAACACAGAAGTGGTTGGGTACCATGAAATTGCACCATCTTCCCTCAGTGACCATATGCAACATCAGTTTCCTGAAAGTAACACAGATAGAAAGGGAAGATTTGTTGCAAGCTTCAGGTCTGGTTCTTATACTACTATAGTATGCTCTGTGTTAGTGCCTGTTCCTCTAATAGCTGAGTGGTGTGGTAAAGTCTCCTACCATGATGGAAGAAATAAGGCTTTTTCAAAGGATTGCGGAGTACTTTCATGAAAGTTTCCTAGAGATATCCAGGGAGGATTCTTGTAGCACTCCTGTGCACATCAACAGTCTCTGTTCCTATAGTGATCCTACGCAGAAGTTTACCTATACCCAGGAATCCCACCCCCTCCAGACACGATCTGCTTTCTTCACAAAAAGTAGAAGCAGGACTGGGGACACAACCACAGCAATGAGATTTGATAAACACTCACCAGATGTGCCTTTCCTGGCATCTCGGCCAGTGACCTATTGGGCTGCTCCAAGGTGATGACAGGTCCTGGCTGTCTGGAAGAATGGGTATCCTGCCCTCCTGTCTCCTGCCTCCTCATTCATACTGGATTCCTTGCATCAATGCTGCAGGGTGGCACAGTATGTGTGTGTGTCACTGCTAAGAATTGCACTTAGTGATTCTCCTCACAGAAGTGACACATCTTCAGCAAGAAGCCTGAATGATTGTTCACCTCCCTTGTTCAGTGATATGCTTGCCTCAACGAGTTTGATTTTGAATGCAGCACTGCCGTACATCCTTGTTGTGGCCCCTTTTGACCATGCCACATGCTATTTTCTGGTAGATATTGTGATTTTTTTTTTTTGCTGGCTCAGAGTTAAGCAAAAGTGGACTTCTCACCCTCCAGGCCTGTGAGATTCAGGGCCTCAGACTGACTCCATGCTGGGGCATGTTTGGGGCATGCTGTCACCCACGGCCATCCCTAGGGGCATGAGGGGACTGGGGCCAGTTGGTCTGTAGGGGGCCCCCTATCCTCTCCGTGCTGGGGGGGCAAGGGCAGCCAGCTCAGGGGGCTGAGCCCTGTGCTCCTGCCCCTCCCCTGAGCCAGCTACTCTGCCCTTGGGGACACAGCAGGTTTGCCCAGGGGCCAGGTTCTGCTCTCCCTCCCCATCTGTGGGCCGGCCTTCCCCATCCCAGGGCGGAAGAGCTGGCCCACAGGAGTGGCGAGAGAGTGGAGCCCAGCTGCTGGGCTGGCCCACTCTGGCCCTGGGACAGCTGTTCCCCTTCCTGACAGCAGGGAGGGTCAGCCCAGAGCAGTAGCCGGGTTCTGCACTCCCACCCTTGTGCCTGCGGCTTCACGCCGAAGGCAGGGGGTTGGGGCCAGAGGACATTGAAGCCATGTGGGATAGGAGGATAGTGGGCCCTGCTCACAGCAGGCCACCATGGGTCCCACAGAACCTCAGGCCAGGGGCAATTGCCCCTCTCACCTACCCTAAGGATGGCTCTGCAGTTATTGTGAGCTGTTCAGCTACTAAGCTCTCCTCATGATCACCAAACAAGTGATCAAAATTTAAAATTTCCCAGGTCTTGAGAGAAAGAGCTATGTCCTTCTTATGTGGCCATAGGAGTCCAGAGTGATCAAAACAGGCTTAGGGGATAGAGCCTGGAAGCCAAAGACATCACCTTACATTGTGCTCGGCCTACACTAATTGTAATTTGACCTCTAGAATATGACTTCAGGATGATGCCACTTGTGGGGGTGGTTTATTAAATCTGAGTTCTGTGTGATTTAGGTCAGCATAACTGACAAGCCATTGGAGGTGAATGCTTTAGGAAGTCAACATAGGTGATGTTATGTCACCTTCCATTGTCATTGTAGACCAACACTAGATCTGTTAGGTGGAATCAATGGAAGATGGCTGTTCTCTGTGGGCTAGTCAGCTTCAGAAAGGAACTCAACAATCTTACAAATGTGTAGTGTGGGGGTCTGAGCGCCCTCAATTCTTGCCCATGTCAGTGGAATTTGAGGATGCCTTGCAAATCAAGCATTGCTATTTTACACACTACTGTACAGATTTCCACTGAAGAATATCTGCTGCTAAATTTCAGGGTCTCACCCATGGAAACAGGATTAATAGAATATTATTTGATTAACTCAGATGTTCTTGACTCTGAGATCCATATAATTTCTCCTGTCTCTAAACCTGCATCCTCTTGACATTTTCAAATGCTGTTATAAGCCATTCCATGTAATTTAACAATTATGAAAAATAATTCTTTAATTTTCTTCTTTGGAGCAGTACAGTGGGTGAGACTATGCTGAGATTTGAGCTAATAAAACTTTATCCATTTTACTGGAGGTGTTCCAGACTAACTAGCTATAATGAAGGAAGCTGGCTACCAACAGTGTGTGTGTATGTGACATTGTTCTTGTATTCTTCTACTATTGTGCTGCTTCTGAATTTGTACACCTTTTCATTTTTTCGGTCCCAAAGGGTGAAATTCATGCCTTCTGGAAAACAGCATGTTCTGTTAAAATGTAGCTCTACCAACTCATTTGGAGTCTTGTCACAATGTAAATCAGTGCCATACAGCATGACAAAACAAGGGAACAAGTTGATAGTACAGCATGTGCAAATGGAGGCAAAATTTTCAAATGTGGCTTGGACTTTGTGTGCTCAATTTGAAGTCTCTTAAAGAGACTGAATCTGCTAGCTTCTGAAAATCACCATTAAGGAAAGACCCCCAAATCACTAATTCCTTCTGAAAAGTCTTGACTATTGAAGATACTTATAGATTTCTATACACTTTAACACTTTTTAAAAGAAAACAATTATTATTTGGGATGGATGGGGGGGAGTGGATAGACACTCTGAACACTCCTTTAGTGTTTGACCACCTGGTATGCAACTTTTATTTAGTGAGGATAAATACAATATATGGTTACGTCAGGGCATCTCAAAGCAAATATGGGGCTGAGCCTGAAAACTACTACTTGCTGTTATCAGTGATCATTAGCTATTTATGGTTTAACATTAGCAGTCAGCTCACCATCCTGCTTGGATTTGGGCTCCATTGATTTCAGTAAAATTTAGGAATCATACTCCTTTTGAGCATTCAGATCTTTGTTTTTGTTACTTTGGGCTTGATTGGGTCAAAGCAGTGGGCTTGACATGTTCATCTTAAGGCAGGAGGCTTTGTGATCAGACTTCTATGGCAGGCTAAGTGCAGTCACATGGATCATCAGTGAAATCAATAGTTCCTCATTTTTGTCTTTATATTGCAATACATACATGTGTAATGTGACTGGAACCATTGAAATCAGTCAGATTATTAGTGTGTTTAAAATTAAGCATACTCATAAGTGTTTGCTTCTCTACCTCCCTGTGTTTGCCTGCTTGTGCTCTCTCTGTCATGTTCTTTTGTATCAAGCCTTGACTACATACACCCATTTAGCTGGCACAAAGGTTAAGTGCGTTTCCCATGACTACACTGAGACCAGAGCTAGACCTTATGAGTTTTTGGCTGTTGGAGCTCTGCTCAGTCCACAAGCCCTTGCTGCCTTTCAAAGCTCAGCCATGAAAAGTGAGCTGTACACATTGCTGCTGTCCTTTTGCTGAAGGTGTTAGATCTCCATTAATACAGCTTATTATACAGCATGCTCTTAATATTCCTGTTATTGCCCTATCCACATCATTGCTGTTGGTTTAGTGCTATGCTCACCCAAGGTGCTGGATTGCCATTAGTATTCCCAGTTTACTTTCTACTGTATGTACAGTTATGAGATGTAATCTAGAGGACTATAAAACCCTTTGAGCGATGGTGTTCTATTAAGGCATGTTTTATACAGGTGTTGCTAAAGGCAGTAAGCCAGAATATTTTGTTCACCTCAGGCATGCCATAAATTAGGCAGTGTAATTTTCAAGCCAAGTCTTCTGTGTATACTGTACCAGTGTGGATAAATTATATTATGATAAATAAGAAACCTTAAAAGTTAGGCAAGCCTTTGGAATGCCAACATTTTACATTTTGGCTTCTGTAAAATGAATGTTAATCATTTGCCTGTTGCTTAAAGGAAAATAGCAGTTTTCATGGACTCTAAATAGTTATTTTAGGGTGCTGAGCAGGCAGTTTGGGAGGAGCATGGTATCCTTGAACCCCCCAATCTTTCATTGTTTGTTGCATAAGCACTTTCTTGCACCCATGTGTTTCAGCACACCATTGTGGCTTGGATGGGGCTGTGCAGACCTGCTTGCAGTGCCTTATAGCAGTGCTCTCTATTCTTGTATGTGTAAATAGTTAATAGATAAGATTGCAGTAGATGATGCTAAGAAGATGTAGCCTAAGTTTCTGGGTTTTGTAGGACCAGTAAAACACCTTCTTGTGCACTGCAATCGGCTTTCTCTGGGAGCTCTTGATATCAGCTCTTATACCCCACTTCAGGGGTGCTCCTAGAAGAAGGCCCCTCTGAGTGAAATGGACTACAAGGATTTTAGAACACCCTAAACTGTTGCAAATTATCATTTGTACAATAGTACTAAGTCCTAGAAGACCCAACTAAATGTAATGCCTCATTGTGCTAGGAGTTGCCTGTACACATGATGAAAGATGGTCCTTGTCCCAAAGAACTTTCAATTTAACTAGGCAAAAAAGAGAAGAAATATGGAAGAAAAGGGATGTTATTACCCCCTATTTTACAGATAGGGAACTGGGGCAAGAGAGATTTAGGGGCAAAAATTCATAGGTCTTCAATACCCAGCAACTCACTTTGAGCACAATGCATAAAACTGTCATGAATCTGTGAATCAGTAATGCTTAATAACCTAAAACAAGTCACTGGGACCAAAAATCTGATCTATATTTTTCTGTTTGTTTGCTTTCTGTGTTTGACAATGCTTTGTTATATAGTCACTTATGCCATTTCCTTTGTATTGTCAATTTGTTCCTTGATGAAAAGACTAATAAATATTAATAAGGGAGCAGAAAATTCCTTTACATAAAAATAAACACATAAAATGAAGCTACATTATTTAAAATGTGATCTAAAAGAAAGTGGATTTGAATATGAGTCAGTCAAGTAAATCTATTTGGCACTGTCCCTTTAATTAATGCTTGCAAAGTGATTTGAGACTACTAGATGAATGGAATTAAATGAAAGTGAAACTTATTATTTTATGATGGAATTAAATGAACTTTTAAATCGAAAGCCTACTTGTATTGTACTGAGTTTTTCATTTCTGGCATTTAAATGCCAGGATCGCTTTTTTATCTGAGAAACCTGTTTATCAGTAAAGTTCAAAAGAGGATAACTAAAGGCGATGGAAAAGTTGAAACAGGCACACAGCATATCCTTTTCATGGCTTTATTCTCTGGAAATAAGTCACTTTGCTATTCTTAGTTATGCATTTTTTTAAAAAGCCATACATGCCCTGAGGCAAACAGAAAGAGATCGGTTTAACACCACCATTAATACTTTGACCAGCAGCCAAGCAGTGGATTACACGTCTGTATTTCAGCTCTGGGCAATTCTTCAGTCATTCTGTAGACTACTTTAATCTCCAACAGTAGCATAGCTGGAAAACTTGCAGCTCTCCAGAAGCTTTGAAATAGACCAGCAGCTGAGACGGTACAAGATGTTCAGTAAGTAACATTTGCTCTCAGTTTTCATAACGCTGTATGGCTCCATGCTGACTTTAATTGGAGATGCCAAACTGAAGTTCAAGCAGTGCTTAGAAGAAGCAGGGGGCTGTATAGTTTAAGGGCTTTCACCTCTAGGATGGTTGCTGGTTAAAGTTTGGCTTAGCAGTGACAAGAATCAGTCAATAGCCCATGGGTGTTCAGCAGTTTGTGCTGAGTGAGGTGGTTGGTTGTCAGTAGACCTTAGTAGCAAGGCCAGTGGTCTATCTAGTCCAATATCCTGTCTCCCAACAGCAGTCAGTGCCAGGTGCTTCAGAGGGACTGAACAGAGTAGAGCCATTTTGAATGATCTGCCCCTCTCATCCAGTTCCAGCTTCTGGCAGTCAATAGTATAAGCACATCTGGAGCAAGGGTTTGCTTCACTGACCATCCTAGCTGGCTATTAGCCATTGATTGACCTACCCTCCTTGAATATATCTAATTCTTTGTTGTGCAAAAGTATACTTTTGGCCTTCCCAACATTTCATGGTGATGAGTTCCACAGGCTGACTCTCTGTTGTGTGAAGAAGTACTTCCTGCAGCAGGTTAATTTCATTGGCTGACCCCTGGTTCTTGTGTTCTATGGCATTGTTGCACCAAGTAAAGAGTGCCTGGCTCCCCCCACCTGCCTGTCCAGGCTCATATATAATTCAAAAATTATACGTTCCTTTTGGTGGTATTTTGAGTTTCTTTTATTTTCTCTCTGACAATATTTGTATTTGGTTTTATATATTTAGTGCAGATTTTAATGAATCACTCACCGTTCCAAGTACCTATAACAAGAACAGTATCTGTGAAGCTTTTACTGGCACACATCTTAGTTGCTTTCATCCAGCTCTCTTCACAAAATCAGTAGGATTGTTCCTGGCTCATAGATAAGGAAACTGAAGCATAGAGAGGTTAAAAAATTACTCATCAAAAGAATCACTGAGTCAGCGGAGCTAGAAATAAAACCCAGGAGTGTGGTGTGATTCTTGGTGCTGTTAGTTAACCACTAGACCACACTTCTTGCTAGACAGATGGGAATAGAACCCAGGAGTCTTTGCTCTCAGCCCCTCCCATTCTAATCCTAGATCACATGCTTTCCTGGAGTGCTGGGAATGGCTCCCAGCTTCCTCTCCTCTTATCAATAAGCAGATTCTTCTCAACTGTAGCAGCTAGAAGAAAAGAACATTTTTTTCTCTGAGTGCTAATCACAAAAAAAGCAAGGAGTCTTGTGGCACTTAAAGACTAACAGATTTATTTATCGCATGAGCTTTCATGGGAGAATATCTCACTTTGTCAGATGCTTACAAAACTTACAAGCTTACAGAACTTACAAAATTGGATGAAAATAAATGCAGGGGAGTGTAAAACATGGGATTAGGTCATACTGCTACAGCAAATCAGAGCATTTGTAAGGATTCAAACTTCAGGAAACAGCATACAGAAGGAGTGTGACGTCAAAATCCAGAGGGATAGCCGTGTTAGTCATAGTTGAGACTATGGGTTCTTTTCTCATTACAAAAGGTAATTTGAGTTCAGGCTTCACAGGATTTGAACCTAACAACTGCTCTGATTTGCTGTTACTGTACGACCTGATCCTATGTTTTATACTCCCTTGCATTTATTTTCATTCCATTCTGTAAGTTCACCCATCTTCGAAGCATCTGATGAAGTGGGATTTTCTCCCACAAAAGCTCATGCAAAAAATAAATCTGTTAGTCTTTAAGTGCCACACGACTCCTTGTTTTTTTGCTGAAGTCAAATTACCTGTTATAATGTAAAAAGAATCCATAGTCATGATTCAGCCCTGCTTTCACACAATTTAATTTGCATATTAATTCAATTTTGGCCTTTTCTCTTTGAAGTGTTGATATGCTGTTGATTTGCTTGATGACCATCATTAACAATTTCCAGAGGGATAGCTGTGTTAGTTTAGTCCAGCAAAAAAAAAAAAACAAAAACAAAAACAAAAACAAAACAAAACAAAACAAAACAAAAACCCAAACCCAAAACCAAAACCAAAAACAAAAAAACCCCAAGAAGTCATCTAGCTCTGTCAATTTGTTTTCTTACTTCCCCAGGTGGGTACTGTAGTTTCAAGAATGCTTGATAGAGATCCTCTAGGTGTTTG
This sequence comes from Podocnemis expansa, assembly GCA_007922195.1. NCBI lineage: Eukaryota > Metazoa > Chordata > Testudines > Podocnemididae > Podocnemis > Podocnemis expansa. Next base: position 50,143,237 of record ML681972.1, on the reverse strand, counting down.
TCTCTGTCTGAGGGATCAGAGAAGATGCAGTTATATCTTAGGGCTTGATTGTATACAATGGATTGTGTGGTGTGCTTAGGATGGAAGCTCAAGGGATGTAGGTAACTATACCGATCAGTAGGTTTTCTATACAGGGTGTTGGTGATGTGTATATCCCTGATTTGTACTGTAGTGTCAAGAAAGTGGATCTCCTGTGTGGCGTGTTCCAGGCTCAATTTGATGGTGGAGTGGAAATTGTTGAAATCTCTGTGAAAATCTTCAAGAGAATCCCTGCCATGTGTCCAGATGATGAAGATGTCATTAATGTAGCGTAAGTAAAGAAGAGGTGTTTTGGGATGAGACTTGAGGAAATGTTGTTTTAAGTCACCCATAAAGATGTTGGCATATTGTGGGGCCATGCGGGTGCCCATAGCAGTGCCACTGATTTGGAGATATAAATGATCCTCAAATCGGAAGTGGTTGTGGGTGAGCACAAAGTCACAAAGTTCAGTCACAAGCTGTGCTGTGTCATCATCTGGGATGGTTCTTCTAATAGCTTGTAATCCATCCTTGTGTGGGATGTTGGTGTAAAGAGCTTCTACATCCATAGTGGCCAGAATCGTGTTTTCTGAAAGTTCACCAATGGACTGTATTTTCCTCAGGAAGTCTGTGGTGTCTTGGAGATAGCTAGGGATGTTGATAACATGGGGTCTGAGGAGGGAGTCCACATAGCCAGATAGGCCGGTAGTAAGAGTGCCAATGCCTGAGATGATGGGGCATCCAGGGTTTCCTTTTTTATGGATTTTAGGTAGTAGATAGAACATCCCTGGCCACGGTTCTGGTGGTGTTGCTGTCTTTATATGTTCCTGTGCTGTCTTAGGGAGTTTCTTGAGTAGGTGTTGTAATTCCTTTTGGTATTCCTCAGTGGGGTCAGAGGAAAGTTGTCTGTACAATGTTGTGTTGGAGAGTTGTTTATAAGCCTCCCAATCATAATCCAATTTATTCATGATGACAACTGCATCTGTCAGCCTCCTTAATGATAATGTCAGAGTTGTTTCTGAGGCTGTGGATGGCATTGCATTGTGCAGGGCTGAGGTTATGATGTAAAGGATGTTTAGTTATCAATGGAGTGATTAGGAAGATGGAAGTGCTAAGCAACTGGGTTGGTGTGTGTGTGTGTGTGTGTGTGTGTGTGTGTGTGTGTGTTATGATTTCCGATATCTGTTTTATGCTTTACACTCCCCTGCATTTATTTTCTTCCAATTCTGTAATCTTCTCCCTCTTCAAAGCATCTGATGAAGTGGGATATTCTCCCAGAAAAGCTCATGCGATAAATAAATCTGTTAGTCTTTAAGTGCCACAAGACTCCTTGCGTTTTTTTGCTTTACTAGGCTAATACGGCTGCCCCTTTGGAATGGTGCTAATGACAGAGCATTATTAACATCATTGATAATGTTCTGGCCACACTCAGAAATGCAAGGTTGGTGATCACTGGACTTTGTGCTTATGTTTAAGCTAGTAGCAGAACGAATGTGAGGGAAAGTAACCAAGTATAATATTTGAAAGAGTGCATAATGTCCATGTACAGGAAACATGCTTTTCATTTCAACAAAAAGAGTACGTCTGCCATCACAATAGAAATCACAATAATGTTGCAAAACTGTGGTAAGTAAAATATTTAAATAAGGCATTAGAAATACCATATATGAAAAATATTATTGTTACTCACAGCATCTTAAAGAGAATGAGCTACTGAATGATCCATCTGTGTGGAAATCCAGCCCCTTCTTGGATGGATTTAGACCCCAGGCCCACTTGCTTTCTAGCCACTTTAAATCTGCTGCTGATCCTCAACTTATTCTTTAAAGGTGTGCGTATAAGGGGGTGGGGAGGAAACACTAATTGTGACAGAATTCCATGCTGAAAGAGAGAGAAGGTCACAGGAGCTGAATATTGTAAGTTACTTTACAGCAGAAAGCTCTGATTTGCACTTCTTTTGAGCACAGGGAAATGAACAGACAGAAAGGAAGTGTCTTAACAGAAGCTCTGGATGCATACAAAGCATCTGTGGTTTATCTTAGACCTTGAACACATGGGAAAGTTGCACAGTTCTTTTGGACAGTCTTATTTCAGTCTGATGGTGACTTATTTCAGTTTAAACTTTTTTCTGAATTGATGTGAGCTATATGATATTTAAGACAAAGAAAGAGTGTCTACACAGCCTCTTGCACCAGCAGTTCAAAATCACAACTTCTGTTAAATCAATGCTGTTTTTTTAATTCAGTTTAGTTTAACTGGTTCAATTTTGTGTAGACAATTTTGTTTGAGTGACTTATTTAAATTTATATTAATTGCTTCTTTTCTTGAATAAACAAACACAAAACAAACAAAAAACAGGATTAATCTAAATAAAGATAAATAAATAAAACACCCCCCAAAAAGAATTTTAAACAACCATTTAGGCCCAAGTTGACTGATCTTTGGCTCCTGGTGGTAGATATGCCAATGGGATGATTGATAGGATGGATTCTGAGTTATTATCCAAGAGAATTCATTCTTGGGTGGCTGACTGATGAGTCTTGCCCACATGCTCAGGGTTTAACTGATCACTGTATTAGGGCTGAGAAGGAATTTTCCTCCAGAGCGGATTGGCAATTGCTCTGAGGGTTTTTTAGCTTTCTCTTAGCATGGGGTATGCAGGGCCAGATCAAAGCCTGGAGGGGCCCAGGACTGCCTGCCCTTGTGGGCTCCCCTACTGCCCCCTTTCTAGGGGGGTGGGCTCAGGGGTTCTGGGGCCCCAGCTGATGCAGCTGCAGAGAGGAAGGCGTTGGGGGGAGCACGCTGCCACTCAGGCTGGCCAGGCTGGATTTTTAGGGGTCTATTGAATTGTTTCCCAGACAGTGTGCCATGGCACAGGTATGCTGTCAGGTCTGAGCAGTTGTGCCATGGATTTTTTTGAAAAACTACTCAAAGAGCTCTGGATTGGCTCGTTGGCTCATGAATATTCATGAGTTCATTTGGAAACTATATGGGGGTGTGCCTCAAATTAATTAACGGTAGCAAAGTGTGCCACAGCAGAGAAAATTTTGAGAACCACTGGTCTTTTGGGACCTCCTTTAGCCTGGAGCCAGGAGCTGCAGTCCCTAAAGTCCCTGCCTTAATCTGACCCTAGGAGAATGACTCAATTGCTGGTGGATTCTCTGTGTCTTAAAGTTTTTAATTCATGATTTGAGGACTTTAATAACTTAATCATAGGACAGAGGTTTATCACAGGAGGAGTTGGGTGAGGTTCTCTGCCTTGCATTGTGTGGGAAGTCAGATTGCATGATCATATAGGTCCCTTCTGACTTTAGAGCAGGAGTCTCAAACTTAAATCACCACGAAGCCCACATGAGGACTAGTACAGGGCTGCATGAGGACTAGAACATTAGCCCAAGAGCCACACCACTGAAACCTTTTCATACAATGATATTGCAAATATCGGTAACAATAGTGTTATTGCGAGCTGCAGGAAATAGCTTTAGGGGCCGCATTCAGCCTGTGGCTTTCATGTTTGAGACACCTTCTTTAGAGTCTATGAGTCTAAATTCTCTAATACTGTGCAAAGTCTGAGTGAAGGAGCTTTGAGTGTAAGTTCTTTCAGACTGGTTGGATGCTATCCTTCCAAGGTAATGACACCAGCCACATTGCAGTGTGGTTGCTACAGCAGCCAATGGGTCTGTTGTTGAACATGCCGGTATATGGGTGGCTTGTACAGTGTGAGGAAAGTTCCCAAAAAGAAAATAAGCTCTGGTTAAAGACGAAATGGAAGCTATCTTGATTGATATGTCATCTGGGGCAGTTCTCTTCAGTGAGTGCATGTTTTGTCAGGATGATAGTTTAATGTGCAGTACGATCCCTTTGTAATACCATATCTATTCTAGACAATTTGATTCTTACCAGTCCTTAATTTGTAATGAAAGAGGTTCCAAGGTACAAGCATTTTTCCCCCTTTCATAATGGATGTGGCAAGTCCAGAGGTGCCCGGACTGTGAACTTGCCAAGACTAGAGATGCTGGCTGGAGCTCAGGCCTGGTAAATCCTTGCACAAAATAAGCACCGATTCTTACAAGTGGAGAATAGATTAGGCATAGGAAAGATTTTTGCCCAGTGATTTGGATCACTGTATGCAGTTGATTTTTATATCAGTGATTCTTACAAATGGAGTGCTCTCTGTTATGACATTGTGGACCTTCTCCACGTTGCCCTCTGTTTTCCAATGTTTCATCTAAGCACTGTACGTATTTCCAAAGAGTCTCTCACCTGGCATCTTGGAATATCCGAAGAGAACATTACTGAGGTTGAAGTACCCATTCTGCACAGCTCTGGAATTCACAAAGTGGTGCAGAAACTACAACATGATGGTGCATGTTTCTTCCACAGCTTTTCAGTCTCTAAAAGCTGCAGAAATGCATGCTAGTGAGACTGAATCTAGGAGTGTGTCAGGGTATATGATTTTCTCAATGGGATGAAGCGGGAAGATGAAAATTTGCATAAATTAGGGAAGAAATTTTTGAAGGAGTCTAAGGGAGTTAAGTGTCCAGGTCCATTAGCATTCCATAGTAACCGGGCACCTAATCATCTTACTTTCCATTATAAATCCCAGCCTATGAGTTTGTCTTAATAATATTTCTGTGCACTCGTGTTGGATCTACACTAATTCTATCTCCCAGTCACCTCAGTAACCAAATACTGTTGTACAGAAAAGTTGATGTTGATTGTTAAATGGCAACAAATGGTACATGTGTTAAAGAATAATACTAGGGAGTTAAGAGATAGTCACCATTTAAGTGTAGCATATAATCAATGATGGGACAGAGTCTGATCTTAATTACACAAGAGTAAATCAAGAATAACAGATGAGAGCACTAAAGTTACACCAGTGTAATAGCTATTATGCTTCATAATCTATCAGTCAGAGGGATTTCTGTAGTTTAAAACAAGCAGATTTAGAAATTGGAATCTGGTTCCCTTCAGAATTTTTTTTTTAAATAGATGTCGGAATGTAGACAAATGAATTGTAAGCAGCTGTCACTGGTGAATGAGAAATATTGTATTTTACTATCCAAGCATGCGGTACTGGTGATATATTTTCCATGTAAATGCAGACATTACTATACTTAGCAGAGTAATGAAATTATAATTAATTGTTCAATGTACTATAACTACACCGTGTCCCTTTTTTAACTTGTTCCACATCTCAGAATTAATTCTTGTTTTTATCAAAATGAAACTCTCCTGGCATGCTTGAAATATTCTGGCCAACATCACTCTAATAAAGTACAATGGCACTCTATCATCAGGCTACCATCATTTGCCTAATCCAGTGGTGTAATACATCACTTGTGTGCTATTGTTCTGATGATGTATGAAAGCAATGCATCATTACAGGGCTGCCAGCAGAAATATCCCACAGGCTGACATGCTTTGTAAATTTCACTGCCTCCCTTCTTCCCCCCACCTTAAAAAAAACAGTTATTTATGGGAGTTGAAAAGGAAAGAAGTTTAGATGGGAAATGGAGAAAAAATATTGTGTGTTGAGGATTTGAGCTTTCAGTGTTTTTTTTATCTGAAATCAATAGAAAATGCACGCAAGTGCTTAGCACTTCTGAAAAAACACATGATATCGACTACCAGTCCTGTGGGTTAACCACAGTGCCATTTTTCCTATTTTGATCATTGTGGTGAGGTGGCTCCCCACAGTAGCCTCTAAAGGGTTAATAAAGCCCTAGGGATGCTGTGGTAGGATTGGCCAATCAGGGCCAAGGGAGCCTAATATGAACAGGTGACAGCAAGCAGAAAGGTAGCATCTCCCAGGAATTTGGGAAGAGAGTGCTGGTGGCCCTTCAGGCCTGGGAAGGTCAGCACCTTGGACAGAGCAGACTAGCCTTGGAAAAAAGGACCCCCTTGGAGCCCTGAGGCAGTGGGCTGCAGCTGCTATTGAGGGAAGTGGCTAGCCTGGGGTCTGCAGAATCCCTCCAGGAGGTGGGAGACCATAGACTGTGGCATGGCTGCAGGGCTGTATCATGAGCTGGATGCTGCAGGCAGTGGCGATTAGTGCCTAATGCAGAGATTAACCATTTCCAAAGGGATAGCTGTGTTAGTCTAGTCCAGTAAAAAAAAAAAAAAAAACCACCACACCACAACAACAACAAGGAGTCCTGTGGCACTTAAAGACTAACAGATTTACTTTTCACATTATCTGTTAGAGATTAACCAGCGTGGTTAATGCATGCGTGGTGGAGTGGAACCCATTACAATCCTCTTCAGCTACATGAAAGAAAAATGGGTTGGGGGAGTAGACTTGTTAAGGCACTGGACTGAGACTCAGGGGATTTGGATTCAATTCTTGAGTCTGCCACTGACTTACTGAATGATTTGGGCAAGGCACCTTGTCTCCTTATGCTACAGTTGCCTGTCTGTAAAACAGACATAGTAATATTTCCTCTCCTTCTCTCTCCTTTTTTTGTGTTTCCTTTTTTGTGTTGTATTCAAATATTAAGGTAACTGGTAGGGAATTTCTAATATTACAGTTGTATCTAGAGGGCTTCCACTGTGCTAAGTGTTGCACATGCACGATGCTTACTTGAGTGGTTGCTCTGAAGAACTCACAGTCCAAAGCTGTGAGTGAGTGAGACGTCTAAAGGCAATAGAACTATTCACATGCTTAAGTATAAGAATAAGAACAAAAACCTGTCTTCTATACAGAGATTTTCATCTGTAGATCTCTAAATGCTTTACAAAGCTGGCCAGTATTACTATCCACATTTTATGAACAAGGAAACCAGAGTTTCCAACAGTCCCGGGTTTCAGAGTACTGTCTTATTTTTACTCTCAAAATCTGTCTTAGTTGGAAAGAACATATTCTGCATTTGGAGCCAGGACTCCCATTACAGTCTGGCCTATAAATGGCATTGCAACCCTACATGTTAGGTCAAAGCACCAATTAAATTTGGCCACTCTGCCCCCCCATCTCCATCTTTGGAGGGGTGGGTAGGCCAAATCTTAATGCCAGCATCCCTGTTTAGCCACTGGAAATGCTAGGTGGTATGGAGAACTGAGTCACAGAGGGAGGGGAGTTACTTACTCAACATCACTAAGGAGGCCAGGTCCCCACTGCCTTCTTTCCTGAATCAGTCATTGGCCTGTGAGCACTGCAGAGCAGAGAATGACTCCTGCCATGTTTGTTTAAAGAACCTAGCACTGTGGAGGTCTCTAGGTGCTACTTATATACTAATAGCAATATGTTGTGTGCAAGGGCATCATTCAGGGGTTGACAGTAAAACCACAGTTACTACCATTTTTTGAGAAAGATATAGTGCTTCAGTTTCCGTGGACTGTCTTTCATGCTCCATAAAACAAACAAGGAGTCCTGTGTCACTTAAAGAATAAAAAGGCTATGTCCACACCTAAATGCTTAATTTGAAATAAGTTAATTTCAAAATAAGCAAATTCGAAATAAAAACCCTTAATTTGCGGGGGCAGGGGGGGTAGCAGTCCCTGAGCTGGCTTGTGGGGCTTGCTCACTGCCAGCCTGGTGGTGGGTCCCTGAGCTGGCTCCCCTGGCTTGCTGAGGATGCCAGTAGCTAGTGGAGCAGCGGGTGCTGGAGCCCACTTGCCAGGCTATGGCAGGGGCAGAGCTCTCCAGCACCCCTGTCCCCCAGCCCCTGGCCGCCAGCAAGCAGCCAGGGGAGATGCCAGCTCCTACAACCCCTGGCCATCTGCAAGCAGCCAGAGGCGATGTGGAGTGGTGCATCCCTGGCGGCTTGCAAGCGGCCAGAGGGGATGGGGGTCCCTCCAGCCCCTGACAGGCTCCCCAAGCTGGTCAGTTTCGCAGATGTGAAATTGACCAGGCTGCAGATTACAGAGCAGGCAGTGAGGGGAGCCAGTCTGGCACTGGCCACCCTGCCGGGGCTGCAGCTGCCTAGAGCAGGTGGACTTCTTGGCCAGGGTGCTGGGGGAGGGGGGTGGGCCTTCCTCCTAGGGTGCCATGCACCCTGGGAGGAAGGTCAATTGTATCAATATGTGGGGCATATTGATATAACAGAGCCAGATGGTTTATTTTGAAACCAGTTTCAAAATAACCATCATTTCAATATATAACTAGGTTTTATTATATCGAAATGACTTTCCTTATTTCAAAATCAGAGAGCTCCTTATTTCAAAATAAGGAAATGTCATCTGGACATGACTTTTTTTAAATTGAAAGAACAGTTGTTTCGATTTAAAAGCAACATGTGGACACAATCAAATTTATTTATTGCATGATCTTTTGTGGGAGAAAATCCCACTTTGTCAGACACTTTGAACATGGGGGACCTTACAGAATAGGAGGAAATTAATACAGGGATGTGTAAGTCATGGGAACGGATCACACTGTAACAGCAGATAAAAAACAATGTTAAGAGTCAAACACTGGATAACAGCATATTGAGGGAGATGAGGTCAAATCACCTGTTGTAATGAGAGAGAAATTCAAAGTCCCTCTTAAGCTCTCAAGTAATACAGTGAAATTTGACAATAAATTCAAGTTCTGCAGCTTCTCTTTGAAGCCTTGATCTGGTATTCATCTGTCTGAGCACCACAATTAGTAAATTGTCAATGGAGTGACCAGGAAAATTGAAATGCTCAACCACTGATTTTGGAATGTTGTGATGTCTGATGTCAGATTTGTGCCCATTTATTCTTTTGCATAGAGACTGTCTTGTTTGTCCAATATATAAGGTAGAGGGTCAATTCCAGCAGCTTTATTGACATGCCAAAGTCTACTGTTGTTTTGGTTAATTCATCCTCCTGAGTCTAGCACAGCTTTCAGTTGTGGTAGGGTTCCACATGGTAATAGGGTTCCAGATTGCATTAGTGCCCATTTCAGATGCTGCATGAGGTATAAGGTTAGAATGTGACTTGGACTATGTGCTCTTCATGGAGATAGGTAGGAGTAAGACCCCTGGTCACATAGTCTATTTGGATCTTGAATATGTCTATGGTAATTAAAGGCCTCCATCACTGCAGCACCTGAGGGCCTCCCAATTTCTAGTATATTTATCCTCAGAACGCCCCTGGGAGGTAGGGCGGGGCTTTATCCTCTTTTTATGGGGAACTGCGGCAGAGAGAGGCCAAGTGACTTGCCCAAGGTGATTGTAGCAGAGCATGTGATTTTCATAAGTCCTAGTTTAGTGCTGTAACCATTGGACTATCCATCCTTTCCATGAATTGGAGCAATCAGGAGCAAATGGGCAGTGCAAACCAACAACTCATATCTCTGGAATAGGAAGGTGGGGGATAGAATTGTTCACTGGTGAGTGCAGATAAGCTGGCTCAGGCAGCATTGAAACTGGCTGCTGCAGCAGTGTCATTGGCTAGCAGCAAATGAGAAAGTAAAATCCTTTCACCCCGCTCAGTGGGAGATGTGATTCACAGGGTGTCATTCAGACATGGTGCTGCTCCTGTGCTGATTCAGTTTATGCACCATGCCTTGCTCGTGGTCACGTCTGCTGTCACAATCAAGTTTCTCGTGAGGCCCTTTTGGGCCTCTCCTTCCTGTTATGCATCATTTCTTTTCCTTGCCTTTCTAGCAGGACATTACTTTCTGTTTCTGATGGCTTGTCAAAGCTCCCCTCTGCTGTTCCATTTCAATTTGGACAGCCAAGTGGAAAATGCCTCTCAGATTCAGTCTCTGTTCAGTTGATTACAAGCCAATCCTCCTTGGGTTTTGGTCAGCCTGACTCAAACTTTCTGGTTTCTATTTCTAGCTTTTGATTACTGCTTCTCTTTGGTAAGGGTCTGACTGTCTGGGCTGCAGCCCATCTGATTATTACACTTCACAGTAACGAGTTAGAAACTGGTACCTCGATTACAGTATACACAGAAATCATTATGTGCTGAGCAGTGGCTTTACATGTAGCCTTTGACATCTGGGAGCATTTTACTGAGAAAGTGTGGTGGCCAGGAAACTAACCACCTGGAAAATTATTTAGGGGCTCATTAACTTCTCTTTGGGCATCCACCTGAGGCTTCCTGTTACCTTCCCAGTCTAAGAGCAGCTCTTTACAAATCCAACTGGGTCTGTAAGTTTTGAGTATTAGTGTTGAGGTTGTGCTGTTCAACTTGGACTCATAACTTTAACCAAAGGCAGCATTACTTCCAGCTGAGTTACATGAGTGGGCTGGAGGTACATAGTGAATCCTTTTCCATGACCAATGTGAATAAGCAGAGGGTAGAGAAGATGGGAGGGATGATGTTGATGCAGGATACAAATATTGTGTTCAGTTTTCCAGAGATCTTGGTCCCATTCAGGCATTAAAATAGGGGACTAGATTTTTGAAACAGCTGAGTACATGTGGTACTTATGTATTTCTGTGCCAGTTTGCTAAAAGGTTTGATTGGCAGCCTGTGGGATGAATAGTCTATCTGTGATCAGCCCCGTAACTCAGAGATGGGGAAGCAACCTCAAAGGCTGGCAAAAGCAGACAGCTGCCTGTCCACCTTTCAGAGCTGCATCTGAACCACCAGCTGCAAAGAGACATAAAGCAGATATCTGCAGATTTATAGGACTCTAGTTACAATGCTGTGCTGAGACTCAGGTTATGCAGGTTCAGCTCTTGGTTCTGTTGCTGACTTGCCAGTGTTAACTGGCCAAATTCACTTCATCTGCCTAAATTCTACATTTGAAATGTAGAAATAATATTTTTGTCTCACTCATCTACTTAGGCTGTAGCTGTTCAAGGTGGGGACTGTCGATGTGTGCTTAGTGCCTAGCACAAACAGGCCCTCATCTCAGTAGGTGGCACTATTACACATATAATATGTGACTCACATTATTATCTTTTATCTCCTTGTTGATCTCACCTCACCTTCTGTTTCCTTTTCCCTATTCCCTGTTTTCTCCTTAAGCAGCATAAACTTTAAAACATTAGGTCCACCCTTGCCAGGCATGTAGAGAAGCAAAACCCATTTCAAATAACCAGAGCTATCGTTTCCTGAATGTTATCTTGTAGCTCCAGCCACTCAGTTTGATTTCTATACATTGTGCCTGGGGTAGATTTCCATTCATGATGATCCCAGCAAGCAAACTGTGGCAAGCATGTAAATATGCAAAGGGAAAAATACTACATTTTCTGGCATGCGTCTTTCATTTACTGCTTTGCTAAAACTGTAAAACGACAACCCACTGAACATCAGCATCATCTACAAGTACTTGAGGAAGCTAATAGTAAATGGCAAAAGTTTGCTGTAAAGGATGCAGCAATTGAAGCAGCTCCAGGGCTTTTGACTTTAAGTGTTGTATGACTATATCACCATGTAAATACAACTGTACAATTTCCCTGTGCCAAATTGTGGCAAGTCTCATCCACTGAGAACAGGGATGACCTTACTGTGCACAAGGCATACTAGGCAAAATTGGCCAGGCTATTTGCCCTCTATTTCCTCTGCACATCTGTGCCATAGCCAAGTAAAGTATGGCACTAATGTTTGTAAGGCTCTTTAGCATCCTTGGTGAGCAGGTGCCATAGATATGTGCCGTGCTGTTAGTTAATTTGCTAAACTTTTATTTGTAGTACTTTGGACGTATCATTCTGTTAAGGCAGGTGTCCCAAGATGGCACTGCTTCACATAGTCTTAAGTTGATGGTTGGGGTCTGAGCATTTCTTCAAAGGCAGAACAATGCTGTGCAGTTTATGTTTTGATTCACTTTCTTCTGGGGGAGCTGTTACAAACACAAGATAGCTTGCTCTCCTGTGCCTTAATCTGTCTAATGAGTCAATTCTTGGGGCAGAATTGCTCCATGGGGAACTGGGGATTGGTGTTTAGCTGGGGTTTATGAAAGAAGTGATTATATACATCGCATTTGCAGCTGCTTCTGTTCAAGGTTTGGTGTGTATAGTATAAATTAAGAAGCTATACTAAGAAAATAACTAAGGAAATACTCTATGTCACTAAGTTTTCTTCTAATGGGAAACTCACCTGCACCCACAAACATACATGTTACCTTCTATTTAAGAAATTTAAAGAATTTACCCCCCCCCCTTAAGTATTTTGGACCAGATTGCCCATGCGATGGGGGAAAAAACATCACTTTGGGAACTTCAGAATTTCTTTTGCTTTGCTCTAATGAGGAGATTGGGGCTTACCCCTTTGCGATACTGATCAAGTGTTCATGTCCTCCAGAAAACCCTCCCTTTAACCTATGCTTGTTGAAAAGTCCTATAGAGTTTAGTAGGGATGAAGAGTTGTATAGGAATACTGAAGATCTACAAGAATGAAATTGTTTTGGTAGAACCATCTTCTAAAATTCTACGACAGGGAGGTCATCCCTGTTGAATTAATTGCAATGCACCAAAATAATAATAATTAATAAAAGTCAAAGGAGAACAAATACATTTGAATACCTAAAATGAAGGAATTTTGCATAGGGTTTAAACAAAACTCCTAACTATGCAAATCTTTGGAATTGATTCATGGTCAGGCTTTATTGGTGATGCACACAGGTAAGTTTTTGACAATACTTTCCCGCTACTTATGCTTAGAGATCTTGTACATTGCAAAGGGCATTTTTCCTTGTTGCAATTTTTGGAGATAATAGGAAAAAATGATTGTGGTATTGAGGACAGTGCCTTTTAAGGCTTCCAAGACAGAGTCTGGGCAAGTCTTTTATGAAGCTTTTATTCTACACAGCAAGGTAGAAATGGACACACACAAACAGATCCCTTAAGAACTCTTTAAGCAATGAGTTTATGCTCTCCCCCCTACCATTCTCTTTCTCTCTCTCTGCCTTCACGACCCTGACAACCTAAGTCAGATCTTAAATGATTGGTGTGCCTCCTTTGACATCAGTGAAGCTGTGTTAACAGAGGATCTGAACTTCTGACCTCTGGTGAGCTGAGGTTCTGGTGACTTTTCCACATGCTCTTTGCAGTGTCCCCAAATGTCTAGATTGGCTCCCACCTCTGGGAAAGTTGGGATCAGAGGTGAATGAACTTGCTCAAAGTCACCTTGTAAGACAGGGGCAAAGTCAGAAATAAACCCTGCATTTCCAGAGTCCCACAGCAGTGCCCTATCCAGTGTATCATGGTGCTGGCAACTATAAGAATGAGGGCGGCACTGTGTTTTTTTTTAATAAAAATTATATAATTAGAAAGACCTAAGAGATAATTTTGGACCAAAACTTAAAATTCAGCTACACTCAAGCTCTTCTAACTGGATTTTCTACACTAATAATTACTATTAGTTCTCAGCTCAAAGTACTTTTAATAGAAACTAAAAGAAAACCTATTTCAAAATGAGTTTGCCCTCCAAGACAGGATGAATATGCCTTGGAATAAATTTATTGCTAGATCCTCTGCTTGTATTAATCAGCTTAGCTCCATGGATTTCAGTGGACCTCTAGGTAGTACTAAAATAAAACTAAATAAGCCAAATGACACTATCTGAGGATCTAGCCACAGTTATTTAGGTGCTCTGCATCTGCAGCTCTGGTTGGAGTCAGTGTTGATGATGGGTGCTTAGCACTTCTCAGGATTTGGTGATAATAAAGTGTGAAATAAAGCCATATGCCAAGGCTTATGACCACTTGTGTATGTGTGTGAGAGAGAGAGGGAGGGAGGGAGAGGGAGAGAGAGAGAGCTCATATTCCGCTTATGTTATTGGCCAGGAGACATTCATACTTTATCATTTCCAACCTTTTTCTCTCTCAGGATCAAAGTCTGATCCGTTGTTATGTATATATAGGTGTTTTAAATAGCTGTTTTCCTCTTGATGCAATTTACCAGACCTGATGGACTGTTAATTGAAACAAATGTATCTGGGATCTTCTGAATCATAATTAAGTCCAAATGTTATCTAATAATGAAAGATGAGAATCAAGGAGTGTAAAAGAGAGGTTAAGAGTATGAATACAGACTCATTTTAGAGGAACATCCTTTTATTTTTAAATTATGAATATTTCCAAAGTAATTTTTACACAAACTTGCAACTACTTATCTCTCTTTATATCTTGTTGGCGAAGTGTTTTCTAAGTGACAATTTATGTTCTTTAACTAGTCAAACCTCTTGGAATGAACTCAGGCATAATTAACATTGCATGAATCTGTTTTCCCAGAAGAAAGGCAGACATAAAACTTTGGAGGATTAACTTATTCTTTAATATAATTTAGAGGAAACTAATAACTTTTAATTTCTGATTCTGTTGGGCAAATATCTTATTTTAGAGATTCTTCTTTAAAAAAGCATAATGAAAGTGGATGTTGGTCTTGAAAATTGAGTCTCAAAGGTGTTTAAATATTTCATGAGAACTAGAGGGGGCAAATGTTCTTGTAGCCTATAAGTGTGTGTGTGTGTGTGTGTGTGTGAGAGAGAGAGAGAGAATAACTCTGTGGTAAGTGCTGGTGATTAGAGCAGTCATGTGGAGCTGATTTTTCCTGCTCCAATGATTTGTTGACCTCTCAAGGTCCTTCCCAGCTAGGGTATGGGGGAGAGTTATTTGGTCTAACTGAAAACAATTTTTTAAAAAATATTAGCAGCAAATCAAGAAATAAAATAATTAATGTAGATCCTAAAAATGTTGTTTTTAATTAAGGAAATGCTACACCAAAAATCATTTTCCACAGAAAAAATAGAAAACATAAAATCAAGTTTTTTTACTGTAACAATTTAACAAAATCTAAACAAATAAGCAAAATGTTTTGGTGTCACTGAATCAGCTTTTTTTTTTTTTGGCCACCTAAAGTTTTGTTTGAAAACTTTCACCCGGTTCTCTTGGTGTGTCATGTTCTGTTGAAGGCTGTAGCAGACTTAAAAACTTGTCAAGTTCCAAAGGGGTAGCATGTTAGTCTAGTTCAGCAAAAAAAGCAAGAAGTCCTGTGTCGCTTAGAGACTAACAAATTTATTTTTCACATAAACTTTTGTTGGAGAAAATTCACACTTCACAAGAGACTTTGAAGATGGGGGAACTTACAGAATGGTGGGAAAATAAATGCAGAGAAGTGTTAAGTCATGGCATCAGGTTACACTGTAACAGCAAATCAAAGCAGTTGTTAAGATTCAAACACTGTGAAACAGCACATAAAGGAGGGTGAGATCAAATCACTTGTTGTAATGGGAAAAAATCCATAGTCATGATTTAATCTTGCTTTTTGCACAGTCAAATTTGCATATCAATTCCAATTCTGCAATTTCAATTTGCTGTGCTCAAGCAAATGGATAATACACCAAGACTCAAAGAGAAACTGCAGAATTGGAATTGATATGCAAATTTGACTGTGCAAAAAGCAAGATTAAATCGTGACAATGGATTCTTTTCCCATTACAACAGGTGATTCGAGCTCAATTTCCTCTATGTGCTGTTTCCCCAGTGTTTGAATCTTAACCGCTGCTTTGATCTGCTGTTTCCGCGTGACCTGATCCATGATCTCCACTTCCCTGCATTTATTTTCCTCCCATTCTATAAGGTCCCTCATCTTCAAAGCATCTGGCAAAGTGAAATTTTCTCCCATGAAAGTTCATGCAATAAATAAATTGGTTAGTCTTTAGATGACACAGGACTCCTTGCTTGTTTTTTCTTTTCTTTTCTTTTTTTTTTAAATTTGTGTGTGGACTAGGTAACCACTAGAGGGGAATGAAGAGCCATACAGTCGATGAACAGGTTATGTATTCAATGTCTGTATTGAGTGCCTGTTCCTGCTTTCATAAATGTCAGTGGGAATCTTTCCATTGCTCCCAGTGGGATTTAGATCAAGACCATAGATTGCTGAGGTGTGGTCAGAGCTCCCCACTTCTGTAAAGTATGATTGTGGCCTTGAAAAAGCTTGCCAGTTATGCACATCTTTGTATTTGACCCTGAAAAGAGAGATGTTCCACAGACTCCATAAAGTTTGCTAGGGATTTCATTATTGCTATTGAGTTTGTGGAAAGCTCTCAGATGCCAGTGATTTGCAGCTAGACAGCACTTGGAACATTTCCTTTTAATTCCCATTTAGAGCTATTTGAAAAAAAATAATGTAAATGGAAGTTTGGTGCCTAAACTTTTAAAGGCTGCTGATCTTATATGCACCTTTTAGCACCAAAATGTATTTGAAAATCTGGCCTTTACTCATTCTGCCTCAACAATCTGTAAAATGGTGATGATGGCAATTCACTTCCTCACTTGGTTGTGGTAAGGAGCTCAGGTCTATGGAAACTAAGAACATAAACGAGTCTTGGATAGACAAGAAGGGAAGGGGACAGTATAAATGAGTCCAAGGAAAGCCAAATAAGAGTTCTGTTCTGCAAAATTTTGAAATTTTTGACAGTTGTTCCCTTTTCAATGCAGAATGAAACCAAAAATTTTCAAAAAACATTTTCAGACACATGCACATATTCACCCTGTCTCAAACTATGCAATAGCCCACTAGTTAGGGTATGCATGTGAGAGACCCAGGTTCAAGTCCCTCTCTGTTTAGTTCAGACCAGACATGAGCATAGGTCTCCCACATCCCAGGTAAGTGCTCTGACCACTAGGCTATTGGCTATTTTGGGTGGGTCTCTCAATGCCTGGATTTAACCCTAAATTTCATCCAGGATTTGAAAAATCTTCCCTAAAATTGTGTTTTTTTCCCCTAGATAAAAATAATTTTGTCAAAATAATCCTGAGTAGCTCTATTTCAAGGTGCTACTTTGGTACTAATAAATGATTGATTATAAGCAGAGCCAGGAGTATTTAAAGCTTGACCGGATCCCATTGAGTTTAATGGGAATCAGACTGGGTATGTAGTTTTAGTATACTGGCTGCTGTCTATCTGGGGAATATATTCTCCCTTCAGTTCTAATTTGAATGTACTTCACTTAAATGTCTGTCCTGAACAAATTATTAATAATAATTCTTAGCTCTTCCCAGAGCCCTTTATATGTATACACGCAGGAGTGAATTTTGCAGAGCCTATTATTATGGTGGATTATTCTTTAGTATGCAAATTGGAAATGGGCAATTCAGCACAATAAGATGACGTAATTAAAATGAACATTTAATTTAAGATCTCACAGAATTAACTATATTAAAGCAAACCTTAGTAGCAGAATCAGTTTTTCTTGATTCTTGTTTTTCTTTTTTTGAAAAAAGTAATTGCATTTAACAGCTTTGCATGGCTAAGCAAAAAAAGATCATCATGATTTTGTATGCCTTAACTCTGCCAGTTAAACTTTCTAGCAGTGGATTAGATCTCTAGCTGGTGTGAATGAGCAGAGCTCCATTTTCTCTGTCATAGGTACATATATGGCACCAATTGCTTTAGTAGAAGACACCCTTACAATCATTAATGTAGTTAATCTCCCAGCATCACTGCAAGACTGGGAAGTGCTGTAACTCCCTGTTTACAGTTGGTAATCACAGGCACACAGGCTAAATGATTTCCCAAGGTCATACAGGAATTCTAGGGCAGAGGAAGGAATTAAATTCATGTCTTGTGAGTTCCAGGCTAGTGCCTTGGCCAACGTCCTGTCCTTCCTGTCTCTGAATCAATAGACAGTGCTGGGCAAGGGGATTAATGAAGCATTTTTATTCCCCTTTTACAGGCAGAGAGCTGGGGCCCAAAAGAAGAGAGGACTTGCTTAAGGTCACACGATGAGTCTGTGCCAGAGCTGGGAATTGAATTCTGCTTTCAGTTTAGTGTCTCAACAACAAGATCATCTTTCCTCTCTTTGAGTCAATAGAGTAGTTACACCAGGCAAGCACCTGCCCTGATATTTATTATCACAAAAGCTTTAGAGGGAGAAAATCCCACTTCGTCGGACACTTGAAGATGTTGACGAAGTGGAATTTTCTCCCATGAAAGCTCATGTGATAAATAAATGTGTTAGTCTTTAAAAGTGAACTAGACTAACGTGACTACCCCTTTGAAACTTACCCTGATATTCCAAAAGGGCAGCTGTGTTACTCTAGGTCAGCAAAATAAGCAAGGAGTCTAGTAGCACTTAAAGATTAACAAATTTATTTATTGCATGAATTTTCATGGGAGAAAATCATATTTCATCAGATGCTTTGAAGATAGGGGAACTTGTAAAATGGGAGGAAATAAATGCAGGGAAGTGTGAGTCATGGGATCAGGTCACACTGTAACAGCAAATCAAAGCAGTTGTTAAGATTCAAACACTGGGAAACAGCACATAGAGGAAGTTGAGGTCAAGTCACCTGTTGTAATGGGAAAAGAATCCATAGTTAAAATTTAATTTGCCCTGTTATCGAAGCTTATAGGAGATGACGTCAATTCTCCTCTCACTTACACTGGTATAAATAGATTAATAGATTACAAGGTCTGCAAGGCTTATCTAGTCTGACATAATGCATAACATAGGTCAAAGAATTTCACCCAATAACTCCATGAAACACATGGGGTTACATTAGTATAAAGCCAGTGTGAATTAGGAGGATCAGTATACAGTAAGAGCAGACTTCAAAGTGTCTCTCTTTCAGATAGAATAATGATATGCCCATGTATACATGAATAATAGTAGTGCTAAAATCCAGGTACAAAGAATGAAATGACTTTCCTAGGATTACACAGTGAGTCAATAGCAAAAATAGGTGTAGGCCCCGAGTCTCCTGACTCTGTCTCCTTCCTCTTGAGAAATTCAGGAACCATCAGGAAGGATTCCCTCTTTGACCTTGGTTTGTCTATCACTGACCTGGGTGTAAATCAAGAGTGCAGTTGGTGTTGTAGAACCAACACCTGAGCATGCTTGGTGGGGAGGAGAGGTTTATATCCCCTGTCAATGAGCCTTTTGGTTACTCTTCTAAATGAATTCTACCTTTCTGTTACTTACCCCTTATTTGCTAACACTTGCAGTTATAATTTTCTATCACATAGGAGTTTATATCTAGACTCTTATCAAATTTGAACTTTTTATGCACAGATAAAAAGAATTGGCAAGAATTGCATTTTTCAGAAAGAAGATATAAGTGAATGTGATTATTATGCCAGATGTGGAAAGAAAAAAACATAAGAGGAAATGTGAAGAGCATGTAATTGTGTTGACTAAGAAATAATGGAATATATTAAGGGCAAAAATGTGAAACTCCAGTGAGGTCTAGGCAAGGGGTAATATATTGCTTATCTGCTATGTCCCAGGTGTGGATTGGGGATCAAAATGTGATTTGGATTGTAATGTTTGTATAGCATCTAGTACAACTGGGTCCCTCATTCCATAATGGGGTATCCTGGGAATTACTGCAAAAAAAAATATGTCTCAGTGTAGGGAGACAAAGGGGGTGAGGTAAAGTCACTTCTTGAACCAACTTCTGTTGGTGAAAGATATATGGTTTGAGCGTGCTCCGAGCTCTTCTTCAGGTTCTAGGAAAGTTACTCAGCCCTGGTCTACATGTACTGTGGTTTTCGGTGGCAGTCAAAGGGAGATATGCAAGTTACTTAAAATAACTTGCATATTTCCCTTTGACTGCCTGATGCCTACTCAATGCAGCGTGTCCACTGTGCTGAGTCAAAGGGAAATGCCCTCCCTTCAGCTCAGTGCTACTCCACTTGATGGTGATCGTCTTCAGGGATCAACTTCTTGATCTGATGGTGGTGAATTCACTGGCATCAGTGAAAAACTGCTCTGAGTATATTACAGCATCACAAATCTATAATCACCTCAGGGTAATCGGTGTTCATTCTGATTTTTCCTTTGGTGAAATGCACTAGTAGACTTAGGCAGAAATGAAATTGGTTTGGCAAAGATTCCATCATATTATAGCAGCTGCAGTTCGCCCATAAAATTGCAGCATTTGTGCAGGTACTGTTAAAAGGGCAGATTGATTCATCAATTAATGATTGAGCCTAATGTTTCAGTGCATATCTATCATGCCTAGAAATTGTAAGGTTTGAGAATCGCTTTCTGCAGGTGCTGTGTTTATCTCTGAAGGTCTCAGTTCATTTATTATTTATTTCAGCCGGTTTATCTCCTACTTAAAACCTGGGTCTTCTCTGTTCACAGTTTATGAAACCTTCCTCCCATAGCCTAAACAGGAAAAGCTCAATTACCAGATGCCATGCTAAAAGAATGGGGATGGGGGGAACAATGATATTAGCTCAAGGGAGAGGTTACTAGTGACATCTGGATATGTTTGCAAAAGATTTTACCCAAGATGGTGAACGTCCAAGTCCAAAGGGAAGGATGATTTTGGGGGTAAGGCCTTGGGCAGGAACTCAGGAGATAGAAGTTCAATCCCTGGCTCGGTCCTTGAGGAAAGATGTTTGCCATGGGGTGGACTACTCCTTTAAAGAGTAGCCTGGAACTTGCAGTGAAGACAGCTGAGATTCAACAAACAAGCAGCCTGTCATGCTCTGTGGTGGTGCTATATATAAGCAGGAGAAGAGATCTGAGAGAGTGCCCAGAAGGATCTGTCACATCCTGGCTGTTACGGGTTACAGTCCCCTCCAGTATCCAGGCCTATGTCTACATTGGGGGGCTCAGTTGTCGACTTAACAAGGTTGACTTTAGGTTGATTTAAAGTTGACTTTAAGTCAACTTAGGGGTATGCCTACACTAGTAGCCGTACCCTGGGCCAGGCTTGGGTCCCTCCCCCTGACTCGCCCCGGGTCGTGATTGGGCTCCGAGGGCACAATCTGGCCCCAGCCACCTCTGACAAGCGGCTGGAGCTGGATCTGACCTCTGCCCTTGCTCTGTGCAGCAAAGGGCTGAGAGCTGGCTTCTCCCACCAGGGGCAAGGGGCTGGGAGCCCAATCTGGCTCTGAGCCTCTTGCCGCAGGAGGTGGGGGCTGTGAGCCAGGTCCTGGCTCAGGTGGCAAAGGGCTGGGAGCCAGCTCCTTGCACTGGCATCAGGTGGCTTGGAGCCCACTCTAGGTCCCATCTCTTTGCCACTGGCAGCAGGGGCTGGCTTGCAGCCCCTGCAGGTGGCAGGAAGAGGCTCAGAGCCAAATCAGGCTCCCAGCCCCTTGCTGCTGAGACCAGGAGCTGGCTCGCAGTACTATGCTGCATGAGGCAAGGGCAGGGGCCAGATCTGGCTCCCACCTGCTCTCTAGTGGTGGCTGGGGCCAGACTGGGCCCCTGTAGTCCGATTGGGATGCAGGCTAGACCTGGGCCCTGAACCTTCCTGCCCTGTAAAGCTGACTTAAAATCTTAAGCTGACTTTCAGGGCAGGTTTTATTAAGTCAATTTAAGCAAGTGTGCTTAAGTCAACTTAACAAATTCTAAATTTGGACATGGACTTGCTTAGGTCAACTTAAGGCAAGTTAAGTTGACCTTAGGCTCTAATGTAGGCACACCCCAGTATACTTGCCTGACTTGGCCCTTAGTGACTTTGTTTTTGACTGTAAGTTTGGTTGCTCAGATTTAAGGCTGTAGGGTAAGAGCCTTATGAACTGTTCCTTCCCTGACTCAATGCTTCATGGAAAAGGAAAAAGCCTGCCTATGTCCTAAAAGAGTAAGGCTGTGTCTACGCTTAGAACCTTAGTTCAAATTAACTGAATTCTAAATATCAAGTTTAACTAATAATGATTAGTTCGAATTCAGTCAATTCAGACTAGCATGGCCACACTAGGAAAACCAATTTGAATTAGCATGTCCATGGACAGGACTTGCGAGTTTGAACTGGAAGATGGGCACCATGGGAGGTGTGGCAACATGGCCCCCTAGAAGGGCCATGTCACCACCCAATCCCCTGCCATGCTGCAGCCTTCTGAGCCCTGCACAGGGAAAAGCATCTCCTGTAGGCTAGAGCTGGGCAGGAGATGCTTTTCCCCACACCAGGCTTTAGAAGGCTAGAACCTGGCAGGGGATATTTTCCCCTCCCTGGGCTCTGTAGAGCCAGGGCACACATACCCCCAACAGCACTGGCCACGTGAGGGAGAAGTGATTCCCCCTGCCTGGCCCTAGCAACACTGGTTGGGGGAAAAGGGATCCCTGTTGGGCTTCAGCCATGCTCGCTAGGTGCAGGGACAGGACCCCTGCGCCCAACTGGAGCGTGGCTTGCTGGAATGGGGACGGGATCCCCATGCATGGCTTGAGCCATGCTCCCCAGATGTGGGGACGGGATCCCTGCACCTGGTTGGAGCCGCACTCTCTGGTATGGTGACAGGAGCCCCACGCGCATCTTGAGCTGTGCTCCCTGGCACTGGGAAGGGATCCCCATACTGGGCTGAAGCCCTGCTCACCAGCGCAGGGAAAGGAGCCCCATGTGTGGCTCCAGAGAGAGGACAGGGACCTCTTAGCCCCCAGCCAGATCTGGTTGAGTAGTAGTGGGGGTGCCTTTGGGGCTGCTTGTCCCAGGTGCTGGAGGGCTGGTCTTCCTTCCAGGATGCCATGCACTCTAGGAGGAAGGTCAACCCATGTTAATTTGAACTAACTTTAGTTTGAATTAACAGGTCTACACACTGTTAATTCAAATTAGACGGTTTGAGTTGATGGTTGCTTTGAAGTTACATGAGGTTTTGTAGCTTCGATGTGTCCTCTCTTCAATTTGACCTAAGGAAAGCCTTAGGTTGAATTGGGAAAACCTTTTGTAGCCATGCCTATTTTTAAATTTGACCTAATGTCTATTTAAGTGCGTGTGTAGACATACCTTAAGAGAACCTTAAGATGGACTCCATCTTTCGAGGAAGGGGAAGAGCGTATTTGGACGCAGACTGGCTGACCTAGTGAGGAGGGCTTTAAACTAGGTCTGAAGGGGGAAGGAGACCAAAGTCCACAGGTAAGTGACTATGTGGGAGACCAGGGGGATGGGATGGAACTTGGGGGGTGCCGGGACTGTAACTACAGGGATAGAAGAGAGGATAATTGGAACATGCGGGGGGAATCAAATAACTTTCTTAGATGCTCTAATGAAGCCCTAATGCCTGAGGCAGGTGGGGGAGGTCAACACCAAAAGAAAATCCAGGGAGGTAGATACAATAGAATTGAATGTCAAAATGGGAAAGTAGGGCAATCAGCTGGGTATCTTAGGTGCCTATACACAAATGCAAGGAGCCTGGGAAACAAGCAGGAGGAATTGGTAGCACTAGCGCAGACAAAGAACTATGACATGATTGGGATAACAGAGACGTGGTGGAATAGTTTGCATGACTGGAGCTCTGCAATAGATGGGTATAGACTGTTCAGGAAGGACAGGCAGGGAAGGAAAGGGGGAGGAGTAGCACTATATGTAAAGGAGCTCTATGACTGCTCAGAGCTCCATTATGAAAGTGGAAACAAGCCAGTTGAAAGTCTGTGGGTTAAGTTTAGAGGGGAGAGCAACAAGGGGGATGTTGTGGTAGGTGTCTGCTACAGACCACCAGATCAGAAGGAGGAAGTGGATGAGGCATTCTGTGTACAACTAACAGAAGTTTCTAGAGCACAGGCCCTGGTTCTCATGGGGGACTTCAATTACCCTGACATCTGCTGGAAGGCCAATACAGCAGTGCACAGGCAATCCAGGAAGTTTCTGGAGAGTGTTGAGGACAACTTCCTGGTACAAATGCTGGAGCAACCGACGAGGGGCCTTGCGCCTCTCGATCTGCTGCTCACAAATAGAGAAGAATTTATCAGGGAAGTAGAGGTCAATGGCAGCCTGGGTAGCAGTGACCATGAAATGATTGAGTTCAAGTTGATGATTAAAGGAAAGAAGGAAAGAAGCAAAACACAGACCCTGGACTTCAGAAAAGCAGATTTTGTCTCCCTCAGGGAACTGATGGGCAGGATCCCTTGGGAGGCTGATCTGAAGGGGAAAGGTGTCCAAGAGAGTTGGGTGCATTTTAAAGAAACCCTGCTAAGGGCACAGGAAGATACAATTCCAATAAGGAGAAAGCACAGCAAATGTGGAAGGCGCCCACTGTGGCTTAACAGAGAGCTATGCACTGAGCTGAAGCATAAAAAGGACGCTTACAGGAAGTGGAAGCTAGGACAGATGACTAAGGAGGCATATAAAGACATTGCTCGGGACTGCAGGGATAAAATCAGAAAGGCCAAAGGACAAATGGAGTTGCGACTAGCAAGGGATGTGAAGGATAACAGGAAGGGGTTCTACAAGTATATCAATAACAAGAAGAGGATCAGGGATGGTGTAGGTCCCTTACTGAATGGGGCAGGCATCCTCGTGACAGAGGATGAGGAAAAAGCTGAAGTGCTCAATGCTTTTTTTAGTTCAGTTTTCACAAGCAAGGTCAGCTCCCAGCCCACTACACTAGGTACGGGGGACTGGGGAGAAGAAGAGAGGCCCTTGGTGACAGAAGGTCAGGTTAGGGACTGCTTAAAGAAACTAGATGTACACAAGTCCATGGGGCCGGATGAACTGCATCCGAGGGTGCTGAGGGAGCTGGCTGATGAGATAGCAGTACCGTTGGCCATTATCTTTGAAAACTCGTGGCAAACGGGGGAGGTGCCAGAGGACTGGAAAAAAGCAAATATAGTACCTATCTTCAAGAAAGGCAAAAAGGAGGATCCAGGGAATTACAGACCTGTCAGCCTCACCTCAATCCCTGGAAAAATCATGGAGCAACTTCTCAAAGAATCCATCCTGAAACACTTGGAGGAACGTAGAGTAATCAGGAACAGTCAGCATGGATTTACCAAGGGTAAATCATGCCTGACCAACCTCATCGCCTTCTATGATGAGATGACTGGATTTGTGGATGCGGGAAGAGCCGTTGATGTGATATACCTTGACTTTAGCAAGTCTTTTGATACGGTTTCCCACAGCATTCTCATTGGCAAATTAAGGAAGTATGGGTTAGATGCGTGGACTGTAAGGTGGATAGAAAACTGGCTAGAACAACGGTTTCAGCGTGTAGGAATCAATGGCTCCATGTCAAGTTGGCAGGCAGTAACAAGTGGTGTGCCCCAGGGGTCGGTCCTGGGGCCAGTTCTGTTCAATGTTTTCATTAATGATCTGGATGATGGGATAGATTGCACACTTAGTAAGTTTGCAGATGATACCAAACTGGGGGGAACGGTAGACACCCTAGAGGGCAGAGACAGGATTCAGGGAGACCTAGACAAACTGGAGCAGTGGGCCAAGAGGAATCTCATGAGGTTCAACAAGGATAAGTGTAAAATCCTGCACTTGGGACGAAAAAACCCCATGTACTGCTACAGGCTGGGGAGTGATCAGCTAAATAGCAGCACTGGAGAAAAGGACCTGGGAGTCATGGTGGATGGGAAGCTGGATATGAGTCAGCAGTGTACTCTTGCTGCCAAAAAGGCCAATGGCATACTGGGCTGCATCAGAAGAAGTGTTACCAGCAGATCAAGGGATGTGATCATTCCCCTCTATACTGCACTAGTGAGGCCACATCTGGAATACTGTGTCCAGTTTTGGGCTCCCCACTACAAAAAGGACATGGACAAATTAGAGAGAGTCCAGAGGAGGGCAACCAAAATGATCAAAGGGCTGGAGCACAAGCCCTATGAAGAAAGACTGAAGGAACTAGGCTTATTTAGCCTGCAGAAGAGAAGACTGAGGGGGGATTTGATAGCAACCTTCAACTACTTGAAGGGTTGCTCCAAGGAGGAGGGAGCTCGACTGTTCTCTGTAGTAACAGAGGGCAGAACGAGAAGCAATGGCTTCAAGTTACAGCTGGGGCGGTCCAGGCTGGATATTAGGAAAAACTTCCTTACTAGGCGAGTGGTGAAGCATTGGAATAAGTTGCCTAGGGAGGTGGTAGAATCTCCATCTCTGGAGGTGTTCAAGTCCCAGCTGGACAAAACACTGACTGGGATGATCTAATGGGAGTGGTCCTGCTTTTTTTGGCAGGGGGTTGAACTAGATGACCTCGTGGGGTCCCTTCCAACCCTATGATTCTATGATTCTATGAACAGCAAATTCTACTGGCTGGGGTTAGCCTGGAGTATATCTTAAGGGGGACATGGTGGTGGGTTAGTTTGGTTTTGGCCTCCCACTTGTTGGATCCTGTGCAGTATATTTTGTGAAATCTTCATCAAGTCATTCAACCTCTCTCTGCTTCAATTACCCATCTCTAAAATGCTTCCCTGCATCACAGAGTGATTGTGATAATAAATTCATACAAGTCAGTGGGGTGTTGAGATACTGTAGTGAAAACGTTGCTCTTATAAGTACTTAGTTTTAGTAGAACATCAAAGATGAGAAGTTCAATAATGAGTGATTCAATAATTAACAAATAACACTAGATTAAGTATTAGTCACATTCTATTTCAATACAAATTGATAACATTGATTTAATCCTCCAAACACATGCTATGGGGTGGAAATCATTGGTACTGTGCCAGATGGCATGTTTTGGGAGATTTGGGTCCTGTGCTCCATAGTTATTTACCGCAAATTAGTATAGTCTTTATAACTTAAATCTCAATTTTGTAAATCAGTCACACATGAAAGAAACTAGTCTTTTATGCCTTTGATCAGTCATGTTTCCCTCAAGGTAAAAAAAAATGCAAACAAATTGTCTTGTGATTTGTAATTAAACTGCACTCTTGAACACTTTGCCAGAGACTGGATAGGAGAGTTGTCTTTTCAAATTGTGTCAATTAAATAGACTTAGATTAAGTGTTAAAACATTTGGTGTTTCCCAAAAATTTAGCAGTTTATTATTTATAAACAACTTAAAGACTTTGTTTAGGCAAAGCTCTAATATTACAGAGGTTTGTGTCTGTGTAGGATTGAGTAAAAACTGATGCATCAGTTCTGCCACACTTGGAGACCTAGAGTGGTGTCCTGCTATAGACAAAAACATACTTCCTTTGGGCAGAATGCTACAGCTTTTAGGCCCTTTGAATAATATTGTTCTTATGAACTCAGTCTCATTGAATCATAAAAATGTAGAAGGACTTTGGGAGATCATCTAGTTCGGACCCCTTCTGCACTGAGGCAGGGCCTAATACACCTAGACCATTCTTGCAGGTGTTTATCTAACCTGTTCTTAGAAACTTCCAATGATGGGGATTCCAGACTTCCCTTGAAACTGTATTCCAGTGCTTAACTACCCTTATAGTTGGATTTTCCTAATATTTAACCTAAATCTTTCTTGCAAAAAATTTAACCCATTGCTTCTTGTCTTATCTTCAGGGGACATGGTGAATAATTGATCATAGTCTGCATTAGAACAGTCATTAACATACTTGAAAACAGTTAAGAGGTTCCCTCTTAGACTCCTTTTCTCAAGACCAAGCATGTCCAGTGTTTTTAAACTTTCCCCAAGGTTCAGGTTTTCTATACCTTCTATCAATATTGTTGCTGTTCTCTGGATTCTTTCCCATTTCTGCATTAATCATCTCTAAAGTGGTGATTAGAGTAATTCCCTACCTCAGGTTAGTTGTAAGATACTCGGCTGCTGAGGTAGCTAGGAGCATAGAAATACCAAAGGGGAAGGAGACAGGTTGCATGAGTTGCTAATTATCTCTGAATTCTGGGGAAGCTCTGACTCAAATCTGTATCTGAACTGTGTAATTCAGGTCCATTTCTAATATAACAACCCAAATGTAGTCATGCCCAACAGTGAAATATCTGTTTTTGGGTTTTTCTTCAATCAGAAAGAGCTTCCTCCTTTGGCAAGCTGTGAAAACTGCTGTGGGTCAGCAAGTTGAGCCTGATATGGGAAACTGTTTCTAATGTGTAGGTAGTACAGGTATCCTCAATAATCCAGTCAAGCATGTGTCAATGGAGACTTCAGAGAATGCTGTGTGAACAATGATGTGTTTCATTAAAGGTGTTCACAGATTCACAATTTGAAAATGTGAAACAAGTGAGGTAATTGTCACAAGTTTGTCAGTGTGGACTGAGTACATGGCCCATCTCTCAGTTGTATTTTTAATAGCTGCCTGACAGCAGATGAGCAAGTCTCTGCCACAAAAGCAGTCTTACTGAAGCCATTTATTCAAACTCAAGTGTATGTCTGTCAAGTTTTGGAATTTCTATCATATTATTTTGCAGAGAACGTCTAACACTCACTGTAGCTGGTATTGTGACACTGTACCACTATAGTCTATCTATAGTTCCCCAAAACCAGCCAAACAAAAACCCCCTGGTAAACATCTGCTTTTGCATGGTCAGAGCCAATCCCTCAGAGCTACATACAACATCCTTTGTGGATAAATTCTGACAGATGTCACTCAGCTGCTGAAGTAACTGTGAGTGGTCTGTCTTATGAACTGGCCCATAACTGTTTTGCATTGCCTGTGTGTCAGTGATGCTTGTATTGCTCGTGTGTCAGTAATATCTGAAAAACCCCACAAATTTTAAATCCTTCACTTACTGCTCCCAGTTCATAGGCAAAGAGCCAAGGCACAGAGCAATGACGTAAATGAGCTAAGGTCATAGAGGAAGTGTGCCACAGAACCAAGAAATGGACCCAAAACTAGTGCCTTAAAAACAAGCACCCTCCCCTGAATGTGGAGGTTATCAAATGGCTAATACTCTGCTGAGGCTATTGCACCCCTGATTGGTAGAGTGTGACTTCTGCCATAGGGGAGAAGAGAATGCTGGTTGCTGTCATAGGCTATGTTTACACTACAAAAGCTAAGTTGACATAATAAAGTCTACTTAAAGTCGACTTTATTAAGTTGACTTAGTGAGTCCACACTTCTCTTAAGTAGACTTAATGAAGTTGGTTAAGTTGACTTAAGAAAGTGTCCTCATAAAAATATGTGTTGCATAAGTTGACTTAAGCAGGCACATGTTATTAGATAGGGTTCCTTAAGTGACTTAGGTGGCCACATTTTGTTACGTCGACTTAATAAAGTTGACTTAATGCCTCAGTTGACTTAAGTCAACTTAAGGGCTTCCATAATAAATGCCAAATGTGTCCAGGGCTTTGCTTAAGTTAACTTAAGCCTCCTTAAGTCGATTTAAGCCCCTAGTGTAGACATACCCATAGAGTGGTCATTTAACTCTTCTTTAAGGAGTCATTTTTTGAGATGAAGGATCACGCCAATTATCACATCTTATTGTATTACCACTCATTTCAGGGAAGGTTGCTTAAAAAAACCATTTGGTGCCACCCAGAGTCCTGTGATTTTATGATCCTTTGGATCCTTGCTTTCAGTCTGGGAGTCACACTGGTGTCCTTGCTGATTCTCTTCAGCCTGTCAATTTCCAAAGGGATAGCCATGTTAGTCTAGTCCAGCAGGAAAAAAACAAAAACAAAAACCCAAGGTGTCGTGTGGCACTTTAAGACTAACAGATTTATTTTTCACATGAGCTTTTGTGGGAGAAAATCCAAATTTGTCAGATGCTTCAAAGATGGATGAACTTATTCCATTTTGTAAGTTCACCCATCTTCGAAGCATCTGACGAAGTGGGATTTTCTCCCACAAAAGCTTACGTGAAAAATAAATCTGTTAGTCTTTAAGTGCCACATGACTCCTTGTTTGTTTGGTTTTTTTCTCTTCAGTCTGCCAGCAGTGTCTGATTCTAAGTACCATAAAGCTTTGTTAACTTGTCTGTGGCACTGGTGCGTGTGGATGGGGTTCTGTTCCATCTCTCATTCTTCTCTGACTGAGATGGGATTAGTCCAGGCTTCCTCAATGTTTATCTAAGAATTGGAGGGGAGAGAGCTGGTTCGAAGTTCAGTCCAGACTACATGGAGTTGACACCTTTCACGACTTTCAATTAAAAATTTGCTGTCATTACCACTTATCAATTCAGTGGCACCATCGCTCTTTACAGGGCCTGGTAGATATTTTCCAAAGGGATAGCCGTGTTAGTCTAGTCCAGTAAAAAACAACAAGCAGTTGTGTGGCACTTTAAGACTGCCTATGAGTTCTTTGATGGTGGCTGAACCTGACTCTCAAGTGACAGTTCTTTTCACAGGAATGGCACTCCTAGCAATGCCCCAAAACTAATGAGCCAATTCTTTCCTTCTCTGATGCAAATCATCACAAAGCTTGATCCAGTCTGGCTCACAATGCCTCGCTCCATCTAAAGGCTGACTGCTAACCAGAGTGGCATTCTGCACTCCTTTCCCAGTCATCCACAGAGATTCTGAAGGATACTAAGTCATCTTTGCAAGCATCCCAAAATCTGCACAGCAGTCTGCCTCTCTTTCTAGACCCTTTGTTAATTGAAGAGTATTGCACTCTCTTCAGGGTCTTGTAATCCAGCATTTGCTTGACATGTCCAAGCCACATGAGTCTTTTCTTACTAATCAACATTACCACTGACTGACCAGTATGATTTAACACTTCTACATTTGTCGCCCTGTCTTGTCATTTTACCCAATGAATTTCATGCAAGCATCTAATATGAAAGCTGTTTAGTTTTTTGGAGGAAGTAATTCATGTTTCTGAGCCATATGGAAGAGTGGATAAAACTCGTGTCTCATAAATACAGACTTTCACATTAGCAGGCAATTTATCACTCTAGGCTCTGTCTTGCAAAAGACTAAAGTTCATGGCTGCTTTGCCAATTCTTCTAGTATAGCCAGTATCAAGATCTGCTAACAGTAGAGCTAAGATAACAAAATTGGGTCAACAATGTCTGGATGAATATGGTGATACATGAAGCTGGTTCTAAAGAGCATTCGTGCAGGGTAACAGTCATGAATCAGAGAACTTGATAGTAAGATGTCGTAGGGCATGAACACTGTGAGCCACAAGGGTTGCATGATTTGAAAACAGCAGATCCTTTATGATGATCTCTTTGACCTTTGTCCTAGCTCTGAACCTTGTGACATTAAACAAACCCTCGATCGTATCTGGTGCTAGGTCAGATACCCTCTTGAACATCATGGAACAAATGTTGAATCAGGCATGAGAAGCAAATGGGGGAGCCAGCACACAGTCCTGCTTCACTCTATTGTTAATGTTAAATGAGTCAGGCTCTTGGTTTAATACCTCAACAATTTGGAGCGAGTTTCTGTGGCAGCATCCAACAGGCAGCTGTTGTAGGTGACAGTTCATGGTTGTATGAGGGCATGAAAAGGCCATTGGGCAAGTAAAGAACAAGACAACTCCACTGAGAAATCTGACTGACAGTATCATAACAGATAAAGGGAAGCAACAGAAGAAGTGGATTGAGCACTGTGGAATAATACACTCAAGGAAGTGTATAATAGACTAAGATGCTAGATGAATCGCCTGGCTTTGAAGTTATGACTTTGCTGGATGCCAAACCTACGCTAAAAGAACCTGAACAAAGCATCAGGATCTGACGGTTTTACCCGCTGAAATCTACAAATGTGCAAACAAAGATTTGTTGCAAAAGTTGCACAAGTAATTGTTATTCTGTTGGAAGAAACAAACAGTTCTGCAAGATTTTAAGGATGCTTATTTCATCCAACTCTCTAAAAGCAAAGGAGATGGAAGTGACAGTAATAGCCACAGAGGTGACAAGTTTCAGAGGGGAAAAAAAACTAATGCTGTATTCTTTTATCTAGACTTCAAACATTGGTTGAGAGAATCTAGCCAGAGTCAGTGTGGCTTCCATTCAGAAAGCTCCACCACAGACTTGGTCTCTTCTCTAAGACAACTGAAGAAATAGTGCAAAGAGAAGTGTATACTACTTACTGTAGCATAAAAATTAAGGACACAGATTTCATTCTCAGGACATGTCTGCACTGCAGTGCAGTTTGCACTAAGAGAGCATGAACAGCAGTGAGTGTCAAAGAGCACTGTAATTCTGTGTTGATGCTCTGGACACAAATTTCAACATCCTGAGATTGCAATGGATGATACTGCCAGTGTCCCCTTTCCCTAGTGAAAAGATCTTAATAGGCTGTCAGTCCTGGAAGCATAATCCAGACAAAATGGAGCTGATGTTATGTTATTGGGAAAGGTGGGGGAAGGATTATCTGGGCATGGAATAGGCAAGATTCTGCCCTACCTCATGCTTGATGTGGCTGTAATAAAGTCAGCAACAAAACTCAAAATCAGCTGGTGCAAGATTGGATTCCTATGAAGGTTTTTGCTTTTACATAACTGATTTTCTGTGGAGTTGCACCTAGTTTGCACCCCTCTGAGAAGAAAATCAGGGCCTTAGGGCTGGGTAAATAAAACAATCAATAAACAGACAAGTAATGGTTTATTCCAGTCTCAAATTCATGGTAAATACCACATCTTGAGTAATGCATGCAGATCTGGTGACCCCATCTCAAAAAAGATTTATGAGAATTAGAAGAGGTACAGAAAAGGGGTATGGAATAATTAGGTGTATGGAAAAGCTTCCATATGAGGAGAGATTAATAAGAGTGGTTTCAGAGTGGAGCCATGTCGGCACCTGAGAGACTAACAAAAAATTGTTTTGGACATGAACTTTCCTGGGTTGGATCCTCTTAGTAAGATGCAATATTATCCCATGGAACTCGTTGCCAGAGGATGTTGTGAAGGCCAAAACAATGAGTTCAAAAAAGAACTAGATAAGTTCATGGAAGATAGGTCCATCAATGGCTATTAGTCAGGTTGGTAGGGATTGCTCTTTACCAAAAACTGCAGCATCTGATGAAGCGGGCTCCAGCCCATGAAAGCTTATGCCCCCAAAATTATTTTGTTAGTCTTTAATGTTATGTCTATATTGCCAAATTAGTTCAGACGAAAGAGGCTTAGTCAGGACTAATTTAGCTCTTGGCTATACTAGGCTTTGCCTAGTCTGAACTAAGAAATTTCTTAGCTTGGACTAGGGAAAGCTTAATACGAACTACTTAGCACCAAGGGTTCATATGGACTTCCCGCCTTTGTTCGAACTTTCGAACTAAACATGGGCAAGACTAAAACTAAGTCTTAGTTTGAACTTAAAAAGTTTGAACTAAGCCATTAGTTCAAACTAGCCATGCGTTCTAGTTCAAACTAAAACTTTAGTTCAAATGTGAATGCGTGACTAGTTCGAACTAAAAAGCCACAGTTAGTTTGAACTAGCCTGAGGTTAGTCTGGGCTAACCTTGGGCTTCTTTAGTTTGAACTAGCAAGTCCAAACTAAAATTGGAGATGCATACATAGTCTAAGGTGCCATAGGATTCTTTGTCGATTAATCAGACTGGGACTTTTCAGCTTGGAAAAGAGACAACTAAGGGAGGATATGATACAGGTCTAGAAAATCATGACTGTTATGGAGAAAGCAAATAAAGAAGTGTTGTTTCAATCAATCAATCAAATCATAGGGCTGGAAGGGACCTCATGAGATCATCAAGTCCAACCCCCTGGGAATCGAACCCAGGACCTTCTGCATGTTAAGCAGAGGTGTTTTATTCCTCCTAACACAAGAAATAGGGGTCACCAAATGAATTTGAGAGAACAAAAGGAAGCATTTCTTCACACAGTGCGCACACATCCTGTAGAACTTCTTGCCAGAGGATGTTGTGAAGGCCAGGACAATAACAGGGCTCAGAAAAGAGGTAGATATATTAATGGAGCATAGGGCCATCAATGACTATTAGCCAGATTGGCAGGGATTGCTGTTTGCCAGAAGCTGGACATGGGAAATAGATGGATCATTTAATGATTACATGTTCTATTCATTCTCTCTGAAATACCTGGCATTGGCCACTGTCAGAAGACAGCATACTGGCCTAGATGGACCAGTGAGCTGACTCAGAACGGGCATTCTTATGTTTTTATGTTGACTATACCTCACACTTAAATTTTAAACAGGTTCTGATTTTACTATGATAGTCTGGTATATTTATTGCACATAATGATCCCAGAAAATGTAATAAAGAACAAAGTTGTGCTAATAAGGTTGACAAATCCCTCACTGTGTAATTGCAAACAACGTAGTGCATATAGAGTTAAAATTCATTTCCCATATGGAATGTGGCACCATTTGACTTTCATCTGGAAGAAAAATTTTAGCTATAGTCTAGGTAAATGAGACAGTAAGTCTATGAAATACAGCTGTTCATCAGCCTCAATTGGTTTGTGTTTGACTTCATTGATTTCTGCCCAGAACTATTTGTTTTTAAGCTCAGAGGAATGAGAGGAGTGTAACTGAAATTATCAGTGATTGTAACTTGGCTATTTTATTCCTTTTATTCTAAGACACTTATTACCTTTAACACTTATCATTATTGTTTATGTATATTACAGATACACCTAGAGGCCTCAAGTAATATTGTGGCCCTGTTGCACCACCTTGAAGAATTTACATTATAAATAGACATGACATACGCTGATGGACAAGACTGAGACCACTGTCCAATATTTGTTTGTTTGTATTCTGCTGTTTCACTGTCTGCAGCTACCTCATGTCTTATAATTAGATTATAAACTTTCTAGGGCAAAAGGTTTTTTTGTTGTGTGTTCATACAGCACCTTGCACAATGGGGTCTTGGTCCATGACTAGAGTTCCTGGGTGCTATGGTGATACAAATAACAAAAGTCAAAAGGCATAAAAGTGGAAATGGAGAGTTGAAGTGATTTGTTCAAAGTCACACAACAGATAATAGCTAAGCTAGGTGCAAGACTTGCATGTCCTGACACAATTCCTTAAACCACTCTGTGGTCCACAGTCACAGACAGCCTTTCTGCTCCAGATGTGGGCACTGACTGCCCGCTTGATAAGTGATGCCCTAGAAATTCAATAGCTATTTTAGACTTTTCCCTTTGGGTATGTCTACATTTACAATTTAATTCAGATTAATGAGGATCAGTTCACATTAAATAAATGCATGGTCACACTGACTTTCATTAATTTAAACCAAGGAATGCCTTAGTTTGAACTGATAAAAGCTAACTTTGATGTTATGAAACCTAGTTTAACTTCAAAATGATGGTTAATTTGAACTCATTAGCACGCTACATAATTCAAAAGTAGCAAGTCCTGTGCATGGACATGATAGTTCGATTTAGGGTTTCTAGTGTGGCCATGTTAATTCGAATTAATTAGTCTGCATTAAGTTAAGTCGAACTAACCTTCTAAGTGTAAGCATAGCCTTTGAGACCATTTATGTTGCAGTCACTGGTTAAACGGAACTCTAAAACCTGTATTTTAATGTAAATAGCTCTTGAATGATTAGAAGTAACTAGCGATCAACTAGTATTAGCAGAGTACTATTTAATCTCTTCCTTAATTGATGTTTCTAGAAATCTAAGTAGATGCACCTACTTTTAGGTATGAGGTCTCTGTGTTTTAAGATAAGGTCTTCTAAAAATAAAGAATAGGGCGTTTATGTAACTGTTCCTTAGGCTTAGATGATCCATTGCTGATATCACTCTTATTTACTGTTCCAGAGATTACTTCCATTTTTTAGAGCAACCCTCGTTCTCCTTACAGAGATCTAGAAATGCTAGAATTGAAGAATAAATGAGGAGATTTCCAAGAGAAGTCTTATGAATAATCCATAGAAGTCAACCAACTACCTTCCTTTATAAGACGGTTTGGTCAGGAAGCAAGGCCAATCTATTTGACCAAGTAGGATCTTCCCAGATGTTTTGGATCTGGTTAAGTCTCCATCCTCTGTGGAAGGGAGGTGAGGGCACAAAGTGGAAGGAGCATTGACTCCACTCTCTAACTGCAGTTGAGATATGTAGGAGAAGGGAAGTTGTACCATTTCAAGCGTGACAGAAATTTACTCTACCTCTTCCTCCCTCTTGCAATCCAGGCAGCCTTCCTCTGAGGAACATCCTCAGGCACTATGCCATGGAGGTGTATTCTTACAATGGTGCAGCTTACATAGCACCTCCTGTTCTTTTAGTGCAATCTAGCCCTGCTTCACATTTCTATAAGTAACTACTTCCTAATACTTCACTGGCATATATATGCACTCAGTGTTTTTACCACATTGAGAGAGATACCTGGTGCCCATCTTAGCATCCAAAGGGAATCAGATTGAATACACTGATTTTCTTCCAATAGAAATGGTAGAGGGCATGATCCAAAGCCCTTAAAACTGGCAGGATTCTTCCTATTCACTTTTTTGATCTGAAAAGCCACCCTGCTCTAGTCAGTGGTATAGAGTCACCAAGCAACCAGTATTACTATTCTTCATTTGATTCCCCTTTTCATTCCCTGTGTCCAGGCGTTGGCTGATGGTGACCTAGAAGGAGTGACAAGAAGAATGAAAGGATGAAAACAGGAATTTCAGCATTATTCTACTGCATTCCTCTCTCATACTTCTCATCTCCCCAGCCTCCTCTTGTTTTGACATTTTCTATTTTCATCACTTTGCAGAAAAGTGGCTCTCCTGCAAACATATATATGTTAACACCTGGATGCCCAAACTTTTTTACAGCATGTCTCTTTTGTTCGTTGAGCCCTTGTAGCAGAATTTGCTAATAGCTTAAACATGCATTATCCAGGTCAGTGAAAAAATGACATCTCCTGCTAGTGATGTGGAATTTCTTGTTTTTCCTAGCAGCACTAATAAAGGCTCACTTACAATGACACTGCCTTCTCTCCCTTTTACTGACATTACACATTTCACAGTTTTCAATAATGTTCTTGACATGTTCTTTGTTTCATTGTTTCCTAAGCTCTTTTGGTGCTTTTCCGTTTCTTCCTTTCTTGCTCTCCCCATTGACAGTTTTCTTATGAAGTTCATTAGCTCCAACCTCCTATTCCTCCTCCACACTTTTGTATTTCAGTACATTTCCATTATACTTTTCCTTTCACTCTCGTTCTCCCCCCCCACTTTTTAAAATAGCTTAAATTGAGATTTGTGGTGATTTTGGGGCTAAGATGCAGAGTGTGAGAGAGCTGGAGAGATGCAGAAAGGCTGCTCCACATGAGTTTGATTAAAAGCTGGTAAACTATACCTTTTCCCTACCCTCCCACTTTGTCAGGTTTTGCATAATTCTTCTGAGTTTCATTTATTTTCTGTTGTTGAAATTAGGAACATTTCAAGCAGGTCTATACCTGATCTAATGGCCCACGCACAATACAGTGAAGGAGATTTGTATTGTGTCATCAAGCAAGTCATTCCAACTCTTTGTGCCTCTATTTTCCATTTAACTATGTGGTTAGGTTGTGAACAATTCCAGATAGGATCTGTCTCTTACAGAGTATATGTACAGCACCTAGCACAGTGGGTTACTGATCATGATTGAGAACAAGAATGTATGTAGTAAAATAAAAATAGTAGTTACTTGAAGAACATTTGTGTTTGGGGGGGGGGTGGGAGGCAGGCTGAAAGTTGAAGCTAGATTGCTGTATTAATCTTTAACAGTGAGCACTGGAACAACTTTCCAAGTGTCATGGTGGATTCTCTGGGGCTAGCCATTTTAGTCTAGTTCAGCAAACCAAACAAGGAGTTTAGTGGCCCTTTTAAAAACTAACAAATTTATTTATCATATGAACTTTCATGGGAGAAAATCCCATTTCTTCCTACACTTGAAGATGGAGAAATACAGATGAATGAAAGGAAAATAAATTCAGGGAAGTGTAAGTCATAGGATCAGGTCAGACCGTTACAGCAAATCAATGCAGTTGTTTAGATTCAAACAGTGGACAGCAGCATATAGGAGAGGAGTGAGGGGAAGAAGGAAAGCAAAAGTACCAATTCTAATGGGGGGAAAAAACATGGTCTCTATTTAACTGTAAGCTGAGGATCTCGATTCGGCATATGAATTCCAGTTACTCATATTCATAGAAATTCATACACAGATTCCCCAGTGTTTGAATCTAAGCTACAGCATTGATTTGCTGTTATAGTGTGACCTGATCCTATGACTTAACTTCTCTGCATTTATTTTCTTCCCAATCTATAAGTTCCCCATCTTCAAAGCATCTGGCGAAGTGGAATTTTCTCCCATGAAAGCTCATATGATAAATAAATTTGTTAATCTTTAAAAGTGCCATAGAACTCCTTGTTTGTTTTGCTGAACTAGACTAACCGATCTACCTCTTTGGAACTAGGCTCCTTGTTTTGTTTCCGTGGATTCTCCATCATGGGCAATTTTAAAGTCTGGGTTTAATGTTTTTCGTAAAAAAAAGGGGGGGGCAGCTCTAATTCAAAGGGAATTATTTTGGGAAGTAGCCAATAGCCTGTGTTATGCAGGAAGGTTGACTACGTGATCAGAATTGTCCCTTCTGGCTTTAGAATCTATTAAATCTGGTCTTGCGTGTATGTGTAGCATAATGGAGCTCTGACTTTGGTTGGAACGTCTAGGCACTAGTGCAATACAAACAATAACAACATAAAAGTCAGTATAAAATCCATGCTGGTTTTACCCTGTATGTTCCATAGATGCAAACACTTCAAGAGACCTCTCTTCCTGAGAAGTACATGCACCCATAGCACAGAAACATTTTCATTCAAATAATTCTTCCCAAAAAAACATAAATGAAGAAAATCTGAATATATTCAGGAAAAGAACTTAAGGAGACTGGTTCTTTTAAGCAATAACTTGAGTGGAAGGGACTTAGTACATGGTGATAAACAGCCCCACAACTTCCCAGAGGGCTGAGCAAGGGTCATAGCACAAGTTGTTTATCGCTGTGAGGGATTATTAGTGCCAAGGGGTATGGCCACACACACTTCTTATTTCGAAACAACAGAGGTTGTTTCAAAATAAGAAGTGCCATTGCCACACGACACACGGCCATTTCGAAGCAAGCAAACAGCTTGTTTCGAAATGGCCGTGGTTGTTTCGAAACAACTTAAACCTCGTTGGATTCCAGGCTGGCACTCACCCTGGCCTGGCAGCAGCGGTCTCCAGCTGCATGCCGGGGCCGCGCCCCCAGGTTTGGGGGCAGCAGGGGCTTTGAAGCCCCCGGGGTGAGGCGCCCCTCCGCCCCTCTCCTGGCAGGCACCTGCAGCCCCTGCAGGCACCGCAGGGTAAAGCGCCCAGCCACGCTTTACCCTGCCGGTGCCTGCAATCCCCTCCCCAGGCAGAATAGCATGTCCACACTGTGGACATGCTATTTCGCTGCCTTATTTCGAGGACACAGTTTTTTGTCCTCGAAATAAGGTGTTTCGAAATAATATGTTATTTCGAAACAGCTTGTTTCGAAATGTCTTGTTTCGAAACAAGCATACCCTGTGTGAACATAGCCAAGAAGACAGATTTTGAGGCATTTGAATTGCTGCTATAAAATGTCATCTTTGAAATAAAAATGTAAGTTTAAAAAGTATCTGTTGCCTCTTTGTTATAATTTAATTGTTGCAATGAGTGCTCCCTGTCAGCTGCAGGATGCTACTCTCAGTGTATCAGAAGGGAAGGCAATTAGCTACTGCAAACATCTCAACTCCAAGGAAATGCTGAATTTTGGTGTGGGGGGGGGACAGTTAACAAGCAAAGAAGTGACATTCTGAGCAGCCTGTTGTAGAAGAAACTTGCTGAACAAGATAGCTCATTTACATTCCCAGAGAACTATAGACTTTTGGAGAGTCAGTATCTCCTGATATAGCCCACTTCTCTGACATGTGTAATTGTTTTAAACCTTGTATATACTAGAGCAGGGGTGGCCAAACTTATCGAAATCAAGAGCCACACAAGTTGATTATTAAACCTTCGAGAGTCGCACTGAGGCATATAGCCATATACTTTTGCCTACTCCAAAATTACTAAGTTTAAAATTCATTGCACACTTTAATTTTGTCATAAAAAGAGGACAAATATTGATCCTACTAATGTCAGATTCTAATCATTACTTAGGGCTACCATGAAAATTAGGCCTATACAGTAAAAACTTAGCTTCTGGTCAGTGTAGAACACTGCAGGCTAGTGGTGAGTTCTTTAAAATCCTGACCATCCCGCACTTCTCCCTACCATCGTTGACCATGATGCGCTTCTCCCAACTGTACTGAGCTGGGGCTGATTTCCTAAATTGATTTGCTGATGTTCTTCTAGGAGCCGCAATTTTTAATTCAAGAGCCACATGTGGCTCCCGAGCCAGAGTTTGGCCACACCTGTACTGAGGAATTAAGTCAAAGCAAGTCAGCTTATACTGACCTCACTCAGTAAGTGTCTACACTAAAATTTTGCTCCTGTCAACGTAGCTTTCTCACTACACTGACTTAGGCCTAGTCCACACTGCAGTTTGATTGACACGTTATGCCAGTGTATAGCTACTGCTGTAATTAAACTGCTGTTGCATGTCTTCACTATGCTCCTTGTGTCAGTGAAGTGTGTTCACATTCTCAGCTCCTCTATTGACACGGGGGGGGGGCAGTGCACGGGATATGCATTTTACAACCAGCGGACTGGATTAACTGTGATTTATACCAGTGTAAATCCATGCTCTTCAGTGAGTTAATTCTTATTTTGTCAGTGTTTTTTCATCTCTCGCAGGCATGATGGTCTAAGGAGAGGGTATTCTGTGACAAGCTCACCCATCTGCCTGACCCTGTTGACCTGTGAAATGTCTAGTGGTGCTGAAAAATAAGGAAAATGTATATAGACCTTTTAGCAGTGATTACTTTGTGTTGGTGATTCTCTGTATTTAACAGTGCACAGTTCTGTGTTTGCATGGCTTAGGCAAATTCTTTTTTAGGGAATGACCTATGAAGAGATGCATCATGATTTTTATTCTAGGATAACAGAGGAAAATCTTGAAATTGTAATGGAAATGGTTCTCAGAAGAAGGACTTTGATCATAGAACATTAAGACCTGGCTAACCACGTATGTTTTATGGGCAATAAAAAGAATGTGAAGGAGAATGTTGTGCATCAGAGCGGAAAGCAGTATTATGTTATATAGAAATTTAGGTGCCTGTGCACAAATGTGGGGAGCCTGGGAAACAAGCAGGAAGAATTGGTAGTACTGGAGGAGACAAGGAACTATGATATAATTGGAATAACAGAGATGTGGGATAACTTGCATGACTGGACCTCTGCCATGGATGGGTATGAACTGTTCAGGAAGGACAGTCAAGGAAAAAGAGAGGGAGGAGTAGCACTATGTGTAAAAGAGCTCTATGACTGCTCAGAGCTCCATTATGGAAGTGGAAATGAGCCAGTTGAAAGTCTGTGGGTTAAGTTGAGAGGAGAGGGCAATGAGGGGGATGTCGTGGTGGGGGTCTGCTATAGACTTCCAGACCAGAAGGAGGAGGTGGATGAGGCATTCTAAAGGGAACTGGCAGAAGTTTCTAGATCACAGGCCCTGGTTCTCTAGGGGGACTTCAACTACCCTGACATCTGCTGGGAGGCCAATACAGTAGTACACAGGCAATCCAGGAAGTTTTGGAGAGTGTTGAGGACAACTTTCCAGTACAAATGCTGGAGGAACCAACTAGGGGCCTTGCACCTCTTGACCTACTGCTCACAAACAGAGAAGAATTGATTGGGGAAGTAGAAGTGAATGGCAAACTGCGCAACAGTGACCATGAGATGGTAGAGTTCAAGATGCTGATTAATGGAAAAAAGGAAAGAAGAAAAATGCAGACCCTAGACTTCAGAAAAGCAGATTTTGGCTCCCTCAGGGAACTGATGGGCAGGATCCCTGGGGAGGTGGATCTGAAGGGGAAAGGTGTCCAGGAGAGCTGGTTGCATTTTAAAGAAACCCTGCTAAGGGCACAGGAAGATACCATTCCGATGAGCAGAAAGAACACCAAATGTGGAAGGTGCCCAGTGTGGCTTAACAGAGAGCTCTGCACTGAGCTAAAGCATAAAAAGGAAGATTACAGGAAGTGGAAGCTCGGACAGATGACTAAGGAGGCATATAAAGATATTGCTCAGGACTGCAGGGATAAAATCAGAAAGGCCAAAGGACGATTGGAGTTGTGGCTAGGAAGGGATGTGAAGGATAACAGGAAGGGGTTCTACAAGTATATCAATAACAAGAAGAGGCTCAGGGCTGGTGTAGGTCCCATACTGAATGGGGCAGGTATCCTCGTGGTGGAGGATGAGGAGAAAGATGAAGTGCTCAATGCTTTTTTTACGTGTTTTCACAGGGACGGCCAGCTCCCAGCCCACTATGCTCGGTATGGCAGATTGGAGAGAAGAAGAGAGGCCCTTGGTGACAGAAGGTCAGGTTAGGGACTACCTAAAGAAGCTGGATGTACACAAGTCCATGGGGCCGGACGACCTGCATTTGAAGGTGCTAAGGGAGTTGGCCGATGAGGTAGCAGTACCGCTGGCCATCATCTTTGAAAACTTATGGCGAATGAGGGACATGCCAGAGGATTGGAAAAAAGCAAAGACAGTGCCTATCTTCAAGAAAGGCAAAAAGGAGGATCCAGGGAATTACAGACCTGTCAGCCTCACCTCAGTCCCTGGAAAAATCATGGAGCAGGTTCTCAAAGAATCCATCCTGAAACACTTGGAGGAAAATGGAGTGATCAGGAACAGTCAGCATGGATTCACCAAGGGTAAATCGTGCCTGACCCACCTCATTTGCCTTCTATGATGAGATGACTGCATTTGTGGATGCAGGAAGAGCCTTTGATGTTATATACCTCAACTTTAGCAAGTCTTTTGATATGGTTTCCCACAGCATTCTTGTCGGCAAGTTAAGGAGGTGTGGGTTGGATATGTGGACTGTAAGGTGGATAGAGAACTGCCTAGAGTAACAGTTTTAGTGTGTAGGAATCAATGGCTCCGTGTGTAGTTGGCAACCA
Source organism: Podocnemis expansa (assembly GCA_007922195.1). Taxonomy (NCBI): domain Eukaryota; kingdom Metazoa; phylum Chordata; order Testudines; family Podocnemididae; genus Podocnemis; species Podocnemis expansa. The sequence goes on along the minus strand of ML681972.1, from coordinate 50,100,860 downwards.
GTAACGAGTGGCATGCCCCAGGGTCGGTCCTGGGGCCAGTTCTGTTCTACATTTTCATTAATGATCTGGATGATGGGATAGAGTCCACACTCAGTAAGTTTGCGGATGATACCAAACTGGGGGGAATGGTAGACACCCTGGAGGGCAGGGACAGGATTCAGGGAGACCTAGACAAATTGGAGCAGTGGGCCAATAGGAATCTCATGAGGTTCAACAAGGACAAGTGCAAAGTCCTGCAGCTGGGACAGAAAAACCCGATGTACTGCTACAGGTTGGTGAGCGATCAGTTAAGTACCAGTACTGTAGAAAATGACCTTGGGGTCATGGTGGATGTGAAGCTGGATATGAGTTAACAGTGTGCTCTTGCTGCCAAAAAGGCCAATGGCATACTGGGCTGTATCAGTAGAAATGCTGCCAACAGGTCAAGGGATGTGATCATTCCCCTCCCCAGCCAACAGGTCAAGGGATGTGATCGTTCCCCTCCCCAGAATACTGTGTCAAGTTTTGGGCTCCCCACTACAAAAAGGATGTGGACAAATTAGGAAGAGTCCAGCGGATGGCAACAAAAATGATCAATGGGCTGGAGCACAAGACCTATGGAAGAAAGACTGAAGAAACTAGGCTTATTTAGCCTGAAGAAGAGAAGACTGAGGGGGGATTTGATAACAACCTTCAGCTACTTGAAGGGATGCTCCAAGGTGGAGCCTGGAGCTGGGTGTGGGGTGTTCTCCCCTGCTGCCCAGCTAGCATCCATTGGGGTCCCTTCTCCTTATGCGTGGCTAAAGGATGGGTAGCTGGGCATGGGGATCCCATTCCCTGCTGCCCGGCTAGCATTGTGGGAGCCCACCTCCCAGCCAGCACTAAGGGAGCTGGGCACAGGAGTCTCTTCGCCCCCCTGTCTGGCTGAGCCTTAAGGCTGAAGCCAGGCAAGGGGTATGCCTTCACCTCCGCTGGGCTCAGGGAACCCAGAGCTAGTGGGGGATTCCTTTCCCCTGCTATGGGGCTGTTCTCTGGAAGAGCCAGGCAGGGTATTTGGGTGGCACCGTGGCCCATCTTGGAGGCTATGTTGTGACACCTACCATGGTACCCCTCTCCTAAATCGAACCAGCAAGTCCTGTCCATGGACATGCTAGTTCAGTTTGGGTTTCTAGTGGGGACATGTTAACTTGATTTAATTTACATTGATTTAATGACTGTTATATCGATTTAGCTTGAATTGATTTAAGTTAAATTGAGTTAACCTCCTTAGCGTGGACATAGCCAAAGAGAATAGAAAATGCTCAGCACCTTCTCAGGATCAGGTCCTAATAGTATATCTGGACTGCAGTTAAACAACTATGGTTGACTTGGGCTCACAGGCCTCTGGCTGCAAGACTTAAAAATTGCAGTGTAGACATTCTGACTCTCATTCTGGGGCCCTCTCCTCATTAAATCCTGGAGGTCTGTTCTGGAGTCTGAGCTCAGATATGTACAGTGCAGTTTGACATCCAGTAACCCAACGCCTGCAAGCCTCAGGCAGCTGAGATAGGCTAGCCAGGTGTGTTCACTTGCAGTGAAGACATACCTTTAGACCGTCAAAGGGATTATCAAACAGGTGTGGATTAAATTCAGTTTAAATTTAAATTGTTTGTTTTTCACATAGATACTGTGCAAAGGACCTGATTCTGTTTAATGAGAGTGTGATCTTTTGTGAAGTAGGAGGGTGTCACATCATCAATCTGTGGCATTGTGAGCCACTGGACAATGCTAGTACGTTCAAATATTGAGAAATCTTGCTCCCACACAGCCTTCCTCTTCCAGGTCAAGTACTCAGAGATTTGTCTCTTATAAAGCTAGAAGGGATGATTGAGTGTATTGAATCTGACTTCCTGAAGAACCCAGGCCATAGGACTAATATCTAGTAATATCTATTTGAATCAGACCAGATGTTTTATAAAAACATCCCACCTTGATTTTAATAATTTCTAGTCGTGAAGAATTCACCCACAGTCTTTTGGAAGTTGTTCCAATGGTTAATCACCTTCACTGTATTTCTAGTCTGAATTTGTCTAGTTTCCATTTCCAGCCATTGAAGAGTATTATACCTTTATCTGCTACAGCAGTGGTTCTCAAATTTTTGTGGGTTGCGACACACTTGGTGGCATATCATGGTTCTACAGGACACACCAGTTCACTCTTCCCAAGCGAAATCCAGCCATTTCTCCAGCTTTCCACGACACACTTAGTGCTATGTGGCAACAGTAGTGTGTCCTGACACAGTGGCTGAGAACCAATGAGCTAGACTAGAACCTACTGATAAATTTATATTCATAAACTTGATCATGTCATCACTAATCTCTATCCATCTCTCAAAACAGACATGAATAAATTATACAGATCTATCAGTCCTAGATTGTTTACCTTTGTTTCTACAGTGAATGTAAAAGGGGGAAGGGAGAAGATGCAGAATTTTTTTTACCTGAAATAACATGGCTGCCAACCTGAAAAGGCTGACAAGCAATGATCTACACATCAACACACACTTCAGTCAAAAGGAGTTGAGAGATTCTGCCAGAATACCCCTCACTACATAATGCCATATCAACTGAAAATGCTTGTGCTTAAAGTTCATGCAAAATAATTTATCAGGGGTTTTTTCTCTTGTTTCTAATCTTCAGAATGCTGCTGTGATGTGGCACTTCTCTTAAGAGAACCAGCACTCAGAAATGTGTGTTACACTATTGATTTCAAGTTCCCTATTTTTAATCAAGGCTGCTAAATCCTTTTCTTTACTTTATATTTTAAGCCTGCAGGTTCAATATGGGACTGCTCCTTATCCATTCACTGCTGGATATTGGATTGTATTCCTCAGGCAGCAAAATCATTAAGAATAAAAAAAAATTAGCCCTGTCCTACAAACGGAGTTTAATTGAATTGTGCAATTGAAATTTGACAGAGGCCAGATATGTAAATTGGTATTGAGAGCTCTATACTCTGGAAACACTGTGCTACAATAACTTTACTGAGTCTACCAATTTATGAAAAATCTTACATACTGCTGTATATCAAAACAAACAAGGAGTCCTGTGGCACTTTTAAAGACTAGCAGATGTATTTATCACATGAGCTTTCCTGGGAGAAAATCCAACTTTGTCAGATGCTTGAAGATATGAAATTTACAGAATGGGAGGCAAATAAATGCACAGAAGTGTAAGTCATAGGAACAGGTCAGACTGTAACAGCAAATCAAAAGTTATTTAGATTCAAACACTAGGGAACAGCATATAGAGGAAAGTGAGGTCAAATCAGCTGTTGTAATAAGAAAAACATCCATAGTCCATATTTAACCTTAAGGCAATGGTGTCAAATCTGTTTATGAATTCCAATTCCACAGCTTCTCTGTGAAGCATCGCTTTGTTCTCCATTTGTTTCATCACAACAACTAGTAAATCATCAGTGGAGTGATCAGGAAGATTGAAATGCTCACCCACCAGTTTTAGAATATTGTGATGTCTGATTTATATCCATTTGTTTCTTTGTGCATAGACTGTCCTGTATGTCCAATAGATAAGACAGGCAGGCGGCATTGCCGGCTTATGGTGGCATAAATTCTATTAGTGGATGACCAGGTGAATGAGCCCTTGATGGAGTAGCTGGTTTGATTAGGTCTTGTGATGGTGTCTTTTGTGTAGATATGTAGGCAAAGTTGGCATCATGGTTTGTTGTAGGGATATGTGCCTGCTCTAACATTTCTGTTGTTTGGTACGTAGTTGTTGGTGAGTATCTGCTTAAGGTTGCTGGGCTGTCTATAAACCAAGAGAGGTTTGAAAGCATGAGAGAGTGAGGGATGATCTTATAGAACAGACTGTAGATCCTTGATGATGTGCTGTAGAGAGCTAACTTGGGGGTTGTACGTGATGACTAGTGGCATTCTGTTGTTTTCTTTCTTGGGCTTCTCCTGTAGTAGTACTATATATCAATTACTTTATATTAGTGACCTTTTATATACTAGTAAAAAAACAACAAGCAGTTGTGTGGCACTTTAAGACTAACAGATTTATTTTTTGCATTAAAGTGCCACACAACTGCTTGTTGTTTTTTTACTGGACTAGACTAACATGGCTATCCCTTTGGAAATTGACTTTTATATACTACCATGCATTTTGCCTTAAAAAGGTGGATTCTGTGTTTTTTAATGTAAAAATTTAATTTGTATCAACTCCAGTGTAAACACAGAGTAACTCAAGTCAAGACCTCTGATGTAACTAAGATCAGAATGTGTTGACTTTTGGCTTTTCAGTAAATCTGTTTGCATACAGCAATCAGTGTCAGCTTTAGCAGTAGGCGAAACAGGTGGCCACCAGGGGCTCTGAGCAATAAGGGGACCCATCCTCAATTTGGTGGACAGTAAAGAAAATATAGAAAAATACAGAAATTGTTCCTATCTAGCAGAGCTAGTAGTGCTGGAAGCCTCAGCTCTTTTCAGTCTTGGATCATCAAGGCAAATTATCATTAGGAACTGTGTTTTGTCTGAACTGCATATTTCACCATTATTTGCCCATCACCTACACGCTGACATGCTAAAAAAGCAGGAGCAATTTCTTCATGACACCAATAGGCTGCACAATAGCAGGAATGTTCCCAAAGGTCTCATCTTTTAGTTCGTCAGTTGGGGGGGGTGTTACAGTCAGGGGGAAAGCACTGGAATGCCATTCCAGGGCCCACAGTTTTTAAGGGCCAGCGTTCCAGGGCCACTAAAACTAGACTAATGGGGCAGAAAGCAATGTTCCAGTGAGTTCCCCTTACCAGGGCCATCTGTCTCTAGTGGGGTTTGGGGCCTGGGACAATTGGCCTATGGGAGGAACTTTGGCTACACCCGTGCAAGCCCAGAGGCTGGCCCTGCACTCCCACCCCTCCATGGGCCAGTCCGAGGGCTGGGTTCTACTCTCCTGCCCTGCCACTGGACTGGCCCTTCCTCCCTTTAGGGCGGAACAGCTGGCCCAGGGCAGAGGCGGAAGAGTGGAGCCTGGCCTCTGGGGTGGCTTGCTCTGCCCCTGAGCTGACTCTTCCCCACCCTGGGGGTGGGGCAAGCTGACCCAGAGGTCAGTCTCTGCTCTCCCACCCCTCCCCTGGGCTTTCTGTTCTGCCCTAGGGATGGAGAGGGGCTGTGGGAAGAGCAGCCATGAGGCTCCTCGAGGATGGGACCGACCCTGCACCGGTGTCCTCCATGTCCTGACAGTGGCCGCAGGGTAAGAGCGGGGCTGGCAGGGGTGCCTGCATTGTTGCCTGTTGCCAGGATCTGCTGGCTGGGAGCCAGAATCATACACCCCACCCCATAGGTCCCCCATCCCCACTGCCCATGGATCCCAACAGCTCCCCTGCTCCAAGGATCTCATCAGCTCCCTGCTCCCCTCCCCACGGATCCCCCCACCGTCCCATAGACCCCTGCCCCATGGATTCTACTAGCTCTCTACCACTCCACAGACCCCCCCACTAATACCCTACTGCCCTGCCCCATAACCCTCCCACCAGTCCACCTTTACCCCATAAATCCCCACTCACTCCGCCACATAGACCCACACCAGCCATCCCCTACAGTCAAATCCCACCTTGCCTCACAGGCCCCCCCTCACCCCAGGGGCCACTGCATCAGCAGCCTCCCTGCCCTGCCTCATAAGCCCTGAACCAGCCCCCCTCCAGTCCCCATAGACCTCTCCACCTCACATCACGACCACACCATCAGCCCCCCATGTCGCCCCAGGGACCCCCATTTCACCCCAAGGGCCTCCCCACCAGCTCCCCCACTGCCCTACCTCATAGACCCCCCCCACCTTGCCCCAGGGACTCAGGGAAGTTGGCTAGGGGAAACAAGGATTCCTGTGGTCTTTTAAGATTAACAAATTTAAGTTCTCCTCTTCAAAGCATCTGACAAAGTGGATTTTCTCCCACAAAAGCTCATGTGATAAATAAATTTGTTAGTCTTTAAGACCATGTCTACAGTAGAAAATTAGTTTGAATTAAGGAGCCTTAATTCAATCTAATTTGAACCCTCTCTACACTAGGCTTTGCCTAGTTTGAGCTAAAAAATTAAAGCTTAGATTGAACTCATTAGTTTGGCCAGTTAATTCAAACTAACTGTGTAATTCTACCAAATTTGCCTATTTAGTTAGAGCTAGCACAATATAGACATGCCAGTTCAATAAGTCTGAACTAGTGGTTAGTTCAAAGTAACCACGTTTTTTTTAGTTTGAACTAACTTTTCATTTGAACTAACCATGCTTTTTTATTTCAAACTAAAAAGTTAGTTCAAACTTAAATAAGTGCAGCTAGTTCGAAAGAAAAGTTAGTTTGAACTAAAAAAACACACTTAGTTTGAACTAACTTTTGAATTACTTAGTTTGGACTAACCAAGTCTGAACTAAGATTTTAGGTGTAGATGTAACCTAAAAGTGCCACAAGAGTTCTTGGGGACAAGGAAACTGGGTGGGGGCTGACTAGTGGTGGAGGGGACTATGAAGGGCTGGAGTGAGGACTGGGTGGGGGCCTAGAGTGGGGTCTAGGGATGGAAGGGGCTGGGGGGCTGAAGGGAGTAGATTGAAGATGGGGGATCTGGAGGTGGGGAGTTAGGAGGGCAGGAGTGTGGACTTGGGGGTAGGAAGCTTAGGGAATGGGGATGGGGGCTGAGGAGGACATGGGGAAAGAGGTGTATGATGTGGGCACTAGTGCAAGAGGTTGGGGTGATGTGGATTTGAGGCTGTGCTTCATTTGTGAGGAAAGAGCTCATGGGGCTCAAAAAATGCCTACCTGGGCTGGGGACCGCACATGCATGAAGGGGGCCCAGAGAATATGGGAAGGGGACCTGGAGATTAGGAGGTTTCTGGGACCCGTCAAATTACACTTTAACCACTGCTTCACTGTGGCCATTTATTCTGCCATTTTTTAATCCTATTTGTGAAATTTTGCCTTTTCCTTTTATTTTTTTACCTGTTCTTCTTTTTGCCTTTTCCTCTGCCTTTGTGACAATTTTTCCTTTGGCTTTGGTTAGCTCAGGTTACCAGGTAGGTCCATATAGGCTGCTACATATAAATACAGTGCTGCCCTCAAGCAATCATTACAGCCGTGTGTGATGTCTCTGCTGTATGTCTTTCTTTTGGTAATTTTTCAGTCTCTTTTGAACTTACTAGTTAATATTTTTGAGGGGGCCAGAGTCTAATCAAGTTGAGCACTTCAGAGAATTTCATTGAAATTTAGTGTTTTTCATTTATAGCTATACACTATAAACCTTCTTTACACTTATTTTTATTTATTGTAATTATTTGTATTAAACTTGTAGTGCACATAAACACAAGCCTATATCAAAAATTTGTAAGATACGACTGCCAAAATTTTAAATGTGGTATTTTAGTTATTTTTGAACCACCATTATTTTTACCACTTTTTACTTGTAAATTAATGCACGTACTTTAAAAAAAAAAGTAAAAAGGTCATTTTAACTTTGTAGTTCAGCATTAGCTCATTTATGTTAAGTGAAAGATGATCAACTTAAAGCTTCATGATGGAAATATCTTTAAAAATATCATACCCAAGAATAATTTATGAATTCCAGAGGGATAGTCATCTTAGTCTGGATCAGCAAAACAAACAAGCAGCCCTGTCGGGGTAGGGGCAGTTAGGGCTGCGGGGGGACCGCGACCATGGGGAGTGTGGCAGTAAGGGCCTATAGGAGACCCTTTGGGGGCCCCACAATGGGCCTTTACTTATGGCCTCCAATTGCCTAAGGCTGCCTCTTACAGCAACATTACTCAACAGTTCAGGACTGGAAGTAAAGGGGACTACTCCATCACCAGTCGAAATACAGTCGCATTGTTCTTTATTCCTCTTTTCCTGATCTCCCCTCTTTTCTTATAGTTATCAGCAAGATCTATATGGAGCAAAATGAATACAGTCCATCCTCGATTTTCGGGACTATATGGGGGAGGAGGTGTCCGAATTTGGCAAAAGTCCGGAAAATTGAAAGAATAATATTATTTATTACTACGGTGCTGTATGCTGCACAATGTATAACAGTAACACTTTTATAACCTAATATAATGTGTAATGAACATATAATGTGTCTAATAAAATGAAATAAATTCAGTACTGTACAGTAATTGAAACATACAGTACATACTGCACATACAGTACATGCACTCATACATACAGTGCAGTTCAAAGATAAAGCAAATACAGTACAGTATTGTAAATAAAATACAGTAAATAAAAACACATTTTTAAATAAAAACACATTGCCAGAAAAAAACTTGACTTGTTTAAATTTTCTCATGTCGTACTGCATAGTGGTGACTCAAGAGTGTTTTTGCTCTGAGTTGGAATTGAACACTTCCATCCAAGGAAGGTAGGAAGTGCCTGAAAGGCTGAATGTGCTGGGAGCTGAGGACTGATCAGCCCTTGCAAAGAATGTGTCAAGAGTTGTTTGTTGGCTCTTTAGTACATGCTGGCGTTTAACAATGAGGTTCCTTAAATTTCTCATGCGCAGTTAGTGGCTTCTTATTTCAAGATCATCAGTGTAATCGATGAAATCAATGAGCATGTTGCAAGCCTCTCTTAATGCGGACAGTTTTGGCTTGAAAATCACTGATTCATCTTCATCACCACCATCATCCTGTGTCTCACCTTCAGCCATGATGGCCATTGCTATCTCCTCCTCTGTCATTGTACGATACCCTTGGTCGGTTTCGTCCATCTCCAACCATTCTGTAACAGCTTCCTCAGTTGTTTCTTTTTCACCAGCACGAAGGAAATTTCTGTGGAAGTCTGAAGTCTCAAATCCAACAAAATCAAAATCAACCTCAACATTATAGATCAATTTCTTCCAACAGTTACGCTGCTGCCCAGCTGAATATAGCCAACTTAATATAACGTCTCAAGTTTTGAAGCGTTTTCTGGCCACAGGTTTCTTCACCCTCTTCCATTTGCTCTTCATCCAAGACAACCGTAACTTCAGCCAAGAAGTGTCGTCGATAAAGTCATTTGGTGGCTACGATGATCCCCTGATCTATAGGTTGAATCAACGGTGTTGTGCTTGCTGGCAAATAAACAACCTTAATTTTCCTGCACTTGCTAACAAGTTTTGAAACATCAGGATGACGGGGGCATTATCCAACAATAATACTGCCTTCACATCTTCTTTCTTCAGCTTTCGCACCTCCATCTGGTACCGACGAATCTGTGGCACGAAATGTGCATGGAACCAGTTTGAAAATATCTCCCATGTGAACCATGCATTCACTGAGTTATAATAATAGATGGGAAGCTCATGCATAATGTCCTTTAGTGCCCGTGGATTACAGGCTGTGCCACCAATAACATTCTTGAGCCGATGCATTCCGTTAGCGTTCGCACACAGCAATGCTGATAGCCATTGTTTTGCTTTCTTTCTACCAGGTGCAGCCTTTTCTGTCTTCATTGCCAAAGTTGTTTCAGGAAGAGCACACCAAAACAAACCAGTTTCATCGGCATTGTAAACCTGAGCCAATGACAATCCTTCCATGGCTATGAGGTCATTCAAAAGTTTCCTGAATGGCTCAACAGCATTGTGATCAGCAGACATAGCCTCTCCAGCAACACGTTTTGAAGAAATGCCATGCCTCCTACAAAAACGCCATGCCCAGCCATCACTGGCTTGGAATGAAGTTTCAGGATTCATCTTCTTGGACAGCCTAAGGGCAGCTTCCTTTATCTCTGGCACTCAAACGGCAATGCCTTGTGCACGCATTTACATGAACCATTTCCATACCGCTTCATCTAGTTTTTCATCAGTAGGCAATTTCAAATGTTTTCTTAAAGAACCACCAGACAAAGAAACATCATCTGCATACTTTGATTTGTATTCTAATAGCTTTTCTTTGCTCTTTTTAATGTCAGAAACTATCTGTTTCTTAACACCGTACTCTGCACACACTTGCGCTACCGAAACCCCTCTGTTTAGTTTTTCTAGCAAGTCAAGCTTTTGACTAATGGGCAAATGCACTTTCTTTGGCTTACTACTACCTTTATCCACACTCTTTTCCACTTTTGGGGCCATTACTGTATTAAGTTGCAAAACCACTGAATTACTGTGTACACAAAAAGCACCGTATGCCGTCATGCGCACTCTCAGCTATACCGCATGATCCAAACGCACGTGACAAGGGAACTAGCTGCTGCCTCGCTGCATTCAAGAAACTACCAACGGAGAAGGTTGGATGTTTCTTTCTGAGACATAGTACTGTATCAAAATTGTTTAAAACATTATTTTATGCATTAATGAAGTTATTTTCTCCAAAAAAATTATTATGCTTAAAAATACATTTTTTTCAATATTTACTGTATGATTTTTGTGATGGTCTGAATCTTCCAAAGTCCAATAAATTGAGGACTGAAAAATCAAGGATGGACTGTAATTGACTGTAATTTGACCAATCAGGTTTTCCTCCCCCCCTCCACTAAATCATAGTCACAGTTTTCACAGTTGAAGCAATGTAAAGGATTTCACTGAGGAAATATTTGTCTTTCAGGGACCCTTGTAGGTGATGTGGGGGAGGGTGGGGAGATCAAAAAACCTTGCCTAATTTGTATTTGTTACCTTTTGACATTTGCAGCAGACTACACTAACTGAATGGATTATGGAAATGAAGCCAAACAACTAGCTTTAAATGTGTTATGCATAAAAGTGTGTAAGTGGCACCTAGCAGAAGTCAAGTGACAAAGTATAATAAATATCTGACATGTCCTGTAAATATGTGACACTCAATCAAAATCCATTTGAGTCACAAAACACTAAGGGCACAATAAAGTTTAATGGCACCATTTCAATTTCACCCATTTGCTTATGATGTTTTATTATTAGATCTTTCAGTTATAGATTTTCACCCTCTACAGTCACAATTTAAAGTATGAGGCATCAAAAATTGTATCAAAGGACTGACTACTACAGACATGAAAAATAGATTTAGTCTCTCAGTATTTATAATTTTCCATCCTTTTGGCACAGCCACAATTTGAGCTGAAGGCTTTCCAATCAATCAGTGTCCCTAGAAATATACAAAAAAGTTGTAAACGCTCTAGCCATCATTTAAGTATTGTGTGAAATACTGAGGATAGAGTTTATAAATAAGGAGATAAATAGAGGAAGCATAGGAAGAAATAAAATGGAGGAAACAAGCTCAAAACATAAGAACATAGCAATTCTTATGATGGTCCGTTTGGTCTAGTCTCTAGTCACTGACTGATGATCCTTGTTTTGGCAATTTTGGGATAATTTACCACTAGCGAAAGTTTCCTTAATCCTCTCTAGTCACAAATCAGCTCCTGCCAAATGGTGGGATGACCCTTTTAAGGGGGTTGGGTTTAGCTTTGACCTGTGACTAATTAGCTGACTCCCAGCTGGTTAACCAAAAGGCCAAGAAGTGGGTCACTTAAGGGAAGAACTACTGGAAGTTTTTACAGGACAGCTTGGGTCTGGGACAGACCCAGAAGGGGATGCCGGGGATATCTGTGATACACAGCAGTAGAAGGCTTTTAAGGTTATGCCTACATTACAATCAAGGATATGATGCAGCATGCATATGTAAACAAAACCCAAATTGGCTTTCATGTTGCTTTTGTTCACTGCTATTCTCGTTTGAACTAACTAGGTGAACAATAGCTCAGGTTACATCTCCAGACATGCTATAGTCACCATTCTGGTTGCAGGGACAATGGAACAGGACACAGTTTACATGTACTGATTGATGCTGAACTGTGATTGTGTTAAGCTTCAGCTGATGAATGAGCTGGTAAGTTTATCTGTCATCTTACACAAGCATGGAGAAGCTGAAGCAAGCATGGGATCTGAGACTGGGTTGGGGAGATACTGCTGCATGTCCTTGTTACAGCTCCCTTTCAAAATCATAGAATCATAGAACCATAGGGTTGGAAGGGACCTCATGAGGTCATCGAGTCCAACCCCCTGACAAAAAAAGCAGGACCACTCCCACTAAATTATTCCAACTAGAGTTTTATCCAGCCAGGCCTTAAACATCTCCAAAGACATAGATTCCACCACCTCCCAAGGTAGCCCATTCCAATGCTTTACAACCCTCCTAGTAAGAAAGTTTTTCCTAATATCCAGCCTCGATCTCCCCAGCTGAAACTTGAAACCATTGCTCCTTGTTCTGTCCTCTATTACTACTGAAAACAGCTGAGCTCCATCCTCCCTGGAGCATCCCTTCAGGTAGCTGAAGGTTGCTATCAACTCCCCCCTCAGTCTTCTCCTCTGCAAGCTAAATAAGCCTAGTTCCTTCAGTCTTTCTTCATAGGGCTTGTACTCCAGCCCCTTGATCATTTTTGTTGCCATCTGCTGGACTCTTTCTAATTTGTCCATGTCCTTTTTGTAGTGGGGAGCCCAAAACTGGTCATAGTATTCCAGATGTGGCCTCCCCAGTGCTGAATAGAGGGGAATGATCAAATCCCTCAATCTGCTGGCAATGCTTCTTCTGATGCAGCCCAGTATGGCATTGGCCTTTTTGGCAGCAAAAACACACTGCTGACTCATATCCAGCTTCCCATCCACCAGGACCCCCAGGTCCTTTTCTATGGTGCTACTACTTAGCTGATCACTCCCCAGTCTGTAGCAGTGCCTGGGGTTTTTCTGTCCCAAATGCAGGACTTTGCACTTGTCCTTGTTGAACCTCATGAGATTCCTATTGGCCCAAACCTCCAATTTGTCAAGGCCTTCCTGAATCTTCTGCCTGCCCTCCAGCATCCCTACCATTCCCCCAGCTTGGTGTCATCTGCAAACTTACTGAGTGTGCAATAAATCCCATCATCCAGCTCATTAATGAAAATATTGAACAGAACTGGCCCCAGGACTGACCGCTGGAGCACACCACTTGTTACTGGTTGCCAACTAGACATGGAGCCATTGATTCCTACATGCTGAAACCATTCACCTAGGCAGTTCTCTATCCACCTTACAGTCCACATATCCAACCCATACTTCCTTAACTTGCTGACAAGAATGCTGTGGGAAACCATATCAAAAACCTTGCTAAAGTTGAGGTATATAACATCAAAGGCTCTTCCTGCATCCACAAATCCAGTCATCTCATCATAGAAGGCAATGAGGTGGGTCAGGCACGATTTACCCTTGGTGAATCCATGCTGACTGTTCCTGATCACTCTATTTTCCTCCAAGTGTTTCAGGATGGATTCTTTGAGAACCTGCTCCATTATTTTTCCAGGGATTGAGGTGAGGCTGACAGGTCTGTAATTCCCTGGATCCTCCTTTTTGCCTTTCTTGAAGATAGGCACTATATTTGCTTTTTTCCAGTCCTCCAGCACCTCCCCCATTCGCCATAAGTTTTCAAAGATGATGGCCAGCGGTACTGCTACCTCATCGGCCAACTCCCTTAGCACCTTCAAATGCAGGTCGTCCGGCCCCATGGACTTGTGTACATCCAGCTTCTTTAGGTAGTCCCTAACCTGACCTTCTGTCACCAAGGGCCTATCTTCTTCTCTTCAATCTGCCATACCGAGCATAGTGGGCTGGGAGCTGGCCCTCCCTGTGAAAACTGAAGTAAAAAAAGCACTGAGCACTTCAGCCTTTTCCTTATCCTTCATCATGCGGATGCCTGCGCTATTCTGTAAGGGACCTACACCAGCCTTGATCCTCTTCTTGTTTTTGATATATCTGTAGAACCCCTTCCTGTTATCCTTCACATCCCTTGCTAGCTGCAACTCCAATGGTCCTTTGGCCTTTCTGATTTTATTCCTGCAGTCCCAAGCAATATCTTTATATGCCTCCTTGATCATCTGTCCAAGCTTCCACTTCCTGTGATCTTCCTTTTTATGCTTTAGCTCAGTGCAGAGTTCTTTGTTAAGCCACACTGGGCACGTTCCACATTTGGTGTTCTTCCTGATCATCAGAATGGTATCTCCTGTGCCCTTAGCAGGGTTTCCTTAAAATGCAACCAGCTCTCTTGAACACCTTCCCCCTTCAGATCAGCCTCCCAAGGGATCTTGCCCATCAATTCCCTGAGGGAGCCAAAATCTGCTTTTCTGAAGTCCAGGGTCTGCATTTTGCTTCTTTCCTTTTTTCCGTTAATCAGCATCTTGAACTCTACCATCTCATGGTCACTGCTGCCCAGATTGCCATTTACTTCTATGTCCCCAGTCAATTCTTCTCTGTTTGTGAGCAGCAGGTCAACAGGTGCAACGCCCCTCGTTGGTTCTTCTAGCATTGGTACCAGGAAGGTGTACTCGCCACTCTCCAAAAACATCCGGGATTGCCAGTGCACTGCTGTATTGGCCTCCCAGGCGATATCAGGGTAATTGAAGTACATAATGAGAACCAGGGCCTGTGATCTGCAAGCTTCTGCCAGTTCCCTTTAGAATACCTCATCCACCTCCCCCTTGTGGTCTGGTGGTCTATAACAGACCGCCACCATGACATCCCCCTTGTTGCCCTCTCCTCTAAGCTTAACCCACAGATTTTCAACTGGCTCGTTTCCACTTTCATAAAGGAGCTCTGAGCAGTCATAGAGCTCTTTTACATATAGCGCTGCTACTCCCCCTCTTCTTCCCTGCCTGTCCTTCCTGAACAACTTATACCCATCCATGGCAGAGGTCCAGTCATGCAAGCTATCCCACTAGGTCTCTGTTATTCCAATTATATCATAGTTCCTTGTCTGCGCCAGTACTACGAATTCTTCTTACTTGTTTCCCAGGCTCCTCACATTTGTGTACAGGCACCTAAGATACCAGGCTGATTGCCCTGCTTTTGCAAGTCGATTTTCAGTTCTGTTGCATCTACATCCTTGTATTTTGTCCTGGGATTGTCCTCCCACACTTGCCTCAGGTATTAAAGCTTCATTAGAACATGTAACATAATTATTTGATCCCTCCTGCCATGTTCCAACTACCTTCTCTTTTATCCCTGGTGTTACAGTCCCCATTCCCCCTAAGTTCCATCCCTTCCTCCAGGTCTCCCGCATTGTCACCTGTGGGCTTTGGTCTCCTTCCCCTTCATTTACTTTCTCAACATTGACTATTATGCCTCTAGATAGTCTCATCATCCATCTAAATGCCCCACTTTGGGGGGGAAAAAGTCCTGTTCCACTCTTGTCCTCAATGATATCATTTGTCAATGAGTTCAATAGACAGTGTGCTCTGCATTTAAAAAAAAAAAATTCCATTGATCCAGGTTGAATGTCACTTGTTCCATTCCATTCATCACTTAAGACTCATAGGGTAGGTCTACACTAGGAGCTTAAGTCGACTCAGGCAGCTCCATGGGCACATTTGGAGTTCATTAAGTCCACTTAAGCACTTGCATTAATCAACTTAATAACTCCTCCCCTTAAAGTCAACTTTAAGGGTTAAGTCGACTTTATTAAGTGCCACAGGACGCCTTGCTTCTTATACAAATCTATGCACCATGTAAGCCTTATTTTGAATGCACAAGTCTCAGTTTTACCCCAGATTATCATTGGGCAACCTGACTAAATAATTACAGGGAGATCAAAGAGTAGAGCTTCCACAGTTCTCATATGTGTATTCTTCATGTGTCACACTGTACTACGATTCCAAATCAGACCCCTCTATTTATTTACTATAACCCAGCCATAAATACTGCACAGTATTCTATTCAAATAGTTAGTATATTATTCCACAGAAGCAGAGTCATTGAGCTCAAATTACCTGTGGAGATATTGTCATATGCTGTGTGATGCTGTAACATAAGCTGGTTGCTTTGATGGTGATATTAGATGTAAGTAATGCTTTCAAAGAGCATCTTTTTAAATGTCAAAGGCTTTTTGACTTTTAAAAATTCTCTCACATTTTTTCTTTTTCATGCTGGGATTTTTCAAAGAGGTTTAAGGGAGTTGAGCACCTAGTACCCACTGAATGTCGGTGGGAGTTAGGCCTCTCTGAAAATCCACGCCTTCATTTCATTATGCTCTCTCCATCATATGCCATGTAGTACTGGTCTTTCTAGAAACTTAGCAAGGACATTGTGCTCCACTGCATTGCTGGCAATCTGGAGTAAGAGTTCTGTATTCCGTGGAGTTTCTTCAGACTTGTGCCAGTATAGCCAAGTCTCACAATTTTACGACATGGCACATATTATTCTTAGTTTAGACCACTAACTCCTGGATTTAGGTGATCACAGCAAAATTTCTGATTTTGTTTAAAAACAAAGTTAAGTTTCTAGCTCTCCTGTGTAGGCAAAGAAGCTCAAAAACACAACCACCATAAGGTAAATACAAAGAAACACAAAAAAGATTATCTTGAAAATCTCATGATTACTAAAACAATCTCATGATTAAGGATGGACTGTTTGGGCTTGTCAGTAAGGTACCTGACCATCTCTTCATAATCTTTAGTTGCCCACATCACTTTACACTCATCTTGACTGGAACAATTGTACTTACAAATCAATAATAGGGTTCATTAGAAGAGTCCTTGGGGAATCTTTCAGTGCATTCCACTTGGTCCTAGTCGCAATTAGTTTGTCCTTTCTACAGTTAATATATTTACAGGACAACAATAATAGAAAAGTACACTGAGCCCTATTATTTTCAGTACTAATAGAAGACAAACCTAGAAATAATAGGCCAGATTCATCATTTGTGTAACTTGTGGAAGTTAATGGAGGCATATGGAGGCTGGAATCATATGGCATTTAGTTTGAAAAATAATAAAATCTGATTGGTTGTTCTGTATACATGGTTATCCCTGAGCAATTATGTTTGTGTTTGTCCTTCTATTTGTGAAATGTCAGATTGGAACTTGCATTCTTTCAGCAGTAGATGTTTATTGCCAAGGTAATTAAGCTGATAGCAAGGACTACATTTTAATGAAGTTTGTGGACTTGATTATTTTAGTTGATCATTAAGGGCTGTCTGTCCCAGCCCAATTCCCAGAGGACAGTTGTCCATGTCATAAAGCCCACCATCACATTCAGCACTAATTGGCCCCCTTGTTGCAGTGGCAGCACAAATTCCAATAATTCAGTGATCCAGGAGGCTGACACCAACTTCAAGCAAATTCTCATTAGTCTTGATTGGGGTATGTTTTGGGGGTCCTTGAAGTGCTATCTTCAAGCACAGAGCTATGACTATTCCACCAGCATTCAGCATGAATAAACACCAAGGGCCAGACTCTTGGCCACATTTTAGCTGATTTGCACCTCTCTTACACAAAGCAGCTGTTTGCCCCATGTGGGTAAAGCTATTGAAGAAGCTGTCTGGCAATCATCTCTCCCCCACCCTGCAGTCTTCAGCACAGTAAATACAGCCTCTGGGTTCCAGTGAGCACCTGCTGCAGCTGATTTCTCCACAATTCCAGCTGCTATCACTCCCTATGATTCCTTCCATCTTTATTCCAGCAGACATCCAATACGTCCGGAAAAAGAGCTGCTGAATGACTTTTGATTTTTAGTGAATGGTGGATTTCTTGTTGGTTGCATGTTATATATGTAGGTTTTTTATATTGTGTCTCCATACTTTACTAAGGCTATGTCTACATTTCCCACCATTTTCAGCAGCACTCAAAGGGAGATATGCAAGTTACTTGGAAGCAAGGAAAATGCATTCACTTTGACTCCTGCTGAGTGGCTGGAATTAATGGATCAACTCCCTGATCAATTGAGACCACCATCAGTCTCTAGACAAGCCCCTACTTTATCCAGTGAATGATTGATAGGTGAGAGGATATTTGGTTAAGTAAATGTTGCACTTGACTAGAAAGAAAAATCATATTGGAGAGATAGTAGGTTTATTTAAAATATTTCTGTACTGAGTTATCCTTGGAGATCCTCATATTTATAATTTTTTATTCTTCAGGATCTAAGAACTACCATTGACAGAAAAAATATTTACACAAGAAGTTTATCCTGTGTGAGGAATCACTGCAGGGTTATGACTTTAGGTGGCTTTACAATGTGACTGTATTTCTTGAATGCCATTTACTTGAGTCAGGTGTCAGTGATTTAGGTATAAAGTGTGGTATGGAGCATTGAAACATCCCCTAGTCTAATCTACCTGTTTCTTAGCTATAGAGACTGTATTTTTCTTCATCTACATGGTTTCCATTGATCTGCAAACTTATCATTTACTAAACAGGGCATCAATTTTGCAAAGCATTTAGCTTTAACTTGTTTTTGCACATGCTGAAGAGCTTTGTTGAACATGAAATGACTTCAGCATGTGCTCAAGTGCTTTGCTGAATCAAGGTCTATATTATGTTATGCCATTAACCTAATTGCTCTGCTTCTGCACCATTCTACAGTTTCGTTGTTTCCAGGAATTTCACAAATCACTGCTCAATGGCTGAATTGTGAAATTCAGCTGTATCTTTCCCACTCCTGTATTTATGTTGCAGGTGATTAGGTTATGTCAGAGAAAGATTATAAAATTACTAATGACTTCAATGAAACTACTTGTAAAGTACCATTAAGACCACTTAAAGATCTTAGAACCCTGGTGTTAGGAAATTGTTGGACATGGATTCCTTGAATAGCATTTTGTACTTTCCTGTTCATTTGCTATTTTGACCACAGTGTGTATATATTTTTTCAGTTTATGCTGCCGTTCATTAATTTTAAAGGTACTAGTGTTTGGATTTGTTATTGAAAAGCTCAACAATTAATGTGAGCCATTGCCCTTACTTTAACTATGTAATGCTAATAAATCATCTTTTCCATAGTTCTGTACCTTACAGTGGCACAACTTTATAGTGACCTGAATAATATTGAGCCAAATAATACAGTAATGTAATTCCAAGGGGAAATTATAAAAAGAAGGTAGGCAGAAGGTTAGAATAGGCATGTTTTGATTATTAAGCTTGTAAGTCTGCTCATTGTTTGACATTGCTCTTTTGTTTTACTCTTTCTCTTATTTGATAATTAATTTCCTGTTTTAGGGCTTGAACAATGCTCACTGAAATCAGTGGGATCAGATCTTAAATTACTAGTGTGACAAACTTCAGATTGTCCACATATCTACTATGTTTATAGGTTAAAATACTCCTTTGCCATATCTTCAGTGAGGTTGCTCATTTAAACTTTAGACCCTAAGGTTAGGCATCCATATTTATACTGAGACATCTACTGTAGGATTTTCAAGAGCCTTCAGCCATGGTTCGACTCTTCTCCCATTGACTTTAATAGTCTTCTACTGTTAAGTTCAGTGGCAGTGGTTACGCTGTTCTGCTCAGTGCTTTTGAACACTTCACTGCTAAGCAAAAGGGCCCCATTCTTAGAGCTGCAGCACACACATATTACATGAATTCTATAAATTTCTAATCTCATATACATTATGTAACATCAACAAGTTCATTGGCATCAGCAGTAAGGCTCAAATCTGGGACCTCTGGAGTGCAATGCATGAGCATCTACCATACGAACTAAAAGACATCTATTTGTCAAGGCTGTGACATGCCTGTTATTCTCTGAGTGGGTGGGGAACTAACCACTACTAGCAGGGGACAAGACACCATTTTGAGCAAGCAGTGATTACAATTACTTTTCCTAAGCAGGAAACAAAGTCATGCTATGCAACCTATGTCTCCAATAGAACTAACTGGTGCTGCTCAAATTTCATATGCTTTCAACTCAAGCTCAAAGTACAGACCAAGAGTAATTCACAGAAACAGTTTGATGAATAAGTCTGAGGAAATCATATGCCACTTGCAGATAACTGGGCAATTCATTTTAGAATTAGGCAAAATTAGTTGTATAAATTATTCATTCTGTTCAGCCAGTGAATAGGAAGATGTTAAAGTAAGATGTCATTACAATGCCAGCCTGGTATCAATAAAAATCAGGTTTGTTAAAAGCGCACAATCACTTTTCAAGGTAGAAACATATTTTAAACTGGCTGTATTAATATTGAACATATTCTAGAACAGCACATTTTAAAAAGTCTTACAATTTCTTTGCTCTTAGCCCTTTCTAATTATTCTGTCTTTCAATTGCTAGTTTATTTTACTTGTCTTCTTCTGCCAAACTTATCTAAAGCGGGAGCCCAGTTAATATTGTGATCTGTTATTTTTAAAGAAAAATTGTAGTTTGTTCTTTGCCAATTCCAGTGGACCACTTTTTATGTTCTGAGTCCTGATTTACTTGTGATGTGTCATATTGCCATGGAGATGTATATCACCATAGCAACTTGCATTAATCACAGCAGTAAAGATGGAACAAAATATGAGAGCTTTGCTGAAGTAAAACAGCAAAATCTCAGCATCCCAATACTCTAACATCAGAAAGGATGATAGGAATTCTGCTGGTTTAGCATGTTCCTTTTCCAATTTAAAAATAATCATTTAGTATTTAGAAAGCACTTTGAGATGCTTGAATGAAAATATTATTGGTAATTAAGCAGTCTAATGAGCTGTGTGCAGGTCTACCTGTGAAGTAGATAAGTATTATCAATGGTAGAGGTGGGCTCCACTTAACATCTGGATCCAGACTTCCTCCAAAGATTTGGAGGAGGTTCGTATCTCAGATTTTTGCTGATGCCTTTCACTTATCATCATCCCCATGAGACAGATGCAGGAAATGAGATACAAAGAACTTGTCCAAAGCTATAAATAGCTAGTTTAAGATGTGGAACTTGATTTTAGGACTTTGTTGTGCTCAGATCTGTCTCCCACGCTGGGGGAGGGTGGCAAAAAAGGAATTTTGTTTTGTGAAAAATGTTGAGGTTTCATATTTATTTTCATACTGAAATGAAACAAAGACGTTTCTACAGAGACCAATCGGCTAACCAAACTGGTCTGGTGGTTAGGGTATTAGACTTTATCTGATTTTCACAAACCTTAGGAAAGTATCTGAACCATTCTCAAATTGGCTATTCTGGGATATTATTTTGATATGGAGGGGAGGGCATAATTTGCCAAAAAAAAAAAAAATCCCAACCAACTCCAGATTCAGAAGTTTTTGAATGCTAATTCTGGAGTGGAATCTGGTTGAAATGGCACTATCTTGGCGTTTTGGCAAATCATCACTGTTCGCTGTGCCTCTGTTTCCCAAAGTACAGTATGAGCATATTAATAACACTTCCTTCCAAGATGACGTGAGGATTAAGTTGCAGTGTCTTGTATGTAGAGCAAAGGTGGGTGCTATCATAGACTATGTCTACATTGTAAAAGCTAAGTCAACTTTATTAAGTCGACTTAATAAAGTCTACTTAAAGTTGACTTTAAGTAAACCTTATTAAGTTGACTTATTGAGTCCACACTACATTAAATTGAGTTTATAAAGTCAACTTTAAATGGGTGCCCTGCCTTAAGTCGACTTTATAAAGTCGACTTACTGGCCCCACTGCATTAAGTCAACTTTATTAAGTCAACTTGTGAGTCCACACTGCCTTAAGTCGACTTAATAAACTTGACTTTATAAGTGTACCTTATAAAGTTGACTTTACTGGACCCTAAAGTTGACTTTATTGCCCTGCAGTGTAGACAGGACTCTGTTTAAGTCGACTTAAGGGCCCTTAAGTTGACTTAAACACATAGTGTAGACGTATCCATAGTTGGCAACCAGTAAGGAAGAAACATTTTTCATTTCCCATAGTCTCCAAAATGGCCATGTATAGTTATATGGACTCGAGTCTATCTTAAGGAGGAGTAATCTATTGTACAGAAAAGCTTCATCTTCCAGACACAAGCAAACAAGCATCCACCCAGGTCATGTTCCAGTGTTGTCTCCCTTGCTTGCCAGGCAAGACACCCTCTCTTGAAATGCTTTACACAGCACACAGAGACATCTAGTAGCTGAATAATGTAACTGTAAGACCAGATTATTGCAAGCCCCATGATAGTTATTAATACCATGTGCCTGTGAAGCTGATAAGTCCAGAGATCTGATTCTTCCTTATGCAAGATACTTCACTGGTGGTTACCTACACCCTGTATGTAATGTTCCTCTTATTAGGACAAGAAGAACTTACATTTAACAATTAATTTGTTTGCAATGAAGTGCAGCCTGCCAAAGACTGTTGTGCACTCTGCTATCTAAAGCCCCTGTGTCCCAAACTGGAGGATGACCTTTGGTCTCTCTAGCTAGCTGCATCCCCCATGTCCTTGCATAATAGTAGCAGCAGTAGCTTTCCACAGTGCTGAGGGAGAATTAGGCCACACAGTTTAGAAGTAAAATAATCTTATTCCATGTGGTTATTAGAACTAAAGAAATGCCCTGACCTTAATTATTCTGCAGGGATATATTTTTTGCATCTAATCCAAGTCATGGCCTAATGTTTTATTTAAGGTAACTTTCTCCAGTATGGCAAAGTTGCTGCTCACAAATTTTCATGAGTGTTCTGCAAATCTTGAATGACATTTTCAAATATCAATAAGATGCAGGCTTCAGGCAAAATTAATTTTAAACCACCTTTCAGTACTTGAGAACTTTTTGAATACTAATCCATGACTTTAATTTTCTTTTCTTAGAAAAATAAAATAAATATTGGGGAAATAGCCACTAGCTTAGCAAGCAAAATATTCAGTGGATTGTCTACAGTCTTTATCTATCCTTTTCTGTTAAACATTTTTTTCCCATCTGAAACATGTTTCTAGTGAAATAATTTTTAAACATGTTCAGAGAGAAGCTGTTGAATAGCTTCCCATGTAATGTACTCAAAATAACCCAGTAAATAGAACAAGTTGAATGTGTATGCCATGAGCATAAAAACAGCAATTTAAAATTAAACAAACAGAAACACCTAATTAAAGCCAGATCTACTGGCCAAGTACTGGATTTCCTTATCCTCACTTAAATGCATAGTTTGACTCAGTGGCTGTTGTTTCACTATGTTAGAGAATATAGTGTTTCATGTGGCCACATAGGCTTATATAACAAATACAGTGTTAGACATAAGCTTGATGAAGACTCTTGAGTTTGACTCCTTTCCTAATTTAGTGGGAAGGTGGAATTTGAAGTCTCTGTCTTCCTCTCCCCTCCACCTTCACTTGCATATAATCTTTTTTTGTACCAGTAGATCTCAAAATGTCTTATAAACAGGCCATTATCATATCCCCAGTGTTACATGTGGGAAACTGAGGCACAGAGCTCAGAAGGAACTCATGCAAAGTCACACAGCAGGTGAGGCGAGGAATTGACTGCAGGGCTTCCCACTGCTAGACCAATGCTGTAACCATTAGGAAACATGGCATCTGAATTTCTACAGGATAAGCCCTCCTGGAAAGGGCACATGGGTAAATCATCCAGTCTCTAGATTATGGGTAGGCATGCATGGGTGCATAGTGTTGTGAGGGGTAATAAGAATTCAGCCTTACACTGGTGCATGACTTTCCTGGACTGTGAGTCCAGGTGTAAAGGGATAAATCAGCACTGTTCACCTGCTCCTTCATCCCTAAAGCAAATAAATGGGGAATGAATGGAGCCTTACCTGTGCCTCCCATACAGCACCAGCACGTAGTCACATCAGTCATGTTTTCTAGTGTGGGTCATTTGTCATAGACTAGCCCCTTTTAGCAAGAGAGAAGGAAGTGTGATTCCCTCCCTACATTACTTCTGGGTCTATGTCCTAACGTGTGGCTGCTTGGACAGGGCAGGAAGGGAGAGAGGAATCTCAGCCTACCAGTCCCCAGAGCCATTCCTGTGTGCATTCATGCCTTGAGTAAAGCCACATTCAGTAACCCCTCCCTCTTACAAGAGAGAGATGTTTCTATTCCACAAGACTTCTGGAGATGCTGCCAAATAAATGGTAGAAGTATGTCATTCTCTGTTATTCCTTTAAGAGCAGGGGTAGTAAGGCATCCTCTTCAGGATATATAACAGAATGATTAGAGGGGAAGGTGCTATGTAGGAAAGTTCTGGGGAAGGAGTCATTTGTAAATAATATAGTAAGAGGACTAGGGAAGTGAGCCATTTTGGAGATTTGGCCGGGTCTTGCTTTTCTTTCTTTTTATCGCTCCTAATAAGTTGGTATGTAGGATTGCAGGCCTTGAGTGGTTGGAATTCTTAGACATAGTTTGAACCTGTAACACAGTGTTCCAAAGAATTTGCTTATAATTTCTGAGTTCCCTGGCAAGCTATATTATCTGATCATTGCTGCGTATTCTGAAACAAGTAGTTTGTTACTGCTGGCCAACGTGGTGGCCGCATTGGGCAGTAAGGTGATGACATTCCACCTATACAAGAGGTGGATGTTCACTGGGAAAGAAGATTGCTTATTGGCAGTAATAGCATCCAAACAATTTATTTCTGGAAGAGAAAAAAGAAAGAAAAGTTCTGTGTGCATGTGGTGGTTGGGAGATGTTTCCTTCTACATTTTTGGCTGCTAGATTAGCAAATCAAAACATACCGAATAAAGTTACAGCTGATCAAAAATATATGCTCCTCAGTAACAGTAGACAAAACAACACATTCAGAGGGGTGTGTCTGAACCCCCAGTGCCATGAAGAATTGGAGAAAATAATTGCAGTACATGATAAGTCAAGGTGACAGACTGCTAGAGTAAACAGTAATAACACAACTCTTTATGAGAAGTTTGATGATGATGCACAACTGCACAAGGTGTAACCCATGTTGGATTGACACTGCCTAATATGGCATTGATTTACCTTCTTCCCAATCAAGTTATCACACTATTGACACTATAGCATTAATTCTTCCGTACTGGGGGTTTCATTTGTTCATACAGCGTAACACACAAAACTTCCCATCCATTTCCCTAGGGTCCACAAGTCTTTCCAATCCTTTACGCTACTGAAGAGTCCTTTAAATAGGGCTTCACCTTCTTCATAGCTCTGATTCTAGAGTCTTCCCAGTTAGAAGTGGGTGAAATTTTCCATACAAAACTTTTTAATAGAAAATGCAGAATTGGATTAAATGTAACATTTAACAAAATTGTCATTTACCAAATTGTTTATAAATTGTAAAAATCGTAAAATTCTGGAAAAAACATTTAGTTTTTGACATTTCTAGAACAAAATGTTTTGATTTTTCAGTTTGAAGTGTTTTCTTATGTAGAATTTTGCTTTAATGTTATTTTTAAAAAGGGGGGAAAAAAACCCTCAGACTCAAAGAAACCTTTTGCATCAAATAGAATGTTCCACTTGTTCCAAAACTTTTTTTTTTTCATATTTTTTGGATCCACCAGCAAACCAAAAAATCAGTTATTTGCATGGCTCCATTCTCAATTCTTCTAGATTCTTCCCCAGCTATCAGTTTCTTCCTGACCAAGTTCCTGAGTCCTTTAAGTTTCTTTCCCTATGCCCGCTACCCAGGGCTTATAGAGAGTCATCTTTGCTCTGATCTTTCTTCTTTTAATTTAGCTACTTACTTCGCCTTATACCTCAACGCCCCTAAAGAGATTCATCCTTTAAAAGATTCAGCCCAGGACTAGTGCACTGTTGCAAAGGAAATACATTTCAGGTGCATGAGCTTCATTAAGTTGATCATCTTCTATCACCTTTAATCTTTAAATTCTTTTTGACTTCCATTGAAGGCACAGACTAAGTGCAATGGGAAGTATTTTTTCCACCATGCATTTTTAGCTAATAATGTCTGATTCTTCACTGACTTGTTTAGTCACTCCCAACTATGCATGTTTGAAGTACCAACAGAGTGATATAGTTATAGATAGGCTTGGCAGAATTTGTTTTGAAATAAAAAAGCCTGCCTAAAAGAAAGCATGTACACACCAAATAAACATTTAATTAGGTTTGAAGGGTGTATTTCAGACCAATTCAGAAAGATGAAAGTTGGCAACTTAGCAATAAGATGATTTTTCTACCTTAAGTTAACAGCATGATAAATTGAATTTTTCTTTCTGAGAAGCCAAGCTCTCTTTCAAGTTGAATGTTTGGAGAAGTACAATTCATTGCTTTTGATGCAAACTTGTCTGCTCATATTTACTGGTATGAGTTAAGATCAATGTGTGATATTATCTCATTTGGAAGCCATAAGTGAAATCGCTGCTTGCTGCTTTCAGTAAAGTTTTTTTCTGGCAATTCAGAGCCTGGCAAACGAAACCTTTCAGATTTCTTGTATTTACTTTTTTTCTTTAAATTACAGAAAATGAATTTAAGGGAACTCCGTTGATAGTGAAAGATTTCAGCCTGAGAGCCCTGTAATATGAAATTCTCTCTAAAACTGTATTTTACAGGTACTGTAATAATCACTAGTGATTGTTACATTGTTGAGCTGTAGATCTATAAATGCTCACTATGGGAAGATAACAACATCATCTCCATTTTGGAGGTTGGGAAAGCAACACAGGGAACTAATAGCAAAGTTGAACATAGAAGTTCCAGTTCAATCATTCCTATTCAAAACAATAAGGAAGCCCGAGCTTGAGTCATTTCAGTGGGACATAAGCATGTGTTGATGTTAAGCCCATTCTTAAATGCTGGACTTAAGCACATCCTTAAATGCTTTGGGGCTAGAATTCTGTAACTCAGGTTTCCTGACTTCTAGTTTAGTCGTGTAGCTTTGCACTCTGTTGACAATGACAATCTGGTCTGACCTGAAGGACCATCTTCAATTCCTGGCCCCTCTCCTGAGACTACCATCATGCCTGACAGTTCCTATAATCCTGATGTGGATGTCTTTTGCTGTACGGATATGTCTGCATTCCAGACTGGACTTAGATCACCAAACCCACTCATTTCATAAATCCATGTGACGTTTTGACTTTGCAAATTGATGCTGGCTAAAATGGTCCAATTCAGCTTTGTCTGGACAGTAGCTGACATGCAGCTCAAGTCCTTGTTTCCTATTACTGAGAAAAAAACCTTTAGTCCCTGCTGCAAACTAGACACATTCCCTGACATATCTTATTTGAATTGGGAGGAGTCAAGAAGTGTCTGAACCACCAGAAGTGGAAGACTGGCATACTCACCCCGTCCTAAGATCTATCAGATGATGGAGCAAGATCTTTGGGCAAGGAGCAGGAGCAGGAAGTGAAGTGATGGGATGAATGATCTATCTTCCTCATGCAATTAGAAGAACTTCTCTTTCACATGCTGAACAGTCATGGCTTCAAGTTTTTCTTTTGGGAGTTGGGGGTTTGTTAAAGGTAAAACCAACCACCACCTGTAATGTTAAATGTCCAGTCCTGGCTCTAGCAAATGGAAGTGGGAGAAAATTTGTAGATGTCGCAATAAAGTTTAGTCTCATGCTATTTCCAATTTTTTGGGAGAGAAGATGAAAGTTTGTGAGAGATAAGAACCCACAAGCCTAGAACTAGGCTTTATGGTGTTCAAGACAGGCACTGCAACTGCCTCACAACTGGAGTCCTGCCAGGCTTGCCACTGAGATGGTAAGTTCAGAAGGAAGTTCTGCTCTAAGGGGCATGTGTGACAGCCTCTCTGATTCACCGATTGGCTGGCTCTCCCCATATAAACTAGGAATCCTTATCTAGAGTTGAGCAAACAGACCTCTGGTGTTCTTCTGCTTTAGGCCCTCTATCCCTCCTGTGGCTCCCCTCTCTGGATGTGTCTGCAATTGGAATTTAGTTTGAATTAATGAGGATTAATTCACACTAAATTTGTTCTTGGCCACACTGACTTTCATTACTTCAGAGTAAGCAATTCCTTAGTTCAGAGTAAAGAACCCTTACTTCAAAGTTATAAAACCTTCCTTAACTTTGAAGTAATAGTTAATTCAAACTTATTAGTTTGCATTAACCCAATGAAGCTGCATTAATTCAAACTAACTGTTGTTTTGAATTAACACAGTTTGATCTTCACCGTCCCAGGGTGCCGTCCTCTGTCTGTATATTGGCTGGAGGAGTGTGACTTCTCAGGGGCCATTTTGTCACACTTCCCATGGTGTCCCCTTCATAAATCAAACTAGCAAGTCCTGTCCATGGACATGCTAGTTCGATGTGGATTTTTAGTGGGGCCATGTTACTTTGAATTAACTTACTTCAAATAAACCACTATTAATTCTATTTAATTAATTCAAAGTAAGTTAATTTGAAATAATGTTCTAAGTGTAGACATAGCCTCTGTGACTCACCCAATTTTGGACTTTTTGTTCTTGGCCTCTGTTTTGCTCCTGACCATGAATTTGACCCTAAATCTTCTGCTTAAGAACTTTACTGAAAGACTCAGGCCCAGGCTGACCCCAATTCTCACCTTATGCTCTGTTTGGTAAAGAATGCTGACTTCATTGTTTGCAGCTGACCTGACCCCAATACTGAGCAGTTCACTCTGTGTCCACTATCCGGCAGTAACATGAGCTTTCATGCTATGACCTCACTTTTAAACTCAGTTTTGATAATATCAAAGAGGTTTGAGTTCTCCCTTACAGTCTATTTACACTGCTTGAGTGGTAAAAAGTAGCTAGATTCTGGTGCAGCTCAGGCAGAGGGCACAGCTTCGTAGGCCAGCATCCTATGTGTGTGAGGTCATCTGGGCCAATCCAGAGAGCTTGTCAAAGTTTTCCTTCTCATAATGTCAGTATGGCTGAAGGACAAAACAAACAAAAAACCTAAGACATGGGTAGGAGACAATAAAACAAGAACAGAAGCCAAAGTAAAATGTGAAAGATTTATGTTTTCTTTCATTGTTAAACTAAGTTCTCCAGGACTAGGTCCCTTGGCTTGTGTTTACTTAGCTTCCAACATCAGGCACCATCAGGTACATTCTGTCTTGTACGAACTGACAGTACTGGAGTCCACCATTATCTGTCCATAGGGCACATGTATCAATAAGCAATCTCTTCCTAGTGTGCTTAAATCTTTCCTGTTTCTGATGGTAACAGGGTTTGTCTACTGAAAACATCAAAAATGTGGTAGTTTTTGAGGCTGAGAAATCTTTTCAGTGGGAGCTGAGTTGAAACAATCTTACCCTTTTCACAGAAGTTTTAGATATCTAGACATGCTTGTTGGCTCAAACTTACTCGGTTATAAGGCTATGTCTTTGCTGACGCAGCAGATTTGCTGCCATGAGTTCACTCTTCCCGGTTTGACTGAGTGGTCAGTCAAGACCTGCTCAATTTCTCTGGAGTTCAGCTCAGTAACTCCAGGCTTAGAAGACATGTAGCATGAGTCAAAGGGATGACACTTCCCTTCGACTCGGCACAGTGGTGACAGGGAGGTAAGTGGGAGTTAAAGAGTCAAAAGGAGATACGCAAGGTATTTTGTATACCATGTATATCTCCCTTCAACTGCTGCCAAAAACAATGGCAAGTGTAGACAAGGCCTAAAACGCTGAAGCCAGTGATCATCCATTTCTCAGCGTGGATAGATTCTTTCTTCTGCGAAAACAATAAGCTCTCTATTGGCTGATTCAAGTGATTGATGTTTTATGTGGTCTTATGCAATCATAGTTGTGATTAATCCCATAAATGCTTGCAGAGAATCTCTCAGGGTTTATGTCTTGACTGATGTGTTATTCAAGAGGCGTCAGTTGCAATATATTTCAGCTCCTTGTTTTTCCAGTCTATGTATAGAATAGGCAAAAAGTAATTCAGGATTATGTGCCATCTTCAAAATGTTACATGTCCCTGTCCTTGTTTCATAACTTTCAGATACACCTACTTCTTGTTAAGCATTCTGGATAGTGTAATCCAACAGGCAATTTCTTGTGCTAACTACTAGAATTAAATTTACAGAATAGGGCATTTGATCCACTACATGTCCCAAATCCCAATGTGGCTGCTTCATATTACAGACTGGCTGTTTGAATCTGCTACCTCTCACTACCCCTGAAAAAATGACAGGGAATAAGTATTTGGGGTAGTTAGTGAATCTTTCCTTCTTTTGAATGTATAATTAGGACAGGAACTGATTCTTATGTTTACATATACACAACAGGGGTGGTTTCGAAATAAGAAACAGCATGTCCACACGACATACTCCCATTTTGAAACAAGGGGTTCCCTTGTTTCGAAATGGGAGCCGTTTTTCGAAGCAGCTTAAACCTCCTTCCGTTTTGAAACAAGGTTGTTTCGAAAGCAGTGGTTTCAAAACAACGCTGTGGGGACATGTTGTTTTGGAACAAACTGTTCCAAAACAACATTTGACCTTCCTCCCAGGGTGCTTAGCACCCTGGGAGGAAGGGCCACCCCCTCAGCACCCTGGCCAGGGAACCTTCAGCA
>ML681972.1:50030518-50070384 GCA_007922195.1 Podocnemis expansa | reverse complement strand
TTTTGCTGGCGGGGTGAGGCACCCGGCTCTGCTTCACCCCATGGGGGTCTGCAGTCCCCTCCAGACCCCTGTGGGGTGAGGCGCCCGGCTCTGCTTCACCCTGCGGGGGTCTGCAGTCCCCCCAAAGTGAAATAGCATGTCCACACTGTGGACATGCTATTTCGTTTCCCTTATTTCGAAGACACTTTTCTGTCTTTCAAAATAAGGTGTTTCAAAATAACACATTATTTCGAAATGGCTTGTTTCGAAACGTCTTGTTTCGAAACAAGCATTTTGTGTGTGAACATAGCCTTTAAATTCAGAGGAAATACAGATCTCCATTACTCTGGTGTAACAGAGATCCATATTGTTCATAAAAGATATTCTGGCTCATCTTTGTCTGAGTATGCTGTATACTTCCCTCCCCACTCAACCTGGCTAACAAACTCATTGTTTATTGGTGTAATTGGACCAAACTCCATGGAATCAATGGAAGTCTATCCATCTGCACCACTATGGATTTTTCACTTTCTTCTTGGTCAATGTGTGTCCTGGATGTGTTGGAAGCATTGTGATTTGCATAGTAGGAGAATCAAACAGCTAGACTTGTTTTTTTGTATGGGCATAACAGCATTTTTCTTCTTCTGGAAGCCAAGTTGCAGAACTCTTTGTGTTGATAAGAAAAGGATCTACTTATTTCAAGTGTCAGTAACAAAGTATTTGAATAATTTAACATGCTTCCAAGGTGTTCTTCCAATTCAGCAGCCTCCCAAGCCACATTTTACAGGAGAGGAATAATTTACTTCTTTGTCTCTTCATGGAACTTCCATAAACAGATCATGATTTCTTTAAAACTACATTCTTAAAAAAGAAATAATGACTCACCCACTCTGAGAGATGCTGTTCAAAATTTAAACTTCAAGTTGTGTTGTTAACTGCAAAAAAAAAAAGGCTTTGAATCAAGAGGGCTTGGTAGTTTTGGTAGATTATTCATATTACAAAGTATCTGACTAATAGTGAAATCACCTGTAGTGTTACATCCTCTATTCTGTTCTGAAATAAATGGATAGGGAGAAGGGAGTGTGGCTGCTATGGAAAAAAAAAAAAGAAAAGAAAAGTGGAGCTCCTTTTTTAAATACACTGTTGGACAATAGAAGCATGTCTTCTAAGTTCTGGCTTTTCTTCATGTTAGAGATCTTGTTGAGCTGTTGCTCAGTTGTTTTTTTTTTTTTTTTTGGTGAACATATTCTGAACACAGATCAGTTTTATTAACTGTGTTTATTATTCTAAATTTTTACAAAAATGTATTATTTGTCACTGGTAAAAATAATTCAAAGCCACTTGGAAGTGAAAAATGTATATGGTCAGCTCTTTTACTTTTGCTTATATGCTAGACATACAAATTGCATTAATGAGATTAGCTGGACCACAAAGAGCAAACAAAATAAATTGGTATTTTATAATTACGTAAACAATTACAGGATGACATTTTGCTCTAGGTTAATTTTCCTGCCTGCTCCGGAAAATTGGCATTTGTAAGAAAACAAGATATCGACTGAATTATTTTCAGTGGACTAGTAAAGGGTCCAAGTTCTAGCAATTCATATGTTCTCATCAGCATCATAAAGATGTATGTTGCCTTAAATGAAAGGTAGAGAAATAAAATTGGTCTCCTGAGCCAAGCAATATTACATATATAATTTTTATATATTGATCCTCTGTGGCTTGCTTGCAAAAAAGAAAATAACCTCAGCTTATCAGAATTAATACTTGACATTAATGTTCCAGCAGACTGCAACCAGCAATAGGTAACAGTTTAGATAAATCAATATGTAATGCCCATGAGAATAACCCCAGCTGGGGAAAATATTCCCACTCAGGAAAGCACTCTAGTATCAGGCCACTGGGTGGGTCTCTGGCAACCTGGGTCACTTCTCAATTTCAATGCATGAGCCAAGCCACAATGTCACTAGCTCAGATTTGCCTTGGTTGCCTCCCTCTCATGACAAACTTGAGTAGCTGTGACCCCAGGCACCAGAACTGAATGGCCAAAACAGAGAGCCTAGCCCAGTCCTGTTGTACAGGAGCTCCAGGAGCCACCACTGTGGGGCACATTTTTCATTTTATATGTTGATTTGTTTCATGTTATTTCAGGTTTTGTGAAAAACACATGGTTCTACTCTCAGGATCTGCGCTCTGCCACAGACTGTCAGGATGATCTTGGATATGTCACATAATCTGTGTATACCTCTGTCCTCTACGGCTACAAAGGGAAATAGTAATACTTTTTGCCTGCTCTTTGTCTTTTCTGTTTAGATTGTAGTGTGTAAAGCTCTTCAGGACAGAAACTGTGCCTAATACAATGGAGCCCTGAGCATGAAGTATTTTCTAGAAAACCCCAATTCAAAATTACCAAAATATAACTCTATTAAAATGCCAGTTCTGCAGATATTGATGCACACAGAGCTTTAAATGTTACTACACTGAGACTAATTCTATGCTGAAAGTAAAGCTTATTTGTAAGTCTTTGCAGAATCAGACCATGATAGAATCACTGGTTTTTTTAGGATATAAAATCTACCTGCAGTTGGGAACTCAGATACCAAATTTCCATCCAATACCAGCTAAAACAGCAGAATGCTAACCCTTGATAATAGGGCTAAGGATGGAAGTGGTAATCAGCCATTAACTAGAATAGATCTTCTGGATGCTGACTTAATCCTACAGTAGCTGTACTATTTTTGGATGGTTCAGAAATGGTCTTTGACTTTTTTACCCTCATCTCATTTTTTGCTTGTAAATATGCAGTAATGGAGTAAAAGTAAAAATGCCATTTTTGGGTCATCAGCAATGAAGCAGTGGCTTTTTTTTTAACAGAAAAAAATCATCTGCTTGAATGGAATAACTGAGGGTTGAAGCTTGCTCACTGAAGCCTGGCAAATCATGTAATGGCTTTCAACTTCCCTTCAGAGCCACAGTTGTTGGTAGTGATCTTTTCTTCCAGTTTGATTGAAATATCACTTTTAGTAACTTGTAAATTGCTGGATTTTTTTGGATGACATACAAAAGAAGCTGTCCTTTTTTGGAGGTCTGTAAAGCAAAGTGTCTGCTGAAGGCCAAAATGTTAAAGTAACTAGATAACTCATTTAAGGAAGAAGGCAAGAAAAACACAGGGTTTCAATTGCTTATTTAAAAAATAAATGGTGAATAGGGCATGCAAAGACATAGGGGTTCTTATCCTACATCTAGATAGTGATCCTGACTCCTTGCACGCAGTGTTGTTTGACTGTGATTTGGGTAAATTCCCAGCCATTGAGAAGACCCTAATAATATGTACTTTTTTAACACGTCTTGTATTCAACTTGGCATCACAGGCTGCCTGGTAAGATAGATATAAATAAAGATTTATTTTTTTTTTAAAAAAAGAGATAATGTAGGAGTTATTTTGATGAAGTTCTGTAGCCTGTATCACACAGAAGGTGAAACTAGATGATCACAACAATTCTTCTTGGTCCTGTAATCTCTAAACCTAAAGGGACAACCACAGATGCTGTAACTAGGGCTACTGGGGGTCCCTACTGTACTTTGCAACTTGAAGAGGTTTCTGTTATACATGGGGTTCACTGTTTGGTTCAACATCTCTCAGCACCCCCACCATATAAAACTGTTCCAGCAGCTCTGGGGCAATCCATTCTAGACTGCTTCTTCAGAGAAGAATCCCTTCTGTAAGCTAGTGCAAGTCATTTGAGCAAGTCTGCATAATAGTTGCTAGAGAAGACCCTGTGACCAAGGACAAGAGTCTATTTAAAGAACTCAGGTTTACGTCAGAGATCTGATTCCAGTATGAGTGGTGTACTAATGCTGACTTTGATCTAGCTAGCTTGAAGAACAATAGCAGTAAGACCAGAGCAGCCTGAGGGGCAATAGAGTCTATAGAAATGTGTCTATGCAGAGATGTACTGGGGGTCCCTAGAACTAGGGGCCCAACTCTGCATTTGCACACCCGTTCCCCAGGCTTCACAACCACCCCCCTCAGGGAAGGCAGCTCTGGGCTTCCGTAAGACAGCTCCACCCCCCGAGCTGCCCCAGGGAGGCGAGAGGCTGTACCTGTATATATGGCGGGAAATACTGCTCACCTCTTCCTGTGCAGGCAGGAGAGCCCCACCTCCCTGGCATTTACTCCCTGCATAGTGCCCCCCACTCCAGCTTGAGCTCCAACCCTGTAGCCCAGTGCCAGCTCCCTAGCAGGCAGGGCAGCTTCACTCCCTAGCCAGAGGTATGTCTACACTGCTGGCTTGAGTTGACTTAAGCAACTCCATGGCCATATGGCATTTATTAGGTTGACTTAAGCACTTGCTTAAGTCAGGTTAATAATCCCTGCTCTTAAATTTGACTTTAAGTATTAAGTTGACTTTATTAAGTCGTCTTAAGCCAGGGTAGCCACTTAAGTCAACTTACTTAAGCCAGGGGACCCAGTTAAAGTTGACTTCATTAAGTTGACTTAAGTGGCTACCCTGGCTTAGGTCGACTTAATAAAGCTGACTTAAAAAATGTGGACTCTCTTTGTCGACTTAATAAAGTTGACTTTAAGTCAACCTTGTTAAGTTGACTTAACTGAGGCCTCTAGTGTAGACATAGCCCAGGAGGTTGCAGGTGCTGGCGGGGAGCTCCCCCTGGTCACCTATAGCTCCCTGCCCTCTCCCCCCACCCCAGTGTGCCCCTGGGCTCCATCCAATAGCCCCTCAGCCTCCTGTACCCCATCCCCTCAGCATTGTGAAGGGCTAGCCTTACATCCCTGTCCAGGTCAGCACAGGGTGTCTGTGCTCCCTTGGTACACAACTGTTCCAGGATCCTTTGCCCTGCTTTTGAGCTAACTAGATAAAAACTAGCCTGCTATGTCTATGCATGCTGTAGTCTCACCTCTGGTTGACATGTCCTGTGTGCTGTTAGTGTGAGAAGTGAAGTTAGCAAAGAGAGCAAACTCGAAGTCTAGGAATAAATTCTCAATGTGTAAAGTAGACACATCATAGAATCATAGGGTTGGAAGGGACCGTATGAGGTCATCTAGTCCAACCTCCTACTAAAAGCAGGACCACTCTCACTAAATCATCCCAGCCAGGGTTTTGTCTACTCAGGCCTTAAATCTTTTCAAAGACATTGCATACTGCCAACTAGAACCCCAGTCCTGCAATGGATTCCACTTGGGCAGAATCCAGGGAATGTACACAGCCCATTGACTGTAGTGGTGAGCTCATTGCAAAATTGAGGTTTAGCTGCACACCACCAGCTTTGTTCTTTCTGAGAACTCATGCTATACCAGGTTTGAATACATGTGTCAGATGTCACTGCTGCAGTATATAAACTATCTCCCATAGAAGGTCTTTCAAAAAATACTTTAGAATGAATTTAAAAAAAAATCTAGCAAAGGGATTGAGACTTTAAGATAAAACATTACATTTTTATTATTGTTATGAAGATTTAATACATATTTTACAGAGCATGGATTATACATATTCCTTCTCCAGAGACCAAGGCATTATTACTGTTTGTTTTAGCACATAGAGGCTCCACCGAAGATCAGGACCCCATTGCTGCAGGCAGTGAGCAACTCCATAGTTTCCTTTGACAGCTTGCTGTGTAAAATAGATAAAGACAAACAAAAATGGGGAAAAGGAATACTATTACCCCAGTTTTACAAATGGGGGAGGAAGAAATTGAAGCACAGACAGGCTAAGTGACTTTCCCAGGGTCACACAGGATTCTGTGGCAGAATGGAAGCCAGCTTCCAAGAGCTCCCATCCACAGTCTTTCTCTTAGGACCAATCTTCCTTTTTTTTTGTTTTTTTACTTTATGTGCAGTTAAAGAATGTTTATGAACAAGCTTTTTTCCAAAATGGGGCCTTTCTCCTACTTCTCGACAAGTTTCTATTATCTCAAATATTTACTTTCCACTGGCAAAGGAAATCATTTTTTCCATCTATTTTCTTTCTAGTTCATAGTCCTACTGTCCTTTGACATGCTATTAACTTCTTATACCTACAGTAGATCAAGATTCTGTGACATTTCATAGGTTAATGCATTACTCTGTGTTGTGATAAATCAACTGGGCTACAATAGGAAGCTCAAGTACCTGTAATGTTTATATGAAAATTGTAAACATGCCATATTGTAGCTGAAATTGGTTTCTAAATCATCAATCATGTCATTTAGATTAGTGTAGGAATATGGAACACAAGAATATGAAAATAACCTTTCAGTATAATTTCGAAGGAATTTTTGTATATGCATGTGGATATTGTTCATTAATTTTAGATGACCCTGAATCTAAATTGTTACTCACCAGACTGAGATTCTTAGTTCAGTGCTAATTAGACTTCTGCCACTTACATCCACGAAACCCCTTTTTGGATGAGGGGGTAAATGTCAAGTAGAATTAGCTCAAACGTTGTCTCAATGGAGTTATAGTCATCTTAAATGTATACCAATTGTGACAGAGAAAATAGTTTAACTTACAGCATGCATCCAAAGGCATTTCTAAAAAGGCTCCAGGTCGGTAGGAAAGCTTTTATCTGAACTATAGTGTTTCATTTATGATTATATGAAGACTACATAGCTTTTGTTGCTATCATATTTCAAGGAGACAGATGTATTGATGAAATAATAAAAGTATTGGTGATTTATCTGAGGCCACAGTTTCCATATTTTTCTTATGCTGAAGTTTTATAATAAACGTTTTGACATGGAGTCGTTGAATTGAATAGTAAATATCAAATGGTTTTTCCATATGCTGGATGCTGTAAACTTCTGTGTGACATAACTCATGTGTTTATTCATAGTTCTGTTATAAAAATAGGTGGGTAAAATGGCCCAAATTCTATTAGCTGGTCTCGTAGATGCTTGTAAAACTGGGATTCTTCAAAAAACACTAGGGGGTAATTCATCAGTGATAACAAAGTTGTAAGATTTAAGGATAGTTGTGTGTTTATTAACCAGTCCTACCTCTGCTTAGAATTCAGGTGAAATGTTATTGTGTGTGTATCCATCCCCTGACACACCTCAGCTTGTCCCCTGACAGAAATCTGGATGGATGATTAATTTAAACTGCTCTTGAACAATAGCATATTTCTTTTGTGTGTGTCTGTTTTAGGGCCCAGTCCTCTGACTAATCCTGACTCAGGCAAGTAATCTCATTGTCTTTAGTGAGGTTACACAGGTGAGCAAGAAGGGCAAGCTGGGCCCACATTGTGTGTCTGAAATTCTCATAGCCATGTTTCATTTGGCTGAGTTTAATGTGTTAATCAGTCAGCACCATAATGGGACACTCCAAACCTTCCTTTATTCTCCCATTTCCCTGAATGCATGTGTAAAAGGCCATTTGCCATTCACACTAATATCACATGCTTCAGTAACAGTGTCACAACTCCGGTCATTCTGGAAATCAAGAGAGGAGAAAAGAAAACCTGTGAAAGATTGCAGCTTCTGGTGATCATGAAACCTTTTCTTGTGAAAGTGTGAATTCAGGCTTCTGGAAGGAAGGTTTTGCTTTTTCTAGCTTTGGAGGTAGGCCTTCTGGAGGTCTGCAAATCTCTTTCTCAGGTATAGAAATTGTATATCTTTTAATCTAAGGAGACATCCACATTGACAGTATGCAGTGTACAGTCACAGTATGTCCAGCTAGCATGTGTATAAATAGCAATTGACAGTGTCTCAAACCTTGAAATATGTGTTCAGCATTTAAACAAAACAATCTGGTCCAACTTGTTTTAAGCTGTGACTCTGAGTATATTTAGCAAATATGAAGAAGAGCTCTGTTTGAGCTCAAAAGCTTATCTCCCCAACAGAAGTTGGTCCAGTAAAAGATATTATCTCACCTATCTTGTGTCTAAATCTGATAACAGTGCTAATAATATGTCTCTGAATGTAACCTTGAAAATTAAGTAAACATTTTACCTAGCCCCAGGAGGTTCTTAAATTAAAACCTGACATTCTCTAGAATTTCCTTTTCTTTTTGTAACAGATATTACCATTTTTAGAATGAATCCACAACAACAATTGATGGTCGTTATCTTTCTCTACAAAGCCAGTTAAGGGACTGAAACATCTTTGGTTTTTCTGACAGTACAATTACTCCTGACAAGAAAAGTAATCATGTTATTGGGGAGGAGGAAAACAAAAGTCTTTGCCTACACTAATCTATCTTTATAATTTTCAGAACCTTTTTAATAGAATAAAAAATCCCAATCATAACTCAAGATTCTTGTCTAAATTCATTTATTTCTTGTCCTCTGGTTTGCACTATACCAGCTGACAATATGATCTGTAGCTAGAGCCTGTCCCTTTGCCCATTAATTTAATGGAAAGACTCCCAATGACTTCAGTGGGCTCACATACAGACATGATAGCTTTTCAAGGCAGGGAAATCGAGAACCTCAAATGTGCTTTGGTGCTTAACTCAGATTGAAATCAACAGGCATTACACACCTAAATACTTTGGTATATCTGGGACAGCATTTCTCTCATTATGTGTTGCCTATCACCATCATGCTCATATTTGATTTATTTATTATACTATCTTAGCACTTACAAACCTGTCTCATAGATCAAGACCTCACTATGTTAGGTGCTGTGCACAGAACAAAAATATGTTCCCATCTTGTAGGCATTACTGTAATTACCTGGGAAGTTACTAAAGCAATGTATAAAACATTCAATTTGTAAATAGCTGGATGATGAAAGGGGAATCATTAGTGGATTTCCAATAACAATTCATTGCAAACCAGCTTGATTTTCTTCTTTGCTAGAGTAACTGATTTGGGGAATTGGGGGAATGTCGGGGACGTAATATACCCGGATGTCAGCAAGGCTTTTAACACAGTCCCATGTGACCTTCTAATAAGTAAGCTGGAGAACTACAGGGTTGAAAGAACTTTCATTAAGTGGATAAGTAGTTGGTTAAGCAGTTATAAACAAAGAATAACTATTAATGGAATGATATCAGGTTGAAGGGAGCTCATAAATGGGATTCCATCGTGATCTGTCCTGGGTCTGGTTAACATTATTTGTTAATATCCTGGGAGTAGGAATAGAGAGCATAGTGATCAATTTTGCAGACAACACAAAGCTGAGTGGTGGGTTGACAATATTTTGGAGCATAGAGCTAAAATTTGGAGGCATCTTGATAAATTGGAGAACTCAGAAATAGGCAACAGAATGGAATTTAACAAACATTCATGTAAGCTAAGGTGCTACACTAGGGAAGAAAAATCAAATGTACAAATACAGACTAGAGGAAAACTGGCTTGGCAACAGCACTGCTAAGATGGAGCTGGGCGTCGTGGTAGATCATAACCTCAGCATGAGTCAACAATGTGATACTGCTGCAAAGAAGGCTAATGCAATTTGAAGTTGCATTAATGGAGGTGTAGCATGTCTCAACTAATTAGGCCTCAACTGATTTGGCCTCAACCAGGCTCCTCAACTGGAATTCTGTGTCAAATTTTTGTTGCTAATATATAGAAAGGATGTAGAGAAACTGAAAAGAATTCTGAACTGAGTGACAAAGATGATCAAAGAGATGGAATGGAAGTCATACAAGCAAAGGCTGAAGGGGTGGTGTATGTTTAGGGAAAAAAGCGATTAACGAGGGATGTGACAGCAGTCTTCAGATACTTGAAAGGCTGCCATAAAAAAAGATGAAGAAATGTTGGTCTCTTCTGCCACAGAAGGCAAGATGCAAGGCAATAGGTGCAGGTGTAGATTAAATCTCAGGAAAAAACTGCTTAATTAATTATCATGCATAAACAAGGAAGACGTATTTAAAGGTGTATTAACAACACTTTGATTTGAAAAGCAATCAAACACAACAGTTTGCTTTACATTGGTGACAGACTAAAGCAGTTCTGAAGTAAAATAACTGGGTATACAATTTGCTCTCCTCTGAAGTGAACTTAAGCCTCATGGTGGTGATTTTATTTATTGATTGATGTATTCAGATTCAGATCCTTGACTCCCTCTATATCTAATAACCAGGACTTTGCCTTTTCATATAGTGAACAAAACAAGCTAGTTTGCTGATGCATGCATTGCACTTGGAGTGGAAGGTGGTGAGTTTTTAATGGTCTCCAATCTATACAAGAGCTGGTTTCACAGACCAGAAGCTGTATCCACCTCTCTGTCCCATCTCCTGCATAGACTGTCTTTATCCTTGTGATCAAAAGACTCACTGTGTGGAAAAGCAGAGTTGTTGACCACAGTCTTCACCCTGAAGTTTTAACCAATCTTTTAGGTATCCCAAAGCCACTGGCAGAGCTAGTGTTAGTGTGGAGAATTGCCTCAGCCCCATCACTGAACACAGATCATCCGTCACCATCCCAGTGTTGTCGGAAAGCCTTAATTCGTGGCATTATAGCAACAGACATACCCTTATTCGATATGTGATATCTTTTTACAGTAGGTGCAGAAATTGCTTAAGAATGTAACTACTCAAAAACATAAAGCAGCTGAGAATGAGAAATGCTAGAGATGTGTTTTTGAACGCTTAACTCACATTGTTTTTATAATTAATTCTCAACTGTGCATAGCCTTTGCTAGGTGAGGAAATGTATACATTCTTAAACAACAAAATAAATTAGTTTCAATTTATTGAAAGTCAGCTGCTTCTTGTATGTTTCAATATGTGCTGTAAGTAATGTAAAACCTGTAAGGTATGTGAAATATGCCATAGGTTTAAATATTACTATTTGATTAGCTAAATGCTATGTTGTTGCTTAGGCTGGACACATGAAGTTACAGTCAAATTAGATTTTTATTTCAGATAAATAGCACTCAATGAATATTGTTATAAAATAGTATTTTATTAATGTGTTGCTGTGTAATTACCAACTTAAAAAAAGAAGCTCCAAAAACCTTTGAATTAGTTTTAGGTCAATGTAAGAGAAGCAGGTGCTACCAGTGAATTTCTAATTCTCTTCAGAAAATAAAGATCCAAAGTAATGGCTTCAGCTATTTGTATAAGACATTAAAATTGATATAATGTATGTGGTAAACCCCCTATTGAGTATTATTATAAATGATTGATTTTCCTCTCCCCCTACAGTTTAGGTGGTGAAATGCTTACTGTACAAACAACTCATGAAAAGTCAACGTGTTTTACAAGTAAATAATTCACAACTGCAGTATGGTATATGGAATAATATTTCACATTAAGTGACATTAATTAGGGTACAAATATTCAAATGGAGAAGAATGGGGAGATGACTGTGCTGCAAAGAAAATATTTTGTACTTGCCATCTAAATGCAAATGAGCAAAAGACTCTCTGGCACATTACTCTATAGGGAGGATTCTTTGTGTTAAGAACCAAGTTCTTTAATTATTACAAGACTTCTGGAATGGCACTGTGAGCCAAATTGTGTTCCCATTCAAGACAGTCTCCTCCACTGCCTTCAAGGACTTAGGCTAGAGGTGTTTGGATACCTCGTGTCTTTTTGGGCTTCAGTCCTACAAACATTAGAGACAAGCAACTTTATTTAAATGAGCAAACCTATTGCTATTACTGGGAGTATGCTTACATGCATGAAATGAATAGATTTTAGGACCAGAAGAAACCATGATGATCAACTAGTCTAATTTTCTGTATAACATTAGCCATAGAATTTCACCCAATAATTCTTGTATCAAGCTCAATAGGCTCTGACCAAACTAGAACATCTCATTCAGATTGTCCAGTGATGGATAATCTACCAAGTCCTTCACAGTGTGTTTCTGGTTATTAATAATTCTCACTCTTGAAAATTTGCTCCTTATTTTCTAGTTTGAGTTTGTCTTGCTTCACATTGTCTGCTAGGCTAGAGGACCCCTGCTGTCAGAAATCTTTCTCTCAAAGAAAGCCTATAGATGTGACCAGTTCATTGGTTACCATTTTCTTTGATCATCTAAATAGACTGAGTTTCTTTCATTATGAAGTCTTTCATTATAAAGGTTACCTCATAAGGTATGTCTGCATTGCATTGTGGACTTGTGTTTCCAAACCCACATTTGAATGTCCACATTGCATTGTAAACCTAGATTTATAATTACTTGACCCAGGTTCGCAACTGTGGTAGTGCATCTATGCCATTGCATGGACCTCCTGACTTGGGCCTGCACTTTGTGCTGAAGCTACCCTGCAAAACAACAGGGCTTGGACTTGAGACACAGCAGGAATTTCTCAAGTTCACAGCAGGAGAGTCAGGGCTGGATTTTGGTGTTCATAGGCTCTAGGCATGTTCACTCCGAAATGTGCAAAAAAGAGGGGTAAATGCCAATTGAATTACATTGATTGACATGATGCACTTTAAACTATTCTAATGCTAAACCATGTGATTTCCCTCATTTTTCCTTATTTTTTCTGCTTTTTAAATTTTTTCCCTCCTTCGTAGGCCCTAAAAATTTCCTAGGCCTTAGGCACTGTGCCTACAGTATCTAATGAGAAATGCAGCACTGAGGAGACTTAGCATTTAGGAATTAGAACAGAGAGGATCCTGCCTCTCTGTCCTGTGCTTAGACCATTGGACTGTTATTTTGAGCTTGAGGCTGCAAATAAATTTCTCTGAGCCTTCTCCCATACTCTTTTCCCTCTCTTCCCTTCCTTATTGCTAAGATCTGACAAATCACAGCTGGGATTCACCTTACTAATATGTTATATCCTTTCCTTCAACTTTCTGTGCATGGGATTTTAAACCTAAGGTAATTAAGTGCCCATTCAGTGGGAGCTGGGCCCTGAGCTCCCTCAGGCTTCTTTATAAATCTTAACCTGAGTGGATTTATATGGTTTATGAGCTGCCTGGAACAGTCATTGGACTGCCTTTTCTGCTTGGAAAGGTCCTTATCAGAAATGACTACTAATGAATAATAATTTACCCACACAGTATGTTACCTTTTGATTATTATTTCCTCTTTGTGTTACGGTACCATGAAGAAGCCCTGATTTGGGATTAGAATCCCATTGCATCTTGGCAGTGTACATAGAATAAAAAGATAGGCCTAGTCCCAAAAGAGTTTATGAAGTATGGGCCAGAACCTCAACTAATGTAAATCATCATTGCTCCACTGACTGCAAAGGAGCTGGAATGATTGACATCAGCAGAGGATCATTCCACATATATCTCTGTAGACCTGCATTTTTATATGCACACAACTTTCTTTTGTGAATTCTTGCAGAAATATAGGTGGTTGTATGGCACGGGAAGGTTACGAAGGTAACGTCAGTCTGTC
Organism: Podocnemis expansa; assembly: GCA_007922195.1. NCBI lineage: Eukaryota > Metazoa > Chordata > Testudines > Podocnemididae > Podocnemis > Podocnemis expansa. The sequence goes on along the minus strand of ML681972.1, from coordinate 50,057,152 downwards.
AGACTGGGTTAAAATCAAGTGTGCCTTGGGGGTTTAAAAGTCATTCTTCCTGTTTGATATGAAATCACCCTTGATATAGTTATATTGTTATTACCAGTATGAATCTGCCAAGAGCTATTTACTGTGATCAGCTGCATGCAGAGTATTCTGAGAAATGAAAAGTGAAATAAAAGAAGCGTAGGAAGGGAAGCAAGTGTATATTAGAAAAACTTCTTGTTCTTAACATATAAAATATTGCTTTACTTACATAAAAGATTAAGCATTGATTTTGAGACAAGCTACCAGAGTGCGCATGGCTGCCATGGCTCACCTCAAACTATGTCCCCCTCTCCATCATCCCAAATGGCCTCGTAAACATTTACTCATAGGAGTCACAGGGATTACTTTTATGAAGAACAATACTGATGTTGTTGCTCTTTGCAAAAGTATTAAAAGAATTAAAATAGGAGACTTCTTGGTCCAACCTAGTTTTATTCATAGACTAAGGCCAGACGCTGATCATAACTGTAAGTATCCAGTTAGAGCTCCTGCAAACATAAGCTGTGGAATTCTTCCCCAAAGCTTGATTAAAGCACATCCTTCAGAAAGAGGGAATCTTGTTCTAGAGCCTCCAGGTGATGGTGATTTTCCTAATGTTGCTAGGCCCATTACCCTAGTATTATTTTTCATATAATACCTCCCAGAGTTCATTCTTATAGGCTTGACTTCATTCATGGCAGGCAAAAATAAAATATAGAACTTGATAGAAACACTACTGTAAAGACTATTGTAAAGACTCTGATTGACATCAGTGGGATATACGTGAGGTTCTGGGTCACACTGCAAATGATCACTTCATGGCAAACGCAGAAGTCTGAAAACAGCAAATATTGTCAGTTTTGGCCCCAGAGCTTTTTAAGTCTTCCCAGCACCTTGAAAATCCTATTTCCCGTTGAAATGTTTCCACCAACCATTGTTACATGTGACCACTAAAATAACTATAAAATGAAAGATTTGAGAGTTTTGTATCTTCCCCCTTCATGTGTTGACTTTGAGCATTTGGAGGCACTCTGATTACGACCATTATTATTTGTTTTTAGGATACTAGAGACTCTAAGGGCTCCAAACTAAAATTAGAATCCCATTGTGTTAGATGCTGTATAAACATATGATAAAAGCCAGACCCTCTCTTTAAGAACTTATAATCCAAGTAGACAAGACAGGCAGAGAAAGGAGAAGTGACTTGCTCACAGGACATGGACCCAGACTTTCTAAATTTCAGTCCAGTGCTGTCTCCATTAAATCATCCACCTCCTCATGGCAGTGATTTGGTGATGATCTCCATAGTTCTTCAGGGTCTGCACAGGGGTGATTTCCAGTAACAGCATTTACAAAACTGGGATGGAAAAAGAAGAATTAGCTAGAAGCCAGCAGGTGTATGCACAGAGTCAAAGAGGTGTGGTGACAAGAAGTGACCTGAGGATACTTGTGAATCTCTGAGGCATCATTCACCTTCTGACGATAAATGGGGGAGCAGAAGAATCCTGCAGTAACTTCTGATGTAAAAAACAATCAGATGACAGTACTGAAAGGATGCTGTGTCTGAAAATGGAGTTTTAAAAAATCATTTGACTGTGTTCCTTCCACTAATGTAGCAATAGTTTCTATATTATTATGCATGGTCAAGATTAATATGCTATGAGAAGACTTAATGATCTTTGTATCTGTCTGATCATTAGCAATCATGCAATAATCTCGTAGCAAAGGAATTAACTTGCCAACTGACACCACACCTGAAATTATTGTGCATCATTGAGTCAGTTTGCAGATATTGCACCTCAAACTACAGTGAGGAACATCATGTATATTTAGGGAGAGGGTCTGTAGTCTTTCCCCAGTCTCCCAAAAATAAAAAGGGGAATTGAGAGAGTTTAATCTAATCTTTGAAGGCCTGTGTAAACATTCAGGACTTGATTTTCAGAAGGGCTGAGCATCTGTAGCACACATTGACTCTACTGGAGCAGTGAATGATCTGCTTTTCTTTCAGGGTATCATGATCATGAATATTAGCTAACATTATTAGTGCAGTACAGCCTGGCGACCCTGACCAGGTTAGAAGACATTGTCAAGATGCTGTACAAACACAGAAAATGACAGACTCTTCACCCCAGGTGCTTACCCTGAAAGACTCCCATTGAGTTCAGTGGACTTTGGCTTAGGTAGCTACAGAAATTTAATTAGTTAAAGTGGAAGGCCAGCAGGGGTGTTCTCTTTTGTCAGCCCCTGTTAAAGGCAGGTAGAAAGGCCAAAAAGGGCTGAGGAGAGTGGCAGAGTTGTGTTAGACACTTGGAGGGACTGACAGTGGAGAGAAGGGGAAATCCATTAGGGACTGGCAAGTGGAAAAGATAAGCAATTTAAGGTAGACTGTCTTTTTGTTCTGGATTTGTGCAGTGCCTAACATGACTCCTGGCCTTCTGAGGCCTCTAAGTACACTTCAGTTTAAATGTCCTGTCCATGACTCAGGTTTCTAGCTACTACACCAGAATATAAGCAACAATAATAATGGTAATTAATAACAGTGATGATATAGGCTTGATGTTAGACGTTTGAGCTGGTGGCAGTAAAAGGTGGGTGTAGTACATACTCCTTGAACTGCTACATACTTGGGAGTCTCTCTGAATATACTTAACACCCCTAACTTATTAGTTTCTCTAGATTAGGAAATAGTCTTTAAGTATAGGTGGCCAACAGTTTTTAAATTTCAAAATGTTGACAACACTTCAAATTCTGAGATGAGGGGGAAAATGGAAACATATATTAGAGAAATGTTCACTTTTTCTTTTCTTTTCTTTTCTGAACCAAGTACAAAGCTAGGGAAACACTTTTCTAAGTTTCAATATCTCAAATTTCAAAGTTTGGAAAAAGAGAAAACTGAAACAGACAAACAAATGAACAAAACAACACAACACAATCTCCCTTCCATGTTTCCCAGGTCAGGTCTATAAACAGTCATTTAGGAAAGAGGTATTATATTAGCTTTGATCAAATGAACGTGATGTTGAATTCAGAGGAAGGCTTTCTTTTTTTCTCTTACATTAGGATATGAATGGAAACAAATTTAATAATGAGGGGCTCTTCAATCTGGCACACAAAGATAACAAGATCCAATACCTTGAAGCTGAAGCTAGACAAGTTCACACTGGAAATAAGATACAGATTTTGAACAGTGAGGGTAATTAGCCATTGGAACAGTTTACCAAATGTTGTACTGGAATCCCTTCCTTTGACCATTTTTTAATCAAGGTTGGATATTTTTTCTAAAAGATATAGTTTAGTTCAAACAAGAAGGAATTCAGGGAAGTCTTGTGACCTGTTACACAGGAGGTCAGAAATGGTCACAATGATTCCTGCTGGCCTTAAAATCTACGACTCTATGAACCAGTTTCGTGGAAGAAAGTTTCTTGCAGCAAGGTTATGATTTATTTTAGTGTTTTTTTCTTGATTTCACCCAAGAATAGCTTTTATTCATTAAAAACAAATTAAACCATAATGCTTTAAAATAAATAGAAACTAAATTAGTAAACAAAATCAAACCCAGCCATTTGAGTTGCAAATTGCAGTTAAATATCTTTCTATATTTGAAGTAATTGAATGGGTTCTGATGTGACTTGAACATACTGATGATATTTTAAATGAAATGCTAGTTTTTCACAAAGAAGTAGATTTATATTACGAATGATGATTTCAGATATCAGATAAAGCTGACAGGTAATTAAGCAACAACTTTTTTGCATGACATGCTGTAGGAGCCCATTCGTTCTGCATTGTGCGGAAGGTAATAAAAACTGCCATGACAGAGTATTTACTGAACAGTAATTGACAGCAGAAAGGCTGAAGGGTGGGTGTAAGAGAAGGAAAACATCTTCATTAAGGGTAACAAAAATTGTAGCAATTTGAACAGATTGTATATCAGACTTTCTAATTCTTTGTTGGCTGATCTATTAGGCAATGGAGAAGTGTCTTAAAGATGTGTTGTTAGAACACAGTAGCTATACATGCTAAATGTCAGTTGTAGTCAATGTATACTTTAATACATGCTAAAATGATTGTTTAAACTTTTAGCAGGATTCTTGGCTTTAACTTGACTAGTTTAGCATATGTTAAAGTATACGCCGCTTTGTGTTCCATAATTCTTTAGAACCTGTTGTTTAATACATGTGAGGCTAACGTGTTCTAACAATACACCTTTAATCTCTGGTTGAGATAAAACAAATGTTGCAGAATATGGCTTTTTCTGAATATTTATTAAGTCTTTTGCTGAAAGAAAGCTATGTGTGATCACAAGTCAGTGATAAATTAGCCACTATCGAATAGAATGACATTGAGAATCAGTCTGTAAAAGAGAATCCCACAAAAAGAGGAGCAGAGAGCACCTGATCCTTATTGCCTTGCACCTTGTATGTCATTAGGACTTTCATAAGGTGGGTGTACAATGTGACCGGATCAGAATAAGAATGTTCTATTTTTTTTCCATGCCTCACTGATATAAAATGACTCCAGAAGGTTCAGGGCAATAGAGTGTCCCCAGTGGTGTCTCTGATCCTGATCCTGTGAATGCCTATACCTGTAAGTTGATAGCAATACACTACTGAAAGGTGTTTGCAGAAGTCATTGCTCAATCAGACTCCATGCCTACAGTTAGAAATCTTGCTTGGTACTGAAATGTTTTTTGAAATTTATGGCTCATATTCACCTCTTCCTCATTACACTGAGTTTATTGGAATTGCTTTTCATTCCCCGTCATATAAATAGGCTATGTGTACACTGATGTTCCCTCTAAGCTGATGATGCAGCTGAACAAGTTCTGGATGCAGCTGAGGAAGTTCCCTGCTGGTTCCCCGACTCCCACTGGGCCCCTTCCCTGCTGCCTGCCAGCTCCCCCAGTGCATCCAATAACTTGCTCAGCTGCATCATCAGATCATCAGCTTAGAGGGAACAGTCTGTAAATAAGCAAAAAGCAAGAAAAGAGAATAAGATTAGAAATATCTTTCTTTGCTACTCTCCAAATTCACAGGAAGCCTGAGAGGCAGATACAGTGCTTGAGTTCTTGTCACACTATGTCAGGGCTCTCAAACACATGGCCCAGTGGCCGCATGCAGCCCCTAAAGTTATTTCCCGCAGCCCACAATGACACCATCATTACCAGTATTTGCGATAATGCTGTATGAAAAGGTTGCAGTGGTGCGGCCCATGGACTAGAGTACTAGTCCTCATGCGGCCCTCTACTAGTCCCCATGTGGCCATCGTGGTGATTTGAGTTTGAGACCCCTGCACTATGTCAAACATTAGCCAAATAAATACTGGCATACAGTTTAGTCAGAACCAGACAGTAATCCTCAATTAAACATACTTCTTAATTAAGAATTCATCCTGATCCTATGATATAACCCTTCCTGAAATTCCTTTTATCAACAGAGAACTTATTGATATCCCTGTCTTTACTGTACAGTTATTATTTTTGCTGCCTATATGACCAGTTTAGCAGAGGCTGGAAATTCAAGCTGCCATTTACTGGAGCAAGTAGTTTCCTTTCTTTTTCTGACAAAGCCCATAATGGAGTATGCAAAGAGGAGGGGTACAATTATACAGTGTTGTGAATAGCAAGGGAAAAAGAGACTGACAGAACAGAATTTCTGGATATGTTATTCTGCTATGTTGCTGCTAATTTATTGCAATGGATTCTGCTTACAACCCTACATAGAGAACATTGTTGCACTTTGTGAAGTTATAGAATCATAGAATCATAGGGTTGGAAGGGACCTTTTGGGGTCATCTAGTCCAACACCCTGCCAAAAAAAAGCAGGGACACTCCCACTAAATTACCCCAGCCAGAGTTCTGTCTAGCCGGGTCTTAAATATCTCTAAAGACGGAGATTCCACTACCTCCATAGGTAGCCCATTCCAATGCTTTACCACCCTCCTAGTAAGAAGGTTTTCCTAATATCCAGCCTCGACTGCCCCACCTGAAACTTGAAACCATTGCTCCTTGTTCTGTCCTCTGTTACTGCTGAGAACAGCGGAGATCCACCCTCCTTGGAGCATCCCTTCAAGTAGTTGAAGGTTGCTATCAAATCCCCCCTCAATCTTCTCTTCTGCAGGCTAAATAAGCCTAGTTCCTTCAGTCTCTCTTCGTAGGTGTTGTGCTCCAGCCCCTTGATCATTTTTGTTGTCCTCCACTGGACTCCTTCTAATTTGTCCACATCCTTTTTGTAGTGGGGAGTCAACAACTGGACACAGTATTCCAGATGCAGCCTCACCAGTGCCAAATAGAGGGGAATGATCACATCCCTCGATCTGCTGGCAACACTTCTTCTGATGCAGCCTAGTATGCCATTGGCCTTTTTGGCAGCAAGAGCACACTGCTGACTCATATCAAGCTTCCCATCCACCATGACCCCCAGGTCTTTTTCTATAGTGCTGCTACTTAGCTGATTGCTCCCCAGCCTGTAGCAGTGCATGGGGTTTTTCCGTCCCAAGTGGAGGACTTTGCACTTGTCCTTGTTCAAACTCATGAGATTTCTAGGCCCACTGCTCCAATTTGTCAAGATCTCCCTGAATCCTGTCCCTGCCCTCCAGCGTGTCTACCGTTCCCCCCAGCTTGGTGTCATCTGCAAACTTACTGAGTGTGCAATCTATCCCATCATCCAGATCATTGATGAAAACTTAGAACAGAACCGGCCCCAGGACCGACCCCTGGTGCACACCACTTGTTACTGGTTGCCAACTAGACATGGAGCCATTGATTACTACACGCTGAAACTGTTCATCTAGCCAGTTCTCTATCCACCTTACTGTCCACACATCCAACCCATACTTCTTTAACTTGCTGAGGAGAATGTTGTGGGAAACTGTAACAAAAGCCTTGCTAAAGGCGAGGTATATCACATCAATGGCTTTTCCCACATCCACAAATCCAGTCATCTCATCATAGAAGGTGATGAGGTTGGTCAGGCATGATTTACCCTTGGTGAATCCATGCTGACTGTTCCTGATCATTCTATTTTCCTCCAAGTGTTTCAGGATGGATTCTTTGAGAACATGATTTTTCCGGGGATTGAGGTGAGGCTGACAGGTCTGTAATTCCCTGGATCCTCCTTTTTGCCTTTCTTGAAGATAGGCACTATATTTGCTTTTTTCCAGTCCTCCAGCATCTCCTCTGTTCGCCACGAGTTTACAAAGATGATGCCCAGCAGTATCGCTATCTCATTAGCCAACTCAGTCAGCACCCTCAGATGCAGGTTGTCCAGCCCCATGGACTTGTGCACATCCAGCTTCCTTAGGTAGTTACTAACCTGGCCGTCTGTTACCAAGGGCCTCTCTTCTTCTCTCCAATCTGCCATATCTACTGTAGTGGGCTGGGAGCTGTCCCTGCCTGTGAAAACTGAAGTAAAAAAAGCATTGAGCACTTCAGCTTTTTCCTCCACCTCCATCACGAGGCTACCTGCCCCATTCAGTAAGGGACCTACACCATCCTTGATCCTCTTGTCATTGACATACTCATAGAACCCCTTCCTGTTATCCTTCACATCCCTTGCTAGCCACAACTCCAATGGTCCTTTGGCCTTTCTGATTTTATCCGTGCAATCTTGAGCAATATCTTTATATGCCTTCTTAATCATCTGTCCAAGCTTCCACTTACTGGAAGCTTCCTTTTTATGCTTTAGCTCAGTGCAGAGCTCTCTGTTAAGCCACGCTGGGTGCCTGCCACATTTGCTGTTCTTTCTGCTCATCAGACTGGTATCTTCCTGTGCCCTTAGCAGGGTTTCTTTAAAATGCAGCCAGCTCTCTTGGATGCCTTTCTCCTTCAGATCCGCCTCCCAAGTGATCTTGCCCATCAGTTCCTTGAGGGAGCCAAAATCTGCTTTTCTGAAGTCCAGGGTCTGCATTTTGCTTCTTTCCTTTTTTCTGTTAATCAGCATCTTGAACTCTACCATCTCATGGTCACTCTGCCCAGGTTGCCATTCACTTCTACTTCCCCAATCAATTCTTCTCTGTAAACAGCAGGTCAAGAGGTGCAAGGCCCCTAGTTGGTTCCTCCAGCATTTGTACCAGGAAGTTGTCCTCAACACTCTCCAAAAACTTCCTGGATTGCCTGTGCACTGCTGTATTGGCCTCCCAACACATGTCAGGATAATTGAAGTACACAATGAGAACCAGGGCCTGTGATCTGGAAACTTCTGCCAGTTGTCCATAGAATGCCTCATCCACCTCCTCCTTCTGGTCCGGAGGTCTATAGCAGACACCCACCATGACATCCCCCTTGTTGCCCTCTCCTCTAAACTTAACCCAAAGACTTTCAACTGGCTCATTTCCACTTCCATAATGGAGCTGTGAGCAGTCATAAAGCTCTTTTACATATAGTGCTCCTCCTCCCCCTCTTATTCCCTGCCTGTCCTTCCTGAGCCAGAATGTTTACATATAATACTAAACAATCTATCATGAAAGAAACAAAGACGCATTCACATGAACTTAAGAGTGATACACATTCTGTGTATTCACACTAGAGTGCTCATCTATTTCAGGAATGAAGAAGTTTAAAAAACTGTTAAGTGAAAGGCAACACTCTTGCAAGATCCAAAGGGGCAGCTGTGTTAGTCTAGTTCAGTAAAACAAAGAAGGATCCTGTGGCACTTAAAGACTAACAATTATATTTATTGCATGCGCTTTTGTGGGAGAAAATTCAGTTCATCCCATGCTTTGAAGGTGGAACTTTTTTGGAGGAACTTATAATGCAAGTCTGTGAACTGGGATTTTCTCCCACAAAAGCTCATGCAATAATATAATTGCTAGTCTTTAAGTACCACAGGACTCCTTGTTTGTTATACAACATCCTGGGTGCAAGCCAAGTTGCTATGCTAACATTGCTTAGTGCTTGCATCAGTGGCTGTGTGTGTGTGTGGCGTTGGCTCTGTCTATCTGGGGTTGGCTCTGTGTTTGCATGTGTGTCTGTCTGTGTGTCTGGGGTTGGCTCTGTCTGTGTGTCTGTCTGTCTGGGGGTGGCTCTGTGTGTGTGTGTCTAGGGGTGAGTATTGGGGGTCCACCCAGGTAGGGGGGACACCTGTGCTGGAGGGCTCTGGGGCCAGCAAATTACACTTTAACCCCTGCAGCAAGGGTAAGTTTCCATCCGCTGGCCAAGAGTCTTCTCTGCCCATTTGCCAGTTTCTCCAGCCAACCCCCGGTTGGGTTCCTTCCCCACCTGCTTCCCTGAGTCCCCCCCTTTCTCTTTGCCTGGCTGCCAGAGCTGCTCCCTGGCCATCGGCTGCTCCCGCCCCCAGTATGATCAGTGCGGGAAATTTTAAACTGTCCTAGCCTGACGCAGCTCCCTGCCAGCCGGAAGATTGTGTCTTCTGGCTGGCTAGGGTCCATGGCTGCTGGCTGTGCAATGCCAGCAAGGATTTATGTGCGGGTGAGTAATTGTTGCTGCACGCGTCCGCACGCACACAGATTTCAGGGAACATTGGTGTACATTGATGGTGGCAAATTCACTGCCATCAGATCGATTTTTCTGGTTCAGTTGAGCCTCAGTGAAGACATGCTCAATCGATCTGGATGTCAATTTAATAACACCACCTTCTCAGTTGGCATACCACTGTGTCAACAGGGACACTTTTCCTGTTGGTGCAGCACAGGGAAGATGAGCTAACGGGAAGTTACAAAGTCAAATGGAACTACACAAATGTCTCTGCGTAGTTTGTAAAACAAACAATGAGGAACCCTGTGGCACTTAAAGACTAACAATTTATTTTTTGCATGAGCTTTCATGGGAGAAAATCCCACTTTGTTTGTTTTACCGAACTAGACTAACATGGCTACCTCTTTGGATCTTGCATAGTTTGTGTAACTCCAGTCAATTGCTGCTGAATTTTGCTGGCAGTGCAGATCAGGCCCAAGATAAGAATTGTCCTTTTTCTCTAAAGTTGAATTGCCAGCTTTCACGATATGAGAGGTGTCCATCTGAGTCCATTTTTGGTCTTGCTTAAATAAGTTTTCTGATCCCTCTTGTATCTGAACTTCCTTTTGCTGGTCTGTTGGCCACGCATCACCCACATGTGTCTGCACAGTGCCTGACTGAAGTGCCTGACAGGATGAGCACTTGAAATAGCACCTGGCATCATGCATAGTAAAATAAGTCTTGCCAATTAACTGTAAAAGCACTCTTGCTAATTCATCTTCTCCTAACTATCCATTCCAGTTTATTGCCCTCTAACAAAAAAAGATTAAATGTACAGAATCTTGTTTACAGGGCCAACATAATTTAACAGGAAATTAAACTGTATGATTCTCAATGTGCTTATATATCTAAAAACTGTTTACCTGAGCGCTATTTAAATATTCTTAGGAAACCGTATATTTATGATGCTACACAATCCCATTTATTCTCCCAGCATCTTTTAATATCCGTTCCACTGCAGAAACCAGAGTCACTTTAGACTTCCAGTACAGTTTTTCACTGTTGTTGTTAGCCCTAGGACTAATCTGTTTTAATATCCAGACATCTTATATTTTAATCAACTTTGTAAACATTAAGGGGTGACATGCTGATGTGTATAGAATGGCCATGCAAAACACTAGTGACATTTCATTCAATCCAGTGCCCCTTTCCCTTTGAGCAGATTCCTTGGCTATGTCTACATCTCCAATTTTAATTTGGATTTGCTAGTCCAAACTAAAAAGTCCAGGGTTAGTCCGAACTAACCTCGGGCTAGTTCAACCTAACTGTGCCTTTTTAGTTCGAACTAGCCCTGCATTCTAGTTCGAACTAAAGTTTTGGTTCGAACTAATGGCTTAGTTCAAACTTTTTAAGTTCAAACAAGCCATTATTTCACCTATTGCCTGTGCTTAGTTTGAACTAAAGTTCAAACTAAGCCAGCTAGTCCGAACTAACCAGAGGTGCTAACTAGTTCGGACTAAGCTTTGGCTAGTCCAAAATAAGAAATTTCTTAGTTCAGACTAGCCAAAGCCTAGTATGGCCATGGGCCAAGTTAGCCTGGACTAAGCTTCCTTAGTCCAGACTAACTTGGCAGTGAAGACATAGCCGTTGCTCCAGGTATGTGCTTATGCTGGTCAGGGTCATAAAACACACTCACCAAAACCCAATGTTTCTATTCAGTTTATCTGTCTACCTATGAGTTTTATATGATTGGTCATTATTATGGTATCTGAGCATCTTCTGTGGGGCTTTATGGTCCCTTGTGGCCTTTTTGGGTGAAAATTCTGCTTCCTGTGTTTTGCTTTGTTTGTTTGTTCCTGTTTTTGTTGTTAGGTAGGAGGGGATTGTTTACTTTGTGGTATCATTTTTGCTATGATGGAAAGTTGTTTATTCCAAAGAGTTGTGGTAGCATTCCCTAAAGACTGGCACACTGGTCTCCCCCTGGTTTCCTTTGCAGGTTCATCCTATGGCCTAGTCCTCTTGACTGAGAGTGCTTTGTCCTCATCTCTCATACATCTCATTTGGGTTTTGTGATTTTCACTGTCTTTGCATCTGGTGTCCCAACAAGTACACATTGTGGGAGGAGGGCAGGAAGGGGAGAATGCTGTGGGTCTGATCCAGGAATGTGCTGAGGGGAAAACTTTTGCACTTTAGGCACTGGACTGGGACTCAGCATCTGGATTCGGTTCATGACTTTGGCACGGACCATATGTCTGTGACCTTGGCTAAGCCAAGGAGCCTAACAGACTTAGGCATCCAAATCCCATTGATATGCAATGGCTGTCGGGTACATAAGTCCTAAAGTTTCTTCGAAAATTTCAGCCTTAATCTCTGTACCTCAGAGAGATTATGAAAATAAGAATCCTTCTTGTCTGTTTATAATTCGACTACAAGCTCTTTGGCATGGGGGTTCACTTGCTCTGAGTATGTACAGCTCCTAATACAGCAAGGCCCTGATCCCAGCTGTGACCTCTAAGCACTATGTAGTGCAAATCAGTGATAATGATTACACTCTCAGACATTAGCTGGAACTGGGGGTGTTCAGTGTCTCCCAGGCACACTGGATAATCTCTCTGTGATGTGGGGGTTTGGATTCTTTTAGGCTGATCCAAAGCTCATTGAAGTCTATGTTATTCTTTCCATTGACTTCATTGGGTTGTTGATCAGACCTGTACAAGATTTGCCTGTTAAAAAGTCACACACTGGGGCTGCAATCTGCTGTTCCTAATTTATTTGTTTTCACATGAATTTATTTCAGCACTTAATCAAACATGTTGTTTGTAGAGAATATGTTTACAGCTGTTCAACAGCAAAAGAAGAGGCAATGATGGAATCAGATTGAGTGATTTTTTTAAACTGCTTCTCAGAGTACAGTGAGATTTCTTTTTCTCTGAATTTAGCTTGTAGCACAATGATTCATATATATTTCCTTGGCTCAGTCAAAACTACAAAAAATTCTGCTCTTTTTTTAATTTATTTGTTCATGGATCTGATGCATAAGCCTTGTGTGTGCTTGTGTGTTCGTGTGTGCGCACATTCAAGTGCAATCCTGGCTCCATTGAAGTCAATGGCAAAACTTTCATTGACCAGAATGGGTCTAGGATTTCATTTAGAGAAGGTAAGTGGCTTGTCCATGTTCACGCAGGATGTCTGTGGAAAAGATAGGAATGGATGTCTTAACCCCAAAACTCGTGCCTTAACCACAAGACCATCATGTCCAGATCTCTTCTCAGATTCTCAGTTTTCTCATTTCTCCCCACATCAGCAAGTACATCTTTCAGCTTCTTCCCACAGTCTCTGCTTCTGCTGATTTGAATATAAAAGGATGAGTTGTCATTTAGAAGATATGACACATTCATGAGCCTGCTGTGACAAGGGAATTTAATGGAACCATTCTGTCAGTGAAAATATCTTCTACATGTTTTTCAGAAAATGCCAAAATGCATTTTACTACACATAAGGAATAGCAGGTCAGATTCTGTAAAGCAGCATAGCTCTGTGTTATATGAAATACATCTGAATTATTCTTAGCACTTTATACTGTCCAGCAGATTAACTAGTTTATCCTTCTTGTATTATGCATGTGTTGTTCACATGTTGTGGTTAGGAAAATTGCAGTTCAGAGAAGTTTGGTTGGTATTTCGTTAGCAGTAAGTGATTCAGCAGGCAGGCAGAGTTGTAGAAAAGAGATCTGTTCTGAATATGCAAAAAGCCCAGGACTGTATGCTGAGAAATCTGTGTTTGTCTGGTAGAAGGTGGCCACCAGTTTGCATTCCTGAGCAGCATGTCTCTTATGAAATTAGAGCCTTCCTAGAGCTTGGCCTTCTTTCTCCAGTCCCATTCAACATACTGTACTCAAAACCACACAAGCCAATGAGAGAACTGGGATTAAGAATTCAAGAGTTCTCTGCTTCTAGCCTCAGTCTTAATTCACAAGACAGTACTATCTCTAGTAATAATGCAAAATTACTTATATCTCCTAGGAAGAAAAAGACAGGCAGAACTGCACACATGCATACTTGTGTGTGTGACAGTAAGGATGGAAGAGCAAGTGAGAAAGTATACAAACCCCTTCCTGGACAAAGCAGGGTTAATAAGCTAATATGGCCTCAGGTAACCCTTCTCCATTACACCTGTGAGAGGTCAGATTTAGAGAGAGGAGCTTAAAAGGGAGAATCCCAGCTCAGCTGAACGCAGACTAAGGAGGAGAACAGATCCCAAATCCTCAGCAACTGGAGAGAGGCTAGAGATAGAAGGTCCTTGAGTGACCCCCAACCAATGGCCCTTCCTTGAAGAAAGGCAGGACCCAATACTGACGCCGTTTGAGAGAGGACTATTCCTGTCTATTTCCTTGTGAACTCAGTCAAGGGCCAAAAACCAATAACTGCTCTTTGAAGGAAGAGAGCCATACCTCATCTTTGGGATAATTTTTGTGTGTTAATTCTCCTTTTATTCTGTTCATGGACAACCCCAGGAAAGGCAGACTGTCCTGGCCTAGCTGAAGGTCTGTGTCCCTTCGGACTGGAATTAGAGCTAGGGAAAAAAACATGGGCATTGAGGAAGAGTTGCTTCAGTGACAGGCTCTGAACAAGGCCCCAGCAAATGGGTGTCTCAGGGAAGAAACTTTGGTGACAAACAAGTGGTGTGTGTGTGTGTGTGTGTGTGTGTGTGTGTGTGTGTGTGTGTGTGTGTGTGTTGCATGCGCATGCATAGAGAATTAAGTTGAGGCAGCTTAGGCTTGGTCTACATTTACTTTCAATAACTTGTGTAACTCCCATTGACTTCGTAACGCCTCTTCTATGTGATGTCTTCACTGTGCTGCACTGATGGGAAATGTGTTCCTGTTGATGCAGCACTCTGCCACTTGAAGTGGTGGTTTTAATATGTCAGCTTCCGGCAACTTCCAGGTTTGACTGAGCGCGTCTTTCCTGACGTTTAACTGAAAGTGAAAAATTGATCCTGCACTGTCAGTAGTGCTACCAACACTGTAGACATAGCCTTAGTTAATGTCAAGGACATGTTGATTGACAAAGAAGAGTTTATTAAAATGAATTAGATGGCAGTTATATGGAATGAAATAAAAATGCTGTACATCCAATGCCCCTGACAGATGAAATGAGCTGTACCAAAAAGTAAAATTCATGGGCTCAGTTTTTCCTCTCAGCTACCCCATTGTAAATCCAAAGTCAGTAGGGTTGCTGCACATTTATGCCGGTGTAAATGAACGCAGTATCTGGACCCTCAGACCTAGTCCTACCCTCTGTTGCTGAAGTCTAATCCTTCTGTTGCTGAATGCAGAACAGGCCCACAGTCTTTCATGCGATTCTCTGAAGGTGTAAATCAGCATCTGTGGAGCTGTGTTGCTTTACACCAGCTGAGGAGCTGGCCTCGTGTGCTGAAAGTGAGACAGCACATAGTATTTTCCCTGTCTGATGATTGGAATGAATGGTGGGACAACACAGACATCAGACTGGCATCCCTAGTGAATTGTGAACAGTGTGTATGAGAATCAGGATTCTGCTAATTATTTTGGATTTACACTGGGGGTAATCAGAATCTGTCTCTTTGGAAATAACACTCCTAATATTCTATGCTTGCAAAACAGCATAGCAAATCCCAGAGTTCCATATATTATCTCTGCGCCCACTTGACCCTGTAACATGCATCATGGGAAACTGTTTGGGGCTATATCTGATCTCCACATTGTGTGATGAATACTAATAGACTCTTCTGTTTCTACCAGGTTTCCCACTTCTTTGGAGTTATACTAACACATCACAAATGCTGCTTATCATTCACCGGGAACTAGCCGCGTCAACCCTAACTGGATTGCTGTTCTGGAACATATGGTCAATGCAGTCATTTTTCTTGATGAACAGTAATTTATGCCAGCACCTGGTAGGAATGTCACTTGCAACATCTTACTACTGTTTTGTCAAACTAGCTAACAGACAAAATGACAATAAATATTGATACACAACCTTAAGAAAGACAAGAAGTAAACACTTAAAGCACTGGTCTTTGGAAGAGCCACCCATTAACAAAGTAGGTGTGACTTAATACAATTTTATTCCAAATGCTGAGCCACATGTGGGAGTGGTTGCAGTCTTTTCGATTATCAGTTATTTATTACACATTTTCATATATGCACAGACAGTAAGCTACCTTTCTGTAAAATATTGGCAAGGAACCATATTTAAATCCCTACCATATGATGCTGCATTCTGTACTTTTTAATGGATGTCCTCTGTAACCAGATGGTGTAGAAATGTTAAGACTTTTTTCTCCCTTTTATTTTTCATTTTATTAAACCAATGCACCTGACCTTAGCATACACATGCTTTCCCCAGGATTTGAGAGGAAAGACAGCCTTGCATAATAATCCCTCTCCAGTGGAAGGAGGCAATCAAAATGCAACACATAGCAATGCAGTGAACTCTTAATTTCCTTTTCATGTAAAGCACCAAAAGAAATGTACTTTAAGACCCATTTGTTAGCAGAATTAAGGAAATAACAGCAATTAAAAATTCAGACATGCTGGTATTTGTCATCTTCCTGATGGATGGCTAAGAGACTAGGGTATAAATCTGTATTAAATTCAATTGCTGTGTGTTTACCCCATTGTAATTGAAATTAGAAGCTGGCCTTTGTTCCCCCATCATAAAGAAAAGTCTTGAAAGAACAAAATTGACTGTGTGAGAGAGAATGGAAAAGAAAATGCCCAAGCATTACTCAGGGGGATGTCCAACCTTAAAGAAGTTATTACATCTGTCTGAAAGTGAAAGGGTTTTGAAAATCCTGAATGTTGGGCTTTTTATTTTTACTAGCATTGTGGATCTGGTTCTTCCATTCTGAAAGGTAATACACTGGAATGCTTCATGATGTACCATAACGCTATATGGTGCCTATCTTTTTTCAGCACAGATAAGAGATGGTTTTAACATCCATGAAATTTAGAGACTTTTCAAATAAATGAGACAAAAGAGAATTTATGTGCAACCTGAAGCCACAGTTAGATCTAGAATGGGTCAGGAAAAGGGTAGGCTGGGGATTTGATAGTGGTGGGTTGTTTTTTGTTTTTGTTTTGTTTTTTTCCCTGGCTCTGTGATATATGGCAAGATCCTTAATACCACAGGCTGTCAGTTTCACCATGTACAAAATGCACTGTTTTTATTTTTCAGCTTTGTTAAATCACTTTGAGACAGATTTCAATACCCTTCCTCTTGCTGAGCCTCAGCATAATGCTTGATTCTTATCATACTAATGGTCCTATGCTGCTCCATTCTTAATGTGGATGTTAAAGATGTTTATACTGGCAGAGCAGGATGAAAGCACCTTAACATAAATGAGAATCGGGCTCAGAATGTTTGGCTGCTGTTTGAATTTAAGATGAGGCCTGACCTCAGCCCCATATTTGAGACTTCCTCCTTTTCAAACTTTGGGAAAGTTTGGACCATCGTCCAGCTGTCACAGATAGCCCAGTCCCTCTAATGGGTCAAACCAAGCCCATGATACAGAACAACCTCAAACATTGGAAAGCTGGATCCACATCCAGGCTTAAGAACTGGAGCCCATTTCTTGCCTGAATAAACATCTGGCGTGAAACTTGTTGAAGTAAATGGGAGTTTTGCCATTAACACTAGATGGGACCAAGATTTTACCTCCTGAACTTCCAGGTGTGGAACTCATTGAAAAGATGACAACTATTTGGACTGAAGGTGCCAAAGTGTTCTTTGGCCCTTTAGTCAGAAGCCCAGTTTTCTCTACTGTTGCTCTAATTTATCACCCTCTCTTCCTGTAACAAACATTTTGTTTCATACATCTAAAGCATGAACTCTCTTCCTATATTTTAGCTCCCAAGACTCCTCTGGGAAGATAGTTTCTTGCTGAGATATGATCCATAATTTATTAGTCAACAAGTGGGTGTATGAAGCAGGCACTGCAGCTCAGCACTTATCTTACCTTTGGGAGCAAGCATGTTTCACAGCTACTATAGAATTGATGGGATGGGAGTATATTTATTATAATAAACTGATTATTCCTATTAAATTGGCTTGAGCATCTGTAGGAAAATTCATAATGCTCCCAAACATGCAGCTTGTCTTTTGAAATATAAAAGGAAAAGGGAATGTCAAAGGCAATTTATTTACCTGTAATATAGTTCCAAAGATTCTTCATATTTGTGATATTGGCTGCACCCAGTAATATAACGCTTCTGCTGCTCGCTGTCAGGGAGAAAGTCTTTTCTTCTAGTGCACCGTGGAGAGCACAACACGGCAGCTGTTGTCTTTGTATTTTATAAATCTGTCAGGGAGGCTCTGCTCAGTGTAAGGTTAAAATATTCAAAGTCAGAATTTACTGATGGAGGAAACTCCCTGCCCTGCAACAGATGAAGCCATGAATATTTGTAAAGTCATCCACAGCCAGGCTCATTTTGTATTAGGAGAAAAATGATGGTCCAGAGTGCTGATCAGGGCCGAGAAGAACTGGGGTTCAGTGCCTGTTTTTGCCATAGTTTTCCTGTGTGATCTTGTGTGAGCCAGTTAGGCCCGGTCCACATTACAAAGATTTATTGGCAAAGCTTGCCATCTGTCAGCACCACCATACTCAGTTCTGAGTCTTGCTAACCATTTAGGACCTTTGTGCTTTTGACAGTGACATTAAACCAGTCCCCTGAGTGATGCAAGCCCTTTGTTGCTGCTGGTCTACTGGCACAATGCCTTACCTGTGCTGCCACAAAGACCCTTCTAGCAAGAAACCCACACTTGAAATGGTCCCCAGTCCACACCACGCTCTTGACAAATTTTTGAACTTTGATGCCTGAGGGTCATAGTGACAGGAAACTCTCCCCCCACCCCAATTCGTAGCATGTTTTGGAAATTCTTTTATTGCTTCTAGCCCACCTTGTTGAGCACACGGGTGTGACTCCAAGTAGAACTCCAGTTGAACCTCACGCTCCTTCTTGGTCCAGGAAGGAACTGAGGGATTTCCTAGGCCTGTGGAGCAGGGCTGGCCGAGCTGTGGAACCCTCACAGGAATGAAGATGTTTACTCTGATGTTGAAAATCAGATGCAGAAAGTAGGGGTATGACAGGGACAAAGTCCAATGCTGAGCAAAGGTAAAAGAGATATGGCAATCTTACCAAAAGGCAAGGGAAAGCAACAAAAACCCTGTTTTTCCCCCCCACATTCAAGAACTGTTGCTGTGATGTGAAGCTCAAAAGTCATACTGAGAAGGGGTCCCAAGAACAATGGACATCCCCTGATGTCTGGAGGGGGCTACCCCACAACTGCACACCAGGGCAAGGAGTTTTATTAAAGAGAAGGTTGGGATGATGCAGAGGTGACTGGGAAACAGGACCTCTTTGACAGCCAGATGAACCAGAAAAGCAAACCACTGTGGAAAAGGACAGGGACTCGGGTAGATGTAATATACTGGCTCCATTAATTGATGGCTTTTTTTTTTTTTTGAAATTTCTTCAGGGCTCCTAAAATCTTCCCCCTCTCAAAGTGATAGATTAACATGCATGGACAGGGAGCAAATGGATTCTGTTTTAAAGTGACTGGTTTATGTTAAAATTGTGCCCTGGAAGTACTAGGTAAAATAAACAGAAAGAAAACAAGGAAAGGCAGTCAAGGAGTGTTCCCAAATAGATGGGATGCAGTACATACCTTTCCAGAAAGTGCAACCGAATAAAATTTAATGCATTTCAATGTCTACCAAGATCACCCATAATCCCGTGCCCATAAATTTAGCTGTGCTGACAATATTTATCTCTAAATTTGCCCGGCCCTCACATCAGATCTGGCTTCCCACTCCCTAAGACCAATTGTCTGAAGAGTGCTCCTTGCTATTCACCATGTTGTGTTCTATTAAATGGTCATGATTCAGTAGAGATTGTGAGTTTGTCTGCATTGTTACGCAGATTTCTATGGGAAAAAATGCTAAGGCATTGTGTTACTTACCTTATGATGTGTCTTAACCCCTGAAATCAAACAGTCGGACTGCTTGTGATTGATTATTTGTGACCTCAGCTGTGGTTTCTGTGGTAGCCCTTTCTTCTACACCTGCTGAGACTCACCATGATAAGGAGGAATAGGAAGTGGAAAAGAGAAGACATGTTCACAGCACTGCTTGGGACAGCTGTGTATGGAATCCATCAGACTCAAGAAAGGAGAGTTTCTGCATGCCTGCCTTCGGTATGCACACATAAATACATGAAAGACTGGCTGGCACTCAGGTACTACAGAAATGGGGGCCTTAACTGTCTAGCCTGTAGCGAATGAGCAACTATGTTGTTCTTGTCTTCTCACAAACCTTCGGGATTCCCCACCATTTCAAATCTATGTGAAAAATGTCCTTTTCTGAAATTCCCTGGAATGAGATCAGCTAATTGTGATTTATGCTGAAACAGTGGCTGCTGTAGACCTACATTGTGCTAGGCACCATACAAACGTAGAGAAAGATAAAAACTTGTAATCCAAGTACACAAGGCAAAGGCATACTGTTATATTGCTGGAGCTAGCAGAGAAGGAGATAAGACAATGCAGAAGGAGCTGATGGACACTCAGCTGTGTGCTGTGGTTGCTTTATTGCTCTCCCTCCTGCAAAACTGAAACTAACAGGAAAGGTAGGTACTGTATTTACTCAGAGTGGGTGACAGGGAGGTTACAGAGCCCCTGAACATTTAAAGAAACAGGACATAACATACTAGTAGTCATAATTTACAGATGGAAAAACAAGGCACTAAAGGTATGTCTAGACTTCCAAGTTAGTTAGAATTAAGGAGGCTTAATTTAAACTAATTTAGTACCTGTCTACTTTAGGCTTTCATTAGTTCAAATTAAAGAATTCCTAACTTCGAACTAATGAAAGCTTGGTTCAGATTAGTAAAACCGTCTGGTTAGTTCAAACCAAGCCCTTAGTTTGATCCTTAGTTCAAACTAAGGACAGTGTAGACTAGGATTAACCCTTAGTTTTACCTTAATAAATTCGAATTAAGGGCAGTTAGTTTGAATTAACAAAATGGACTCATTTGATGCTGACAATGAGAGCAAGGTCATTCACTGGGGAGAGGAGAACTTATGCTGTAGAGAAGGTTCTCAAACCAGCAAGATGAAGGAAGCCAGAAATTCTCTCTTTTGCTTCTCCATGCTATGGGAAAAAGCTGCCTCAAGTGATTACCAAAGATGCCCCCTGAATACTGTATCTTCGGAAGGATGGAAAGTGAAGGATTTAATGGGACAGAACCCTTCCCGTTTCAACTCTAATATTAAAGTTTTGTAACAATAAAGGGGTTTCTCCAAAACCACTTGGAAGCAACACACCCTGAGCAAATATTTTTAGCACAGCTACTTAACGTTTAGTGCCTAAATCCACATTCAGCCACTATATATAGTCTTTGTAAATGCACTCATTACTGCAGCAGCCAAGTTCATAGATGAAAAAGAAATAGAGAGTAAGGAACAGAAGGGTCCTGCAGAGAAAACCTTAATGGATGAATTTCACCTCTGCCGCCTCCATGCACTTCATTCACATTGACTCCCCATTGCTCAGAAATACAGACAGAGGCGATGCAAAATGAGATTGAGAGTCAGGGAACTGGAAAGCTGCATCCAAAGGCAGGACCTGCAGAGCAGATTCATGGCCCAACATGCAGAGGAGAAGAGAAGTCAAATGAGTCCACTTTGTTAATTCAAACTAATAAATTCGAGTTTAGTTCGAACTAAACTCAAACTTATTAGTTTGAACTAATTTGAGCTAGCTTTTTGTAGTGTAGACATAGCCAAAGAGATGAAGTGTCACACCCAGAGTCACACAGGGAGGCTGTGTTAGGTCCTCTGACTCCTCATCCGGTGCCTTATCCACAAGGCCATCCTATTCTGACTGTTCATGTAGCTTCTCTTCTCCTCTGCATGTTGGGCCATGAATCTGCTCTGCAGGTCCTGCCTTTGGATGCAGCTTTCCAGTTCCCTGACTCTCAATCTCATTTTGCATCGCCTCTGTCTGTATTTCTGAGCAATGGGGAGTCAATGTGAATGAAGTGCATGGAGGCGGCAGAGGTGAAATTCATCCATTAAGGTTTTCTCTGCAGGACCCTTCTGTTCCTGACTCTCTATTTCTTTTTATGAACTTGGCTGCTGCAGTAATGAGCCTATTTACAAAGACTATGTATAGCGGCTGAATGTGGATTTAGGCACTAAACGTTAAGTAGCTGTGCTAAAAATATTTGCTCAGGGTGTGTTGCTTCCAAGTGGTTTTGGAGAAACCCCTTTATTGTTACAAAACTTTAATATTAGAGTTGAAACGGGAAGGGTTCTGTCCCATTAAATCCTTCACTTTCCATCCTTCCGAAGATACAGTATTCAGGGGGCATCTTTGGTAATCACTTGAGGCAGCTTTTTCCCATAGCATGGAGAAGCAAAAGAGAGAATTTCTGGCTTCCTTCATCTTGCTGGTTTGAGAACCTTCTCTACGGCATAAGTTCTCCTCTCCCCAGTGAATGACCTTGCTCTCATTGTCAGCATCAAAAGCTTGACAGTACATTGAGCATCAGAAGAGACTTTGCATGATCGGAGTGATAATTTTCAAATCATTTTGCCTGCAGTTGAAAGGAAGTTTGGGAGCATTATTTATTCAAATTGCTAACACGAAGGACCGCATGATAGATGTGGAGGAGTTTTTCTTAGAAGTGAGGCATGCGGAGAAGTTGCAATTGCATGAGATAGCTGTATTCTAAACTCAGCCACTTACTAAAGTGCAATGGAAAATGTCACCCTTAATAATTCTACCATCAGATACGCTCAGGAGAAATTTCAACCAATGTTAACATGGAACATGGCTATGTTCTGAATGTCCTCTGCATTCTAGATTCAACTCACACTTGATTTCAGGCTTTAGGTAAGTTTGGGGACATACTTACTCTGAACATAATATAAGCATAAAGGATGAAGTTCAAAATGCCCCTTTCCTGGAATATAGCTTTATTATCTTAAATAGCAAACAAATATAAATCTCAGCATAAGGTTACATTCCCCCAAATCAGTTATTCTTAAGGTTTTCCCTGCTGGACCTATGTGTCCCTAGTTCCTTCAGTAGCTAAGAAACAAGATCCAATTTGTCTTATGTCCAAGTTGAACTTACTAAGATGTGCATATGTCTAGGGCTTAGCAATTATTAGGCTGCTCTTCATGTGGGAGTCCAGACCTGAGCTTAGAGAGGTTTGGCTGAGGAACCCTATCTGGCTATGCTTAAGGCTTGTCTATGGGGTGCTTCAACGAAAGGGGTGTATGTTTTAGTCGACATTTGCAGGCTCTCACTAACTGACCCAGGTGAACCTTGCTGGCATGTGCTAATAGGTCACTAGTGCACATTAATATAGTCCCATTTCAAAAGATATTATGATACGTGCACAAGGGAGATCCATACAGGCCAATTATTGCGAAACATGTAGTGCAGGCTAAAGCACCATGTTGACATGATCTTAGAAACTTCCAGTTTCTTACTGCTAACCCCAAAGTGTGGCTCTTTTTGTTTCTTAGCATGGCACTCTCCACACTTGCTGGATGCTATGGTATGAATTAGTGATGGACACATAAACACCACTCTATACTGAAAACCTACTGATCACTACACTTACCTACATCCCTCGAGCTTTCATCCACAACACACTACACGATCCATTGTCTGCAGCCAAGCCCTAACATATAACTGCATTTGGCCTTGTCGCTCAGACAGAGACAGATGTTTTCAGGATCTCTATCAAGTATTCTTAAAACTATGGTACCTACCTGCAGAAGTGAAGAAACAGATTAACAGAGCCAGGCAGGTACCCCAAAGTCAACTACTATGGGAAAAGCCCTAGAAAGAAAACTAGTCATCACCTACAAACCCCAAGTCAGACCTCTACAGCACATCATCAAGGATCTACAGTTTATTCTACAAGACGATCCCTAACTCTCTCAAGCCTTGGGAGACAGACCTCTCCTAGCTTACAGACAGGCCCCCAACTTTAAACAGATACTCACCATCAACTATAGACCTAGCAACAGAAGCATTACAGCAGGCACATATCCCTGCAAAAACCATGCTGCCAACTTTGCCCACATATCTGCACTAGACACCATTACAAGACCCAATCAAACCAGCCACCCCATCAAGGGCTCTTTCACCTGCTTGTCCACCAAAGTGATTTATGCCATCATATGCCAGAAATGCCCCTCCGCCTTATATATTGGACAAACAGGGCAGTCTGTATGCAAAAGAATAAATGGACAGAAATTGACATCAGAAATCATAACATTCCAAAACCAGTAGGTGAGACGTCAGTCTTCCTGATCACTCCACTGATGATTTGGTAATAGCTATGCTTAAAAAATTGAATAACAGCTCAAAGAGAAACTTCAGAATTTGAATTCATTTGCCAATTTCACTCCTTCTTGTCAAGAATAAAGAAGGACTCTGGATTTTTTTTTTTCTCAAGTGATTTGACCTCATCTTCCTCTCCATGCTGTTCCCCAGCGTTTGAATCTTAACAACTGCTCTGATTTACTTTTACTATGTGACCCGATCCCATGATTTACACGTCCTTGCATTTATTTTCTTTCCATTTTGTAAGTTCCCCCATCAAAGTGTCTGATGAAGTGGGATTTTCGCCACAAAAGGTCAAGTGATAAATAGATTTGTTAGTCTTTAAAAGTGCCACAGGATTCCTCCCCCCCCCACCTTTTTCTTTTCTGAACGAGACTAACAAGGCTACCTTTTTGGAACTTTTCACCGTGTTGGTTACTGTATTTTGCTAAAGCTCAGAATGGGAATGCCACAAACATAGCAGCACCTTTAGCTTCTCTGTAGTAAATACTTCATCTCATAAAAACAAACAAGGAGTCCCGTGGCACTTTTAAAGACTTACAGCTTTATTTATTGCATGAGCTTTTGAGGGAGAAAATCCCACTTTGCCAGAAGCCCCATCTTCAAGCATCTGATGAAGCAGGATTTTCTCCCATGAAAGCTCATGTGATAAATAGATTTGTTAGTCTTTAAAAATGCCACAGGAGTCCTTGCTTGTTTTGCACATCTAGACTAACATGGCTACCCCTTAGGAACTTGCCTCTCATAAGTAACTGATGACAAAATGACTTGTTGCAAACACAGATGTTTGATACTATTTGGGTTTTTAAAAGCTTGGCTTAGTTACAATGGCAGCGTTCTGCATTTCTATAGAGGGGAAGGAAAAATGATTTAATTCCTTGGTAGGAAAATGCATCCCTAAACAACGTTAGAGTTAGATCTGTTTTCCACTTGTTTCTGAGCCTTCAAAATGTGAAGAGAGGGATTACCAAACGACAATGATAACAATAAGTATACATCACCATAAGCTTTCCTGTTTTGTTGCACACAAGCTATTATGTGAAAAGTTTAAATGCTGAGTTTCTGGAAGGCCTGAGTTTTCAGCTGCTGTTATGTGCCAAAGAATTTGAATATTAAATCAGATGAAAATCAGCCACTTGAAAACATGTAATCTGTCATGTGCTGAAATGCACATCTGTCTGCTGCATGTTGGGAATCTTTGGCTCCTGTATGGTTGTCTTAAACCACTGCATGGCACATTTTCCTCTGAAGCTTTTTGTGGGGCTTTTAACTTGTCTAATGTTAATTGTTTACTTGTGAAAGGTGCTGGATTGACTGTCCTAGGAAGCACAGCTTTCTGTTTTTCCATAAAAATAAGTGCAGAATGGGCAGATGCTCCGTCCGTTTCCATGACATTTTGGGCCTCAACCCTGTACTTTGAAGGACTTCTGTCATGCTAGGCCTGAAAAGGCCAAGCCATCTTTGTAAAATACATGACCTAAGTCTAACCTTTGAAGACATATTATATGGAAATGCAATGTATGAGTAGGCTAGGGCTTTGATATGCATTTGTATCATTCGTGGTTTCTTGATGATATTTACATGTATCCTGTTGGAGGTTAGCAAGGTGAATGAAGTGCTTCCCTATCTGTTACCATTGTTCTATTGGAAGGGGTCAAGAGGGAACATTAACTTCTAAAGGGACCTTTGATGTACCAATGTAAACTGTCTGTTAATGGCGCTAATGCAGTCAATTACCTGGAGTGCCCAGGAGGTGAAGGTTTTCCTTCAAAGGACAATATGTATTGCTATGCTCCACTTAAGAAAGTACCTGGGAACTGTCATCAAAGCCCACATGAAGAATTGACCTGCAAATGCCCACATTGCTAGCTACAACTATAAAAGGAGTTGGGAACAGTATTCCTTTGTCTCACATCTGTCCAAGCTTCTCAGGTAAAGTTTGGGCCGCAGGATTGAGATCCCAGCCAACACTGGCCTGGAGACTGCCCTGCTAATTCTCATGGGGAGAGTTAGAACAAACTCTACACTTGGATTATTTGGTCTCTATTCCTATAAACTGGATTACTAACAACTGAAGCTGTGAAACAAGGACTTATCTTCTTTGGACTCTAAATCATTTGTATGTATGTAATTCACTTTGACCCTATAACATCTCTCATTTTGTTTCTTTTCTTTTTATATTAAACCTTTAGTTGTAGTTACTAAAGGATTGGCTGGCAGCGTGTTACTTTGGGTAAGATTCAAGCCTGTATTGTTCTGTGTAATGTGACCCCTTGGGGTCAGAAGAACCTATTTCTTTAACAGACCTAGTGGCTCTACTGGGGACTGGGGACTGGAATGCAGTAAAGGGAGCTGGCTATACTATACGGTGGCTTCTTGATATCCATTGTGGGGGAATCAGAAGCATTGTCTGTGACTGGTTGGGGAGTTTATCTCCAGGTAACCCACCAGTGCTGGGAGAATCTGCTCTCCTTTTGCAGCTTGCCCTGATCTTTGCATATTCAGCTGGTTATCCCAGGAGGCCCGGGTCACAACTTCATTGTCTCTAAGTCTGTGTAATTCATTCACCCCTGGGCCATTCAATCAAAACATGGTGGACAAGAATGTGGTGGGAATTGGTGGCAGAGTGGGAGAGAGAATTTTATTGATTTCCTGAATGCTTTATGTGCCAATGGCTATGTCTACATCTGCTTTTTTAGTTCAGACTTACTAGTCCGAGCTAAAAAAGTCCAAGGTTAGTCTGAAGTAGCCTTGGGCTAGTTCAGACTAACTGCGGCTTTTTAGTTCGAACTAGC
>ML681972.1:50014848-50030118 GCA_007922195.1 Podocnemis expansa | reverse complement strand
GTGCCTGCAGCCCTTTGCAGGCACCCACGGGGTGCAGTGCGCCTCTGCACTGCACCCTGTGGGTGCCTGCAGCCCCCAGAGGAAGCGAAATAGCAGGTCCACACTGTGGACCTGCTATTTCGCTCCCTTATTTCGAGGACACAGTTTTGTTATTTCGAAACAAGTTATTTCGAAATAACAGGTTCTTTCGAAATAAGTTATTTTGAAATAGCTTCTTTTGAAATAACAAAACTGTGTGTAGACATAGCCTAATTGTCACTTAATGCTCCTAGGTCATCATCTATAGCCTAGCAAAGCAGCAACAACATTCAAACCCAGTCAGGGACTGGAGTGTATTTTGCCCTTCTTGCCTCATTCTTCCATCATGGTAAATCCAGAGTCTTTTGGCTGAAGGCAAATGGATTACATTGCTGTGAAACAAGCATAACAAAAGAACTGGTCACATGACCTAAAATAATGCACTGCTTCAAGGCACAAGCACTAGCATTAACTATAGGGGTTTATGAGGTACTTTCCCTGGGGGCGGGTTGCTACATAACTGTCTATTGCAGGATTGTTGTACCTTCCTCTGAAACAGTTGGTACTTGCCTCTGTCAGAGATGAGATACTGGACCAGAGGAACACCAATTCTGATTCTGTCTGGCAGTTCTTATCAGATTTGCTGGCTGATGTGGTCCAACATTGTATTTGCCCTTGCTAGTGGTAAATGTGGTGTTTATTAGATAAGAAGTGTATCTTTTTTCTTTTTAATTTCAGTCCTGCTACTCCCAGTTTCTTTGCATATTAAAGGTTTCTTTTTTTATATCACTGAAAATGTTCTTTGCTGCTTTTTCCCATAGCACTGCAGCGCAGGTCTAGTGGCAGGCTGGAATTACACTGCATTAAACAGGGTGCATTAAATACTACTCTTTGTTTATTCTGATGGTTGGAACACTACAGTGTTTCAGCAGGGGTTTACAGCATAGCGGCTGCCAGTCAATCTGTGAAGTTGGTATTTGTATATTTTAATGAGGAAATTAAGCCTTGGTAGATGATCGCTTTACAAAAGTTAAGTGTTACCCATTGGAAAATGACTACTTGGACTTCCTGCTGGGAGGCAGCTGAATTAATTTGAATATGGTCTTCTCTTTTTCTAGCCATTTTTAAGATGCCTTTGCCCATCTTTTGAACTTGAAAATATTTTCTTTTGCTATTCATGGATTCCAAGGTCAGAAGTGACTATCTAGTTTGACCTCCTGTATAATATGGGTCATAGGACCTGCCTGAAACAATTTCTTTATGAACTAGAGCATATCTTTTAGGTAGAAAAAGCATCCAATCTCAATTTAAAAATTTCTAGTGATGGAGAAACTGCCACAACCCTTATAAGCTGTTTCAATAGTAAATTACCCTTGTTGGTCAAAGTGCTTTTGTTCCAGTCTTAATTTGTCTAGCTTCAACTTCTAGCCATAGGCTCTTGTTATATCTTTGTCTGGCAGATTGTAAGGCCCTTCTGTTATCAAGTGTTTGTTCACCATGTAGTACTTGTAAACTGTGATCAAGTCACTCCTTAACTTTCTCTGTTTAGCTAAATGAATAGACTGAAGGAGCGTAATGACTATAAAGCATGTTTTCTAATTCTTCAGTCATTCCCATGGCTCTTCACTGAACTCTCCTGATTATCACCATCCTTCTGACTTGTGTACACCAGAAATAGACACAGTAAATGAGCAGCAGTCAGTCACACCACTGTCACATACAAAGGTGTTATTACTTCTGTTCTCCTCCTTGAGATTCTTTTGTTAGTGCATCTACAGTTGTGTTAAACCTCTTGACCTGAGCATCACATTGGCAGTTTGTGTTCACCTAATTATCTGTCAAGACCCCAGCTCTTTTTCAAATTCAGTGAGGTTTCCCATCCTTATAAGTATGCTACAGACTTGCTTCTACATGTATGACTTTACAGTTGGATGTATTAAGACATACGTTGTTTGCTTGCACATAGCTTACCAAGTCATCTGGATCACTCATTTTAGGGCTTGTTTTGTACTTCCCCCATAAGTCAGTCTGTATACATCTGTTGATTCATGTTTTATATGCATACAGTCCCTAGCGTGATGGGGTTCTAGTCCACACGTGTGGCTTCTAGGCACTATGATAATATAAATAATAACCTATACACAGAAGTTGTACCACATTTAACTACACTAGTATGGTTAGAGCAGTACCATCGCCCTTAGTGTGATGCAGATATTTCTGTGTAACGGTGCTTTTTTATATCCCTATAGCTAGTTGTATGGGAGAGGGAATAAGCTACACCAAAATAAGGCTTCTTTATACTGAAAAAACAGTGTCCACACTATGGTTTGTATTGGTGTAATTGTACCAGTTAAAAAAATTATACCCCAAACCAAAATATTTATATTGGTACAAAATCTGTGTGTATTCCATGCTTTAGTAAGCAGACCAATTTCAGCAAAGGTTTCCAAGTATTTAGTTGAGTATAAAAGTTTGCCCCAAGCTGCAAAATTAGAAGACAGATATCTCATTTAATTCCATTCTAAGGAATAGTTAGCTTTATTAATTTTTCTTGTAGGTTTCAACTCTGAAGTGGGACTGGCTAATTGACTTTCTGATCCAGGATACTGTGGAGAGAAGGAGGGACAAGATAATCCTCAACAGTCAAAGGAAGGCCTTTGGCAGCTGAAAGGGTAACTAATTTATCTTCAAAGTCAACAGATATGCAGGCTTCAGGAGGATCGCATAATTAACTCATCGGGGAGCTCAACACTGCTGGCTCAAACAGCAGTGTTCTTGATGCTTGTGTCTCTCAAGTATGAAACCCAATTTGGGTCTAGATCAGGGGTTTCCAACACCTGGCCCATCAGCCAAAAGTGGTCCGTGGGGCTTTTAAAAGTGGCCTGCATTCTACTGCTACTGGCTGGGTGCCAGGTTCTGGCTGTGCCCAAAACCACGTGCTGGCAGATTTTGTTACCATCAGAATAACAAAGGTAACAAAATCTGCCCGCGTACCATGTGGCATGCAGCAAGGAGGTGTGCTGCATCCCTTCTCCTCCCCTCTGAGCTGGGGACTGTTCATGGATATCTGGCCCATTTTTAAAACAAAACAAAACAAAAAACCTTTATAATTTATTTTTTAATATTTAATTTTTTTAAATACCTTTTGGTTCAAGGGCCACAAATATAACTGCTACAACCCTGAAAAAACACCAGTCTATTTAATTAAAAACTTATTTTAAATTTAATGAATTAAATTGTAAATAATTAATTTTAATTAAAATTTAATGAATGAAATGCTAATTAAATAGACTGAATCTGAGTCCATGGAAAAACCCCCATTGCCTTCCATGGATATTGGTAGAAGCCCTATATGCCCTACAGGAGCATAACTCACCTATGTAGCAACCTAGCTCCACCTTGCTTAGCCTGTAATCTCGCTTTCCGAGGTATAACACCAGCAAAGGCCTTACACAGTAACCTCATTAAATTAGTGTTCAGATTAGCCATTAGCCAACTGGTAACACTTAACTTTCACAAAGTAGTGATTTGCTAAGACTTAACTTTATAGCCCCTGTGGTTTCTGTGGCTTGAGAACAAGTCCCACTCTCAGCTCTTCAGGCATACATTGTAATTGTGGCTGTTGTGTCTGGCCCATTGTCCATTGAAATCCAGGGAAAGACTCCCTTTAAACTTCAGTGATTGTTGGAACAGACCTGTTTTCAGCAGCACACAGTCAGGCTTGAACCAAACTCTTGAATATGAATGTTCCTAAATGCAGGTAAATTTAAATTACTTTGGTAAAAATGAAAAGCCAGGGTAAATCTTTGAATTCCATAAAGCTTTATAAATGTATGATGTTTCCAAAGGAATTTCAAAGGCTGTGGAAAGTCCCCTATGAATTAGTACACCCCCAGTATACCTACCTGGATCTGGTCACCTGCTGTCATAAGAGCAGTTATGGCTCTGCAATGCCCTGTCTGGAAAATATCATGTTTTCCTGGGCATGGCAGAGAGCTGAGCCCAGAAAGTTCCACACAAAACTTAGCCAAATATCCCATTTTTCAAACTGCAAACTAGCCCAGCTTCAGATTAATTCATTGGAAGGGGTCTGCTGATGTCTCTCTGGTGAATGATAACCCTGGCTACTAACAAAATCATCACCTGTGGAGTTATTTGGTACAATTCTCAGTTACTCAGTCCAAAGTCCTAGCATGAAAGCTACAGAGATAATTATCTGGGAATGAAATGGAACAAACACGTAGAAATTGTCTACATAATGCTAAGTTATTGCACTCCTTCAAGCACATTTGCTGATATCTCATGGCATCTTCCAGGTACTAGCACACTTTTCACTTTCATATTATTTTTTATAACACCACTGAAAGTTAGCAAATGGTGATTTATTTCGGATTTCTTCTGTTCCCATTGAAATCAATAGATACTTCCAGTGAGCTCAGGGTAAGCTGAATCTGTACCTTTATTCACAGAACAAGTACACAGTGAGAAACATCAGTGCAGACTTCCCTAGCCACCATGACCAAGTGTCTCAAGTATGGCCTAAATATGTTGACTTTATAGCTGGGAGCACGTTTCCCAGCATGAGAAGACAGATGTACCAACTCTGTTTTAGCTAGTGTGCTAAAAGTAGCAATTTGGTCACAGCAGTGGAGGTTCTGGAAGAGGGCTAGTAAGCCAAATACAAGCCCACCTGACCCTCCGAGTATATATTCATATGGCTCACCCCTGTCCCCACCATGCTATTTTTAGCAGACCAGCTGCAGGTGACCCAGCACACAAGTGTCTACCTGCCCTGGAAAGCACACTGAAGACGTACCTTGCATGATGTGAAAAACAGACCTGGGCAAAACTTTTGGGACAAATAGTTGGCTAGATCAACGGTTTCAGTGAGTAGGAATCAATGGCTCCATGTCTAGCTGGCAACCAGTAACAAGTGGTGTGCCCCAGGGATTGGTCCTGGGGCCAGTTCTGTTCAACATTTTCATTAATGATGCAGATGATGGGATAGATTGCACACTCAGTATGTTTGTGGATGACACCAAGCTAGGGGGATCAGTAGACACATTGAAGGGCAGGGACAGGATTCAGGGAGACCTAGACAAATTGGAGCACTGGCCCAAATGAAATCTCATGAAGTTCACCAAGGACAAGTGCAAAGTCCTGCATTTGGGACAGAAAAACCCCATGCATTGCCACAGGCTGGGAAGCAATCAGCTAAGTAGCAGCACTGTAGAAAAGGATGTGGGGGTCATGGTGGATGGGAAACTTGATATGAGTCAACAGTGTGCTCTTGCTGCCAAAAACGGCCAATGGCATACTGGGCTGCATCAGTAGAAGTGTTGCCAGCAGATCGAGGGATGTGATCGTTCTCCTCTGTTCAGCACTGGTGAGGCCACATCTGGAATATTGTGTCCAGTTTTGGGCTCCCCACTACAAAAAGGACATGGACAAATTAGAAAGAGTCCAGTGGAAAGCAACAAAAATGACCAAGAGACTAGAGCACAAGACATGTGAAGAGAGACTGAAGGAAGTAGGCTTATCTAGCCTGCAGAAGAGAAGACTGAGGGCAGATTTGATAGTAACCTTCAACTGCTTGAAGGGATGCTCCAAGGAGGATGGAGCTCAGCTGCTCTCAGTAGTAAGAGAGGACAGAACAAGGAGCAATGGTTTCAAGTTGCAGCTAGGGAGGTCGAGGTTGGATATTAGGAAAAACTTTCTTACTAGGAGGGTGGTAAAGCACTGGAATGGGCTACCTAGGGAAGTGGCGGAATCTCCATCTTTGGAGATATTTAAGGCTCGTTTAGACAAAACCCTGGCTGGGATAATTTAGTGAGACTGGTCCTGCTTTTTTGGCAGGGGGTTGGACTAGATGACCTCATGAGGACCCTTCTAACCCTATGATTCTATGATTTCACAAAAATGCTGTTTTGGCCAACCTGACACTATTCACAAACTTGACCCAAATCGTTTTGGCAATTCAGAAAATAGCTGGAAAAATTGGTAGTGTTAGTGCATTGATGTGGGAAACCTCAGTTGAAATCCTCTCTCAGTACAGACTTTTCAGTTCACTAAAAATTCCAAAAACAGTCGGGGAAAAAAAAACCCTTCCAATTATTCACGCAGCTGTAGTAGTGAAAAGATGTCTCTATTGCACATTCAATCCCTGGCTTCTCTGCTCAAGCTGTCAACAAGTGTACCAATTAGTATCAAATGTGGGTGATGCTTTCAAGGATAACTAGGATCTTCCTAATGTTGCACCGAGTTCTTCTATTTGCTATGAGGGTTCAACTTGCGATACTCAGATTCATCCTTTCAACCTGTCTTTTGCAACTGAATGTTGGTTACTTCACTTTACATGTTTTAAATGTACCATACTCAGGGTTTGACTATTTCCTCACATATTGAGTTCTCACAATTTGCTTCATTTCTACATTATTCATTATTATTTTGTTTAATTCTAAATAACTCAAATGAACTAAAGTGGTATAGCCAACAGTTTCTCAGTCTTATTGCACATCGCTCCCTTCTTTTTCCCCCTAAAGACATACAAGCACTTGACCCTGTGGAAATAATGTTGCAAATGGAAGACCATCCAAGAGAGTAGTCCCAAAATGAGCAAGGTTCGTCTGGAGTTTCTTGCTTCCCATTCTCTTCTCTCATTTTGAGTGTGATCTGAGCAAAGGCTGCAATTAGTTCCCACAGCACATAACATTTTTCAGCTCTGTGGTCTACTAAAATTAATTCTGTCATTGAATTGAGCATAGTAGCGGATTGGGGGGGGAGGACCAAAGCCAAAACCCCCTACTGCCCTTGTAATGTTAATAATGCTTTCAGGAAAGCTATATATGGTAGAAAAACTAAATATGTCACGCTTCATAAGTTAACAGCCCAATTTTAGGAATGATCTTCTTTATTTCAGCATTTCAAGCTGTGTCTCCTTAAGTTCTTATACACTGAGTAATTCCCACTTAGGAATTGTTTGTTTGTTTGTTTGTTTACCATACTTGTTATAAGCTATTTTTGAATGGCTGATTGTTTATTATCCCCTACTATAATTAGAAATTAAATTGTAACTTCAGCTACAGAACCACATAAGACTGCTCCATAATTATTGTTAATACAATGAGCCCAATCCCCTGCTGGTGCAAATTGGCACAGCTCCATTTAAAGTCAGTTGAATTTACAACACTAATGTATAAACATGGAGAATTTGGCCCATGGTTACGAATTGCTTTGTAATGATTTGGGTAGTGTTAGTGTACCACTGCCCTGTACAAGTTGAAATCAGAGTAGTTCAGTGTATTTTTGTCAGCCGGTATACTATTTACCAAGGGCTGTGGTGGATTCTTCATCATTGACAATTTTCAGATCACGATTGGATGTTTTGCTGAAGTATCTATCTGTTCTAGGAATTATTTTGTGAAGTTCATATAACTTCATATGGCCTGGAAATAAGACTTCTGGCCTTGCTACCTATGAATACTGGTAAATTTATCCTCCTAGAATGCCTCTGGGTATGTCTACACTTAGAGCTGAATTTAAATTGGAACAGTGTTCCGAAACAACATGTCACCTTCCTCCCAGGGTGCTAAGCACCCTGGGAGGAAAGGCAGCCCCCCTTCAGCACCCTGGCCAGGGTGCTGAGGGGTGTCCGCGGGGGCGGGGGGGCGCGGGGCTGCGCCGCATACCGCCAGTGCCTGCAGGGGACGCTTGCCTGGCCGGTGCCTGCGCGACGCTCCTGCCGGGGATTCCGGGGGCGTGTCTGGGGGATGCCCTGGACACGCCTCCTGCAGGAGCATCCCACCAGGGATTCCGGGCCGGCACTCACCCCGGCCCGGCAGCAGCGGTCTCTAGCCGCGCGCCAGGGCCGCGCCCCCAGGTTTGGGGGCAGCGGGGGCTTTAAAGCCCCCAGGGTGAGGCGCCCCTCCGCCCCTCTGCTGGCGGGCGCCTGCAGCCCCTGCAGGCACCGAGGGGTAAAGAGCCCAGCCACGCTTTACCCCGCCGGTGCCTGCAATCCCCTCCCCAGGCGGAATAGCATGTCCACAGTGTGGACATGCTATTTCGCTGCCTTATTTCGAGGACACAGTTTTTTGTCCTCGAAATAAGGTGTTTCAAAATAATATGTTATTTCGAAACAGCTTGTTTCGAAACGTCTTGTTTCCAAACAAGCATACCCTGTGTGAACATAGCCTATGTGTAGACATAGCCTCTGAGATTGGTATTACCCCTGTGTCATAAAAGGGGAGCTGAGGCCCAGAGAGTGAGTGATTTAGCTGTAGTGATTCAGAGAGTCTGTGATACAACCAGGGATCAATCTCCTTTCTTTGAAGTCCTGGTCCACTGCAGTAACCAAAAGGTCATCGCTTCTTTTCTGGCACATCATGGAGATTCTCCTTTAAATCAAATGGTAAGTATATTGTTTTTTCAAGAGGTCTGCAATTTGAGACCCCCCATCGCTGTTACACAATCCCTGCTTTCAGGCAAAATTGATTATTTTACTTTCAGCCAGTACTGAATCAGGAAATTCAGAAATAACGTAAGCAATTCTTTTCAAGAAAGCCAGTCATTCAGTGTAAGATTTCAGAGCTGGGCCTTCATCTTTATAGTGGATTGAACCAAAATTTTTGATTCAGCATTCACAATTTCCCAAACTATGATTGTGCTCCAAGCTTTGTTGTCTGAACTTATCTCTTGTAGCCACAGAGCTAGCTTAAAAGTATTTTATTTAGTAGGAAATCCTGTGGGTCATTTTCCATTTCCATCTTATTAATGCATATTTAAAATCAGAACATCATCTTACTTGAGTTCAGACAGGGATGAACCTTTCAAGGTTGGAAGTTTGTCTTGGAATCAGAAAAGCTTCCAAAGGTTAAACAGCTTATCAAAAATGTAGCTGAACTAAGCACTGTATAAACACATGGTAAGAGAGGGAGTCCCTGTACTGAAGAGTTTACAAACTAAATAGGCAAGACAAAGATGCACAGAGAAGGTGAAATGATTTAAAGGTCACACCAAAGCAGAACTGAGAACCGAACCCACATCTCCTGTGTAAAGCTGGGTAGAATTTTTGGCCAATGTCCCCACCCCTCCACACCCAAACATTAGCAACTTTGTAATGGTTTCAAAAAATACTTTGTCTGAAAAAAAAGCCTAAACAAACTCTAAAATCTAGAGGAAAAAAATCCAGAATGAAAAATATCAATTTTTAAGTATGAAACATTTCATTTAGAAATTTACCATTTTATTTTTTTTTAAAAAGAAGTTCAAAATGATTTTGACCTGAAATGATTTTTTTGAGTTGCTGAAAATTTTGAATTTTTTTGTTCAAGCCAAAATAATTTTTCTAATTTTTTGTTGGTTACATTGGTAGCAAACCAAAAAATCCATTATTTATACACCATTGCTCCTGAGAAGCACTTCAAGGGCCTATCCTCTAGACCTCTTTCAAATCATGTTTCCTTTGCTTTATTTATTTTTGTTTTCTAGATCAGCTTTTATGAGTTACCCAATGGTGGATGAAAGATACACAGCCTTCATCTCAAACTCATATGCATAATATGCACAGCCAGCCTATTTCTCTACTTGTTTCCCCAATCTATCTATTTTTAATCACTTGTAATTATTAAAATGTTATGTTTTTTGATTGTATAACTGTTTAGGAAAGCAAAGATGAAAGTCAAATCTGGTAACATTATTTTCTTTCACTTTATTCATCAGGCCTCTGGAAACTAATGAGATTTATTCAGAGAATTAGTTTATAATTGTGCTTTAACTGCACTGTGACATTTAATAATGTCAGAAGGATTTTGCTTTAGGCAGAGTGATTTCAGTCTCTGCAGAAAATTAATTACTGCTTTCTGAATAAACTATAATTTTTTTGTGAGCTAAGCAATATTTTCAAGGTTAAGCTGCTTTATGTTATTTTCCAAAATCTTAAAGAGAAAAAAGTGTACAAGAGATGTAGATCTGATATGCTGGTTAATATTCATCACTATGCAAGACATTAAATGTGTTAAGCAATCAGAACCCTGAAATAACTATGATTATTTATTATCATTTTGATTACTTTATTTAATTATTTTATTGGCAAACAATTTTCAAAGGGACCAATA
Organism: Podocnemis expansa; assembly: GCA_007922195.1. Taxonomy (NCBI): domain Eukaryota; kingdom Metazoa; phylum Chordata; order Testudines; family Podocnemididae; genus Podocnemis; species Podocnemis expansa. The sequence continues at coordinate 50,019,988 of ML681972.1, read as the reverse complement.
ATTTTTGGGAGCCTCCATTTTTGGGTACCCAAACTGACTCCTTATGGGGACCTGATTTTCAGAAACTGCTGAGCACCCACCCTCTGAAAATCAAGCTCTTTTATAGAGTTGGGGAACAAAAGTGTCCAGTCACTTCTGATACCTTTGCCATTTTCCATAAAGTAATAATAGAGCTAAGTATAATTTTTTACGGCAAACCTTTTTAGTCATAAATACACATTCAGTGACCTTGAGCTGTTTCACAGATTCATGTCCATGACACTGAATTGTTTTGATTAAAAAAGAAAAGAAAAACTCCATACAAATTTAAAATGTTGTTTTAGCATTTTTTTTATATGAAACATTTTGATTTTTAGTTTTAAACCATTTCTGGTTTCAAAATATCCTTTATTTTTTCTTTTTAAAAAGCCAAAGTATTTTTAAATGGTCAAAATGAAAACCAAATGTTTTGTTTGACTTTAAATTATTCTTTAATTTTTACTTTCTTTTTCTCAAATCACCAAAAATTTGAGGAAAAAAATGGTTTTTGTTTGACCAGAAAGTAATTTTTTCCTCTTTGGAATTGCTAGAAAATTGAAAAATCCATTACTGATCCAGCTCTAAAAATATTACATTCTTTCTGCCACACTTTATCTGTCTCATCTATATGGCTATTAGCTTCTCTGTGTATATAGTATGTAGCAGCTGATACAGCTTTGTGAGTGTAGGTATGATTGGAATCAACCAACCAACCAACCAACCAATAAATCTATAATTATATGAATCTGTCTTGTTGGAGCTCTAGTGAAATTACCTGCTCCCATCATTAGGTGTAAATGCTCTTTCGACATATTCTGGCTGGAACTACAACCTTCGATAGATTCTGATATGGTGCTAATCATGTTTTATCCTTGGCTGCATTTACAGCTAAATTGTGCTCCATACCAGTTCAGCAGAACTCTATTACTGGTTTTTTTGTTCATATAGACAAGATCTTTCTGACAACTTTCTTTGCTTTCTAGCACAAGCCACACCCTTGTATCAATGCTTAGCTTGAATCTCTGCCTTCAGTCTGTTCTCATTTTAGTTGCACTTGCTCTGAACCACACCACTGAAGCCTAAGAAAAGAAATCAGCCACTGCTACTGAATGTTCCAGATACGTCTAGGGAGAACCTATGAACTGTGTGGCTGAGTAGCACAGATTAAATCCTAGCACCCCATTGATTTTATGGAGATATTAATGGATGATCATAGCACAGTGGAGCAAATGAACAAAAGGGTTAGTCAAGCAATTTATTGGATGGCATTGCCCTCTTTCTCTTAATGGAACTGTAAAACCTCTTGCTGCAAAGTAACTTGGTGCTAGAGTTAGACTATATTTTAAATAAGGGAAGCAAAGGGAAACTAGCTCTTAAGGCTGAGTGTACTTATTTTGCTTAAATCAAAACCCACTTGAATATCATGGGCTTGGAAAGTTTGAGCCCCATTTGTATGTTGATAGGTTTGTATTTAGCTGCATCTGTATGGGGGAGAATCAGTAGAGGGGGGAAGAATAAAAGGCTGATGAAAAATAAATACAAGATGTATATACATTAACTTAGCTTTAATGTTAGTAAGTGACTTTTCTGATCTAAGACCAGGGCTTTCTTTAAGCATGAGCATGCTGGTTTAATGATGCAAGATAAAATCAAAGGCTAAATCAGGAGTGGGGGGATGGATTTGATGAACTGGTAATAGGACTGTGAAACTAAACATTAGCTGGGGAATTTTGAAAAAGGCTGCTGTTCTTGGAGATTCACGTACTCACACAACAAAACATCAGTGAGTGTTTTTATATGACCTAGTGGTAGACACCCAAACATTACTTAAAATATCTGGTTTGCCACTCTATCAGGAAGTGACTCTTCTGTGGGAATGCTTGCTTTTCCATGAGTACAGCAGTAAGACAGATTAATTTAATGTGCTTACTGGTAAATCAAGTGCATTTGTGACTTTCAAAATAGCAGCTACATTTACATTTATTTTAGCCCGCTAACTTAAGGTCCAATCCCATATTTACTGAAGTTAGTGGAAAGACTCCCACTGACTTCAGAGCATATTGAAACAGGCTTTTAATTCCTTGGAAGTCAGTTCAGAGTTTCCAAAACCATAAACTTGCCTATACTCACAAAATGTCCTTTATGTCTGCTGATTCTACTGATAGCATCTGAGCTCCTTTCTCCTCTGTTGTGACTGTTCCTCCTGTTGTGAATAGTTCTTTGATTATCTAATCCTGTCCACTAACAATTTAAAACTCATTCTGCCTCCTTGGCACATTCATTATTATTGTGCCATAGTCTGTAACAGATTTCTTCTAAGTGAACTTGAGTGAGAAACCAGCATGTTAATTGTCAGAAATAAAGGGCCCAGAAAAAGGCAATGACCTGTGGGAGGAAATCATTTAATTTCTCAAGAGGATTCCGACCTTTGCCCATTGTGGGGCTGATTCCTCAGCTAGTGTGAATCAGTGTAGGCCTCCAGGAGTCAATGGAGTTACATTAGTTTACACCTGCTGAGGATCTGACCTTTTGTATTTTCTTTGACCTAAGCCATGGAAATAAAAGCTCAAGAGTATAGCTCTAAGCCATTCCATCTCTCCAAGGGACAGAGTACAAGAAAAATGGTGGAGAAATGATTGTATTAAGAGATTCACAAATCCTTTGGGAAACAAAACAACCCAAGTCAGGATGGAGCAAGCTGCTGCAATTAAACAAAGTCCTGCTATTCAGTTTTCTAACCTGTTTTTACTCCCTTTAAATTCCTTTAAATCAGTTTCTAAAGAGCAGCTCGGACCTAACAAGAGGGAGGATGAGGGTCCCAAATTTAGAGTGTCTTCTTGTCATGCCATGCCTGACTATCTAAAGAGGGAAAAGTGAAAAGAATATTTATCCCCTTTGTATGGAGGCTATTATAACTGAGGTCCTTCTGACTGTTTTCTGATAGCACTGCTTAGAATGCAGTTCGGCATAAATGGATGGGCCTAGACTAGTGGTTGTCAAACTTTTTTCCTCAGGACCCACCTCTGCCATGCAGCAACCCCTCCACTGAAAAAAAGCAGCTGCCACCTGAGATTTCAGCAGTGACCATAGCTGTGGGGAAGTGGGCCGCCCGTTTCCTGGAAGTAGTGCCAGCTGGCAGGGGAGCAGTACCAGCCAGCCCAGGAGCAAGGGGCAGCCCCCCCTCCTCCCAGGAGCAGCGCTGGCCAGTTCTGTAGCATGGTGCAGCAGCCTCCACTCCAGAGCAATGCCAGTGCCATGACCCAGTACATGCAGGTCTGCAACCCAGTACAGGGCCGCAACCCGAACTTTGACAACCACTGGCCTAGGTAGTGCTTTTTGTGTGTTTTTTTTTTAAGCGCTGGTACCCTCCTTTCCCCTGCTGACTCTTCCTCCTCCCCCATCTGGGCAATGGGGTCAGCAAAAAAAGGTGCCAGTACTTTGTACTCCAGCATACCATCACAAAAAAAAAAAAAAAGCACTGGGCCTAGGACTCTCACCCCTCACCTCTGCATTGCCTAATAAAGCTAGTCAGCCATTCAGGATGGTGTATGCTGCATACTCCTGAGAGGCTGTGACGCTGCACTTGACTAGGTCTCCCAGAGAGATTATGATGCTTCAATATGGCTGTCTGGCATAATGCCATAACTGATCCCTTAGGTTATGTCTACCCTGGAGGATCTGCTAAGTCGACTTAACAAGGTCAACTTTAAGTCAACTGAAAGTCAACCTTGTTAAGTCGACTTAGAGCGTCCGTCCACATCGGAAACGCCTGTAGACTGCCCACGTCCACACTGGCAGCTGCTAGGTTGACTTAACACTTAAGTCGACCTTATTAAGTCAACTTAAACCAGTGTAGAGGGGCATAGCCCGTAAGTCGACTTTATCTACAGTGGCTTAAGTCAACTTAATAAGGGCAACTTAAGTGGCCTAGAAGAGTTATGGTGGGAAACACTGCTGAAAATCTGGCTCTAATTGTGGATGTGGGGAACGTGAAAATATAGTCCTAAAGAATGCTAGAGAGATGGACAACTTGTTTTATCAGTGTCACAAGTTGGCTGGTCTCTACCAAACCTGTGCCAGAATGTTGTTCCACTCCCCCCCCATCCCTAGCTTGTCCTCCTGGTCAGTGGAGTGATTTCTTTAAAAAGGCTGAGGTACTTATTTTGAGATTGCAGTTACAGAGGTTTGCTTGCTTAGGAAGGTGCTGAATGAGGGTCTGCGGGAGGACCCCAGGGAAAGACACAGACCAAGTGCTAGAAGGGTACCCCAAAGGGACAGAGACATGAGCCTGATGGGTGGACTGGAGAGGAACTCAAGTGGAGAGAAAGTATGCTTGGTTTAATTTTGAACTCGATTCCCTGAAAGGGGATGAACTCAGAGTGACCCAGGTAGAGGGCTGAACAATATAAGAATCCTGATCTGGGAGCTAAGGGAGGGAGAGGCTGCAGTGCCACGCTTCACCAACAGGTGATGATAGAGGGCAGATATGCCCTATGACAATACTGAAATGCAGTGTTATTAGCCTGTGAGAATGGAGAGATGCTGCAGTCAGAACAGGATTGTAGTTGTCATTAGCTGTATAACATGTATACCTATTATTATTTATTATAGATGTCCTAACCAAATCAGGGCACCTTTGAGCTGGATGCTATAAATACACATAGTAAGAGATTGTCTTGGTGCTGAATAGCTTACAGCCTGAAGGTAGGCTTATGCTGCATGTAATGGTGTAGCTGTAGCATGGGTAGATATTTCTCTGCCAGCTTCAGTGTAGTGAGCACAGATAACAGTGGTAGTGTAAATGGCTGTGTTCACACGCACAGGGTTATTTCGAAACAAGTTGTGTCGAAACAACTTGTTTCGAAACAACACCTTATTTCGAAATATCTTATTTCGAATTAACAAAATATTAATTCGAAATAAGAAAAAAAGCGGGAAACGAAATAGCAAGTTCACGGTGTGAACATGCTATTTCGTTACCCCTGGGGGTGAGCCGCTGCTGGCTCACCCTGCAGCCCCAGAAAGGGGGCTGCAGGCACCAGCAGGGGGTGAGACGCTGCGGGGTGGCTCAGCCCCCCGCCAGAGCTGCCCCCAGACCCCGCCAGCGGGTCCGGGGCGCCGG
>ML681972.1:49992936-50014448 GCA_007922195.1 Podocnemis expansa | reverse complement strand
GCCGGTGCCCGCAGCCCGGCTCTGCAGGCACCGGGTGGATTCAGCGCCGGGCAGCGCTGACCCCCGCCAGTGCCTGCTGGCCAGGGGACAGCCCTCAGCACCCTGGCCAAGGTGCTGAGGCGGCAGCCCTTTAAATGTTGTTTCGGAACCTATTGTTCCGAAACAACATGTTCACATGTGTTGTTTCGAAACAAGTGTTTCGAAACAAGGTTGTTTCGTCCCCAAATGGGGTTTAACTTGTTTCGAAACAACTGTGCGTCATGTGAACATGGTTTTTTTTGTTTCGAAACAACGAGGTTGTTTCGAAACAAAAGTGCCGTGTGAACACAGCCAATGTGTTGGCATGGTAACAGTTGGACTATGTACCTACAGTCCCCAATACACTTGTGCTGTGGTGGATAGCCCATCCTGTCGTGTCTACAGAACTGTTGTTAGCTAGCCTACCTGGTTAAAGTATAATTTGGCAGGCCCCAGAACCCTCCTAATTTGGTAGGCCCCTCCCACAACAGTCTGGGCCCCCCTTGCACTAGTGCAGGCCCCCTTCATGCCAGTGCAAGCCCACATCACACACCCCAGCTACTGCCCCCCAAATGCTTGCCCTCCACCTTACTACTACTCCTCACATGCCTACCCCCATCCCAGTTACTGCTCCCCACACACCTACCTGCCACCCCAGCTACTGCCCCCCAATCTACCCCCACCACATCTACTGCCCCCCCACCTACCTCCTACCTCAGCTACTACCCCTGGCTCCTATCTTGCCATTGGTTCCCCCAAACCCCTGCTCTGCCACACAGTCTTCATCTGCTGTCCCAGACCAACCCCCTCGCTCCTGCCCTTTCCCTGCTGGGCTGGCTTATCTGTCCCTGAACCAGGGATTTCCCTAACACCCCCCTACATTTCCCAACACTCCCCCAGTTGTCAGCTAGTAACAGTGTTATAACAAATTAGTGAGCACCCCCTACAACCATCCTAAACATGTCCTACAACCCCCCTAATTTCAAGTCACGGGGAGACTACTGCCCCAAAATGCCCCCCCCCCGGGCCACCTTACCTGGCCACCATGTCACTGGAGCAGCCCTGATCTGGGCTGAGGCTCCAGCCAGAGCTTGCTCTGACTGAACATGCTCAGAGGCTCTGAGCATGCTCAGTCAGAACAGGCTCAGGCTGGAGCCTCAGACCAGGCCAGGACAGCTCTCTGCCTTCCTGGAATGTGGCATAATAGCACTCTGGGACCTGCTATTTTAGGGGCTCAGTGTCAGGACCCCTAAAAATAGAAAATGAAGCAGGACCGCAGCATTCCGGGGCCCTATTTTTAAATGTTGCCCCTGGAATGCAGCATTCTGGCTCTATTTTCTATTTTTAGGGGCCCTGGAATACTGAACCCCTAAAAATAGTAGGCACTGGAACACCATTCCACTGTGTTCTGGCCTACTTTAACCCCTGGTTACAAGCACACCTTCAGTATAGAAATACCCTAAATGACACTCTGAGGATAGGTGGTGAAAGAAAGGTATGGAGAGGTGATGTGATTTGCCCAAGAGAGAAGAGGAAACAGCTGCAAAACTGGGATTAAAATTAAGGTCTCCTGAGTCTTAGGCCAGAGCCTAACCGTTGGGCCATGTTATTGTTTCTTGTCCTCCATAACTAGTGCTAATAGCCTCAGAATTCAGTATCCGTAGGCATGTATGAAATATAAGCACTTTTGTTCTATTACAGATCCTAACATCTGTAACTTGTAATCCAAACACCTAAGTTTTAAATCTCATTAAAAAAAATCTTAAAGTCAATTATTTCCTCCCAAATATTTAATCGTTAGCAGTTTAATTACAATAATAACTTCCTATTAACTTGTAATAACCACCTCTTGGACTAGCAAATGTCTCAGCCTTAAGCATCTGGAATATATTACCTCATACAGGAGGAAACACCTTCAAGTAATTTAATGACTCATGTTCCTCTCTTCCTGGGATTGCTGGAATTTAATCTAATAAAGTGGAGAGATGAAAAAGAATAAAATAAATAAATAAAATCATAGTCTCCACTGACAGTTATGTAATGGCACACTGGTGTTAATACAGTTTTGAAAAGTCAGTCCAAAACACTACCAAATTATTCACTTCAGTTGTTCTCAAGTAATTCACATTATTTTATATGACTTCTCTGGTGTTTACTTATGTAAAGTGTTGAGTAAATGTTATGCTAAACATAATGGCTTTGCCATTAACATGGTATCCTACATCACTTTTCAAGGACTTCACCTGAAGACATGCAAATGAATTGCTCCTTTTTAATGAGGACGACAGACTGCTCATTTCACCAGGAATAATTTAATGGTGTTTGGGATTTTTTGCTTTGTTTTTTTTTTTTTTAAAAGAAAACTGTAGGAAGAAAAATTAAAGGGAAAATGAGGGATTAATTTCTGTTCTCAACTTGTGCATCATTAAGCACCACTACTTTTTCTGAATCGTCTCAGAGGAAGGATGCCCTTTTGGTTAAGGAACTGGTATGGGTCTCAGAAGATCTGGGTCGATTGCCAGCTCTTGCATAGATTTCCTGTGTGACTGGACATGCCATGTGATTTCAGTGCCTGTGTCCCCATCAATCAGAGATAATATTGACCTACCTTATGGAAGGGTAGGGGAGATGCAGTTAAGATGAAGGCAGCAATGAGTGTGGGGAGACAGCATGCTAGGGACAGCAATCAAAATGTCTAGATTTAAGAAAGAAAAGAGGATCCTGGGTGAAGAGTAGGCATGACTAGTGGTAAAAGCTTAGTAAGCAGCAATAGCTATGGGGATTTGATTTGGTATCGGAATCAGTAGCCTTGCTCAGGGTCAGACCTAAGAGCAGAGCAGGAGACAAGATGGGTGTCTGGCTGAGGGTCAGTAGTGAGTATCAGGGTCCATGTAGCTGCTTGGTCAGGAATCAAAATTCCAAGTGAGAGCCAAGGTCAATACTCGGAGTTCAAGAACAGACAACACAACGTGAATGTAATTGGAAGGAATGTGTGCTTCAGAGATGGATTAAATGGTGTCCATTTACCTTTTCTTATTTTATTTCTCATCAACAAGTTGAGCTGGTCAAAAAACTTTCATCAGAATGATTTTAAAAAACCCAACCCTTTCTATGGGACTTTTTTTTCCCCAAAAAAGTTTTGCCAAAAGGTTTTGATGTTTCCCATTGGGAAATCACAATGGTGCTCCCTGTCTGGCTGCCTTGGAAGGTTCCTGTCACTTTTAATTTGACTTTATCCTAATGAAATTGACAATAAGTTTCCTGTAGGGTTGCCAAGGTTGAGCACCCTAACTCTTTGCCTCCTATCATCTCCAGGGATGGAAATGGACAGAACCTGGGTGCTAATCCTCCCTACGCCCTTTACTCTACCCTTCGCTGCCAAGCTCTGGGAGTGGGGGAGCTCTCCTGAAAACTTGAAATTTTCAAATTCCCATTTTCCAAAGAGACTTGGTGCTTAAGTCTCATTGAAACTCTGTGTGCCACATAAGTTCCTGTAGGCCAGATACATAAAGCTGTTTAAGATGCAGTTAGACACCTAGGGCATGTCGACACACACACTTAAATTCGATCTAATAAACATTAGGTCAAATTTAAAAATAGGCCAGTTTACATAGCACTTGGCCAATTCGACCTAAAGCTTCCCTTAGGTCAAATGGAGGAGCGGTCCCTTTGAAGTTACAGAACCTCCTGTAACTTCGTTGGGTTCGTCAGTTCGAATGCTAAAATTTGAATTGATGCTGTGTAGACATATGAATTTGAACTAAAGTTAGTTCAAATTCATATGGTTGACCTGCCTCTTAGGGTCCTTTCTCCCCCACTCCCACTGGGCTGTGTGTGGGGGTTCCTCTGCCCATAAGGAGCCCTGCCAGGGGAAAACATCCCCTGCCCACCCTCCTGCCTTCTGAGCCGCAGCTGGAGGAAAGTGGCCCCTGCCCAGCTCTGGCCACGGGACTCCTAGAGCTATGCAGGATGCTTTTCCCTGTGCTGGGCTGCAGGGGCTGGAGCTTGGCAGGGGATTGGGTGGCAACATGGCCCTGCCAGGGGGCCATGTTGCCACACCTCCCATGATACTCTTCTTCCAATTCAAACCAGCAAATCCTGTCTATGGACATGCTAGTTCGAATTGGTTTTCCTACTCTGGACATGTTAGTTTGAATTGACAGAATTCAAACTAATCGTAATTAGTTTGCCTTGATTAGTTCGAATTCAGTCAATTCAGACTAACAGTCTAGGTGTAAACATACCCCTAGTGGGATTTTAAAAAGCATCTAAGCAGTTAACTTCCTTTGATTTCAATGGGAGCTAGGCACATAAGCACATTTTGAAATCTCAGTAGATGTTGGGCTGCATTCTGAGACACTGTAATAGATTGGCTTATTCATGGGCTGCAAAGGCTGGGGCTAAACCAGCTCTAATTACCAACTGACCTTGCACCTAAGAAGAATCAAGTGCTTCCACTATAAAAGGCAGCGGGAACCTGAACTGAGAAAGCTCAGGAAACCAGAGGTTGTGTAGAGCTGGTGGAATTAGAAGCTATAAAGAACCAGTTTGGGTTCTGCAGAGTCCTAACCAGGTAAAATGTAAATTAGATGAGAAAATGAGCTGAAAACAAGTGTGTGCATTTTGGATTTCTGAGTTGTGGTTTTTCACAAATTCTGTTGCCACTGTAAGGGGAACCAATAGAGTGAATTAAAGGATTTGAACAGAGAAGATCACTGGAACAACTGCATGAGCTCTTAAAAGGGCCTGGTTGAAGGGGAAGTAGAGACAGAACAGTCACAGAGGCAAGTCTAGCCACAATGGGGCACTTGGAAGGCAGTATTCGCAGAGCTACAGGGATATTAATACATTTAAAAATTTGATAGTTCAGAAAAATAAATCCTAAATCATTTAAGTGCTTTTTGAAAATCCACCCATAAGACTTATTTTCAATTAATAATGTTCTTCTGTCACTCACAAGTAGTCATGAAAAATAAATGTAACATTTCAGAACACATCATTAATACTTAGAGCTTTACATAGCACAAGTTACTATCCAAAGTATTTCAGTTCGTTAAACAGAGTTTCAACCATTAATTATGTACTGGTCATTCAATTTTAATAAAATTGAATATAGTAATGTGTCGGAACTGAATGATGTGTTCAGGCCAATAACATTCCACAGATTCTAGCCTGAAGAAGAATTCCTTACAGTATGTTTTCGTGTGTGCATGCTTATGTGGCTTCCATCATGGACCATTTGAAAGGACCACAGATATAAATATGTTTTATGGTTACCCCTATGAGTAGTGTGCTGATATTTACACAGCTATAAATATGTTTACCACTGGGAGGGAGGAAATTATTATTATTATTATTATTATTATTATTATTATTATTATTATTATTATTATTATTTATTGATGGTTTACAGATAGGGAATTAAGGCACAGAAGGATTGAAAAATAATATAAATGTGTCTAGCTCCTCTACACCTGATTGAAAACATCAATAAAAGCCTTTTTTCCTTTTCACCTGTCAACTGTATTGTATTTGAACATGTTAATAAACATAGTTCCTGACACATGCCTATACTTGTGCCAGTGCTCAGCTTTAAGAATGTGCGTGGCTGAAAAGGAATGAACCTAAGCATATGCTTAAGGGTTATGCTAAATGTAATTTTAAAGATTGAGGATGGGATTGTCAAACCATTGAGCAAATCTTGCTATCCAATTCTCATATTAGTTTTACTGGCAACTGGAAGTAGCTTCAGAATTTCAGCCTGAAGTTCTAACACATGACCATCAAACATGAGTATTCTCATTGGTTTCAATGGCCATTGACTAAGAACCTGTTCTAGCTAAACACAAACAAACTAACCGAAGCACAAAACAAAAAACAAACTCCATCCCTTGTGCTTGGTGGCCCCCTCAGTTATGGATTGTCTGCAGCAAAAAATCTTCCATTAATGGTTCACAGCAGCACTGGCCTATGAAAGCTAATTATATAAAACTATAGAAAATCAAGTCATGCCTAGACACAACATCACAGCCAGAAGAGTCTTTTTATTTACTTGACTGAGAGCTGGGTCAGACATTGAATGAGCAGCGTACTAGATAGCCTTCTTTCCTAAACTGTAATCATAGAACTTTAGGGAAGGAATCTCAGGAAGTCTTTTAGTCTAGCCAACCTCATGGAGGCACTGCTGAATATATCATCGCTGACAGGTGTTTGTAGGATTTTAAGAACAGGTTGGTTAGTGGTGTGGATTCCACAGCCTTCTTTGGTAACTGATTTCTGTGTTTAACTATCTTCATAGTTAAAAACTTTTTGTAATATCTAACCTACATCACCTCTCCCTTGCAGAAGTTGGTTATTTCTTTTCCCAGTTTCAAGCAGCTAGCACCTCTGCTTAATATGCAGAAGGTCCTGGGTTCAAGCCCCGGCTGATTGGACTCAATGATCTTACAAGGGCCCTTCCAACTCTATGAGTCTATTCTATAAGAGCTGATCCCCATCCTATTTATATTAGCCCTTCACATATATGAAGAATATTCATCTCTTTCAACCTATTTACCTGCTGAATTAAGCCATTTCTCTACTGCCTGCAGGCTGCCCATGAACAGATCATAACTCTGTATGAATGTGTCCAGTACTCAGAATTGCTAGGCAAATACTTATGCCCTGGTGCTGTGTCCTGCACCCTGGACCTCTTCTGTAGGCTTTGCCCCTTGCAGATGCAGAGCATCCACCTGTATGACTGCAGAATTAGGGCTTACTGAGGATAAATTGCAACTATGAGAGTGAGCATGAGGGGTTAGCCCTGTCCATTTGGCGGTTGTTGGAAGGTGTCTGGGTAGCTCTGCAGAACCACAGCTCTGGTGGGAGATCACTCCTGAGGGCAGTGGGTCAGTAAGATAAGAGCTAACAAGGGATTTTGAACTGTTTGAACTGACATATATACAAAGGAGATTAAACACAAAAATAACATTGCAGCCGGGGAAGTTGTGATGTAACACTACTTTATTTCTTCGAAGTCAGAATAACACACAAGAATGCAAAGTCAGAGACAGACAAAGCAGGCTGCTCCCTAAAACAAAGTAGCACAACTCACCCTCACCTTAGTTTAGGTTGGCTGTTACAGCCTTACTTTGATCATGCATTCCTTTTTGAACCTGCTAGCATGACAGGAAATCGCTTTGTCTTTAATTGATAGCTAAAAAAATTAACACAGTTTTCATCAGTTTTACACTGCTCTGCAGCGCAAATTGTAGATAATCCCATCCTGGTTTCATTTTAAAGAGATTAAACCAGTAAGTTGCCATAAAGGTAAAGGTAATTTTTCATTGGATCTACACTAAAACTACTATAAAAAGTTGGTCATTTTTTCCTCAGGCCTATAGGATTTTTCCCATAAGAGGCAACCAATTAAAAAAAAAACACATTCATGAGCACAGTGGCTGCCTAGAAAACCTTTGGATTCCTTCTGTCACATATAAATAAGTTTATTATGGATGTGATGAAAGCTATTGCTGTTTTCACACACATGCATTCTTCCAAAAGGAACATTTTCTTTCTTAGCATTAGGTGTGTAGCTTGGGCACTCCTATAGTAGGTAACAAGAAATTCCACATTGAAAATGTCCTCTGAAAGTTCACACAGTGCAAACAGAGTAACTGTGCTGAACTATTTCAGTTAGTGATAGAAGGAACCGTGTGCTAAAGTAGTTCAAAGTTGAACTACTCAACGCACCTAGCAGCTGCTATTGAAAGTAGAGACTCAGGGGATCTTTTTTCCCAGTCACCTTTGCAGCACTGCAGTATATTTGCAAGTGTCTTATCAGTGCTTATTTGAATATTTCAATTACACACTTGAAAAAATACTTTAGTGTCATATGACCAAAAAATCCCAACAAATCCAAATGGCTCTTTACACTTTAGCACTTACATCAAGTATGAAATAACATTTTTAATTAAAATCAAATACTTTTTGCATTTTTCTCCCTTTCAGCAAAGAGCTGTTACTGAACTGCAGCCTTCAAATGATTAAAGCCCAAAAAAGTGGAAGAAGCCCATTTTTAAAAATGGAGACAGTAGTATAATGACACGCTCAAACTTAAAAAATGAAAACAAAAAATTATGTCAGATAGTGTGTAGATAGTTATTATTAAATCAGGGCCTGAATCATAAGGGGATAATATTTCATGTTCCTTAAGGCCTGACCCAAAACATTGATCCAATTCACATTGATCCAATGGGTATTGAGTCAGAATCCCAATGATATATAATGTTTTCACTGCTAGGCATTTTTTATTTTTCTTCCAGTGACATGTAAGTCTTCAAAGTATATATTTATCTTACAAGCATGTTATTATAATCACACTTGAATTTTGTAGCATCGCACCTGTGGTGGTTTGCAGTAGATGTTTGGATTAGATGTTCTATCTAGTGTTTTGGTGTAGAATATTGCAGAAATTCTAGACAATTGAGTTTTGTTCCTGGCTCTGACTTTGAGTCATTGTACAACCATAGGCCCTGCTTTAGGAACATATTCAGCACACCCTTAAGACTATTTTTATGTAGAATAGCAGTTAGGCACCTGCTTAAATTTTAATCCAAAGCTTGTGTTTTTGGATTCAATGGAATTTAAGCATATGCTTAAAGTTAAGAATGTGAGGAAATTCTTGGCTTTGCAGTGATGCATTGCTGATAGAAATGTGATCACACATATGCAGCTCAGAGCCGCGTTTAGCAGATGTACTTAATTGGGTTGTGATATTGCATGATGTGCACTAAGGAAGTATCAATTTTGCATTGCCCATAATCTAGAATTTGCTAGAATATGTGAGGAGACAAGGGGTAAGACTTTGCAAGTGCCTAGTTCCATTTTCAGAAATGACAGAGCCAGATTTTCAAATATATTAAATACCTACAGCTCTCACTAGGCATCTCAAATCTGTGTCTCTAGGTACCTAAATACATATGAAAATGTGGTATTGGGAGCCTAAACCCTACTGTAAACATGTAACAAATAGGCTCCCAAGAATTCTTTTAACGTTGGATTTAAGATCCTAAGTCAGTTAGAGTAAAGATTTTCAAAGAACCTAAGCATTAACAAAAGGGTTTATGCCTGCAATAGCTACAAGGACTTGGATTCCTTTTCCTCTAGAAAGAGATATTTTTTCAAAGACTTGATAAAGACGTTAAAAAGAAAAAAAATATTACCATCACTGTTAAAGTACTTTTAAAGTGTCAGCAACAGACCGTTATTAGTCTAGAATAAGAATTTAGATTGTTCACATAGTGTCTTTAAAATTATACCTTGTGGGCCAAAAAATCACTTTCTGAATGGATTTTTATTTTGGGGTATGAATCTCAGGTTGTTGGAAGGATTTTTCCCCCCTTTTAGTGTTTACCTAAAGAGCTGCATCCTGTGCTGAATACTGGTATGTCATTAGTGTCATTGCCTCAAAGGCACTTAAAAGACTTTTTGAATTTTGACACTGAGATTAGATAAAGGCATAGAATTGATTGCTGATTACCAAAGAGCTCTACTGACAGGCAAATGGCTGATATCTCGCAATAGAGTGGGTCTGTCCTTTCAGATTATCTCAATACACTGAATTGTGTCCCCACGTGTGTGTTACATTATTACAGAAAGAAACAGTTGTCTTTGTGCTTCTCTGCAGGTATGTTCCTACCAGGGGACAAAGTATAATTTGGTGGGGCCCGGAACCGTCCTAAATTGGCAGCCTCCTTCCCCCCTTGTGCTGGGCTGGGCCCTCCTCATGATGGTGCAGACCCAATTCACGCTGGTGTGGGCCCCCCTTGCATACCGCAGCTACTGCCCCCCAAATGCCTGCCCCCCACCCCACCTACTGCTCCCTGCACCCCAACTACTGGCCCCCTACCCACCTATCCCCCACCCCAGCTAGTGCCCCTGGCCCCCATCTTGCCACTGATCCCTCAACCCTTCCCCAACCCTCTGCCATGCCATGCCATCTTCCCCTGCTGCCCCGGGCTGCCCCATCCCTGCACTCTTTCCATACCAGGCCGGCTCACCAGTCCCCAAAACTCCCTCCCCAGGGCCCTCTTACTTGGACACCATGTCACTGCAGAGCGGCCCCAGCATGGGCTGAGGCTCTGGTCTGAGTAGGCTCTAATTGAGCATGCTCAGAGCGTCAGAGCATGCTCAGTCAGAGCAGGCTCAGGCCAGAGCCTCAGCCTGGGCCGGGACGGCTCCCTGCCTCCTGCAACACACAGGAACAGCATTCTGGGACCTGCTATTTTTAGAGGCTCAATGTTGGGGCCCCTAAAAATAGAAAATGGAGCCAGAATTTTGTGTTCCAGGGCCCACTATTGTTAAACAGTTTAGTGCTTAACATTGCAAACCCATTGCTCTTGCGAGTAGTCCCATTGCTGTCATAAGCAAGTGTTTGCTGAAGCAGATATGTGGTCACATGGTGGTACCCTATGCAATGTCTTGACTTCTTTTCTGAATGTGATGCACAGTTGCTGTTCTTCCAACCCTTCCATCCCAATTAATTTAGGCTGTTTTTGGTTTTCCTTCACTAAATGGGCATACTCCTAAGTTCATTTGCATTTGAAATGACTCAAATGAATTTCAGCAGGATTTGGATCCATTTCTCCTTTAGGACTTTGTAGTACTGGCATTGCTACGGTATTTCAGCCCTCACTACATAAAATATGTTGGCAATAGAAAAATCCATAATGGGATTTGTCAAGTCTCTAACACTTCTTTCTTAAATTATGGAAAGATCTGTTTGGAATAAGGTTTTTGGGAAAGGGAGGAGTGAGGAAGGTAGAGATGGGATGAAAGATGAGCAAGGCCTTGAGAACCCACAAGATTATTAGGTGCACAGAAACATTCTGCCAACACAATCTTGTACCTGTTTGTGAAATGGCTGCCATTTTGGCCAACACACCAAGGAATGAACCATGGACTTCTAGAGCTAAAAGTTTAAGATTTTACAGTGTAGTTGGAGGCTATAACAACTCAGCCTTTGATGATTGGCATGGAGAGGGACGGTGACACTTGCTCTTTAGTTGTGCTTGCTTAGCAACCTCTTGAGGCTCTTAGTCCTTAAGTGTGTGGTGCACACTGGCAGGTGTCCATATGTACTACTCCTACTGAATACCAAAGCACAGCATTCCCACTGCAAGTACAGAGACAGCTTCTTCAATGTACAACAGGCTTCATGTTGCACATCTAAGATGACAATCTGCTCCATGCTGGATTTCCCGGAGGCAAGGACACTGGGAAAAAAATTAATGTCTGTACTGGGAGGGATGTGCTTTTTTTCTAAAGCAAGTAATAGAACCCTAACTAATGACCAACTCCAGGATACTGCTGCTTGGAAGATTTCTGTCTGGTTCAGATGCCTCTCCCCCCTTCTCTGTGGTTAATTTCTATTTACTATTCTCTTGTTTGCCTGGTGCCTCACAAGGCTGGCTCTAATTTATTCAGGACCCACTTTGAAATCAGTGCATGCATGCCAAGTAGACTTCCACAGTTCAATTAGTTCATTTGGAGGGAGAAATGAGGGAGAAAAGAGGGTTAGTCCTTTGGTTAAAGGAGAATGGAGGTAATTGGTGCCAAAATTTTTCTTCTGGGGTGGAGAATACCCTGTTGAATTAACTGCTGTGCGGAGGTCATGGGTGCATACGTGGCACTGGCAGGCATGGTGACAGAGAGATTGATCAATTGCATATTGAAGTTAATGGGAATCTTCCTATTAATATATTGGCAGACCTAGAATGGGATCCCCAGATAGTCCAGGACTCTCTGTACCTGCACTCTTGTACATGGCTTGTGTTCCTAATTTTAGCTGTTTGTCCCACAAGATCCTTCTGGTTCAATGCCCAGGGAAATTAATGGAGGTCTTTACATGTACGTCAGTGGATTTTGGCTCAATCCCCATGTTACCCATTCATGCCCCAGAAGGTAAGAGCTATGTAAGTAGTCTACTTAAAATCCCCTTGTCCATTGGTGCCTTACAGTCACAGAATATATGATCAGCACCATCAGGGGGCTTGCTAGGTTTGTAGGAATTGGTTCGTGTTACATGCCAATTATTGCAATCCCAAATACATTTGTTGGTATGGTAGCCTGTTCTCAAAGGGCCCAAGAGCCTAACAAACAGAAACAGCCCTTAAAAAAGTGGCCAGGTCAACATCAGTCTTATAGCCAGTAGAACTGATGCAGATAGAAAGAAGGATATCATGCATTATTGCTAAATGTGAGCAATGTCTGGGATGGTTTCAATTTCTTAAAATGAAATCTTCAGGTAAGATAGGGGCCTCCCATAAAATATTCTGACACTATACAAGAGATACTTCCTTTAGATAGAAGAAAAGGTTTTAAGATCACTTATGTTCACAAAATGGGATAATTCCCTGGCTTTATTACCAAGTAACTTTGATGTAGAATTAGAACAAATTTGCATTTTAATGCATAATTCTCTGTATTTCTCCTTTGGGGTAATCCTCTGCTTGAATGCAAATGTCTTTGTAACATGTAACGCAAAATTGTAATAGTTTTCCCCTAAAGATGGGCAGAATTGTTATGGCAAAGTTCATGCCCTCTTTTGATCAGAGGTGCTTGGAAACTTGTGTCTGAAGGGACCTGCTATTTTAAACTATTCAGCCTATCACTGTAAAATGCCCTCTACTCTCCTTTATTGAATCAGTCCTGAAATGTTTGTCCTTGAAAGTGGTAGGCATAGGTTTTTTACATGACTTTGGAAAAATCACTCAGTCACTCTGTGGCTTGGTTCCTCCTCTTTGAGGATATGTCTACACTTTGAGTTGGAGATGTGATTCCCATCTCTAAGAAACATATTTGAACTTGAACATGCAGTAGGAGAGACTAACCAGTGTGACTCCATACCTAAGGTTTCTGATGGGCACATACTTGGGGCAGCTATCCTCTCCTGCTCCTGCAGCCTTGACTACATCTTTTTTTAGCATGATGGCTTGGTGAGAGCTAGCATGGGCATGCCTCCTTGAGTTGCATGCATGCCAGACCCAGATGGGGACACCAGAATCTTCCTGATTCACAAGAATGTTTTGGGGATAAATATCTAGGGCTATGTCTACATTAGACAGTTACTCCAGACTAAGGAAGCTTAGTCCGAGCTAATTTAGTGTGTGTCTACACTAGGCTTTGGCCTTGTTCTAACTAAGAAATTTCTTAGTTCAGACTAAGCAAAGTTTAGCCCGAACTAATAAGTTTGACTGGTTAGTCCGGACTAAGTGCTTAGTTCAAACTTTGAGATAGAACTAGCGTGATGTAGACATGGACTAATGGTTAGTTTGAACTAAAAAAGTTCAAACCAAGTAATTAGTTCAAACTAGCTGGACTTACTAGTTCAAATTAAAAAGTTAGTTTGAGCTAGGATGCATGGCTAGTTCGAACTAAAAAGCCACAGTAAGTCCGAACTTGCCCCAGGATAGTTTGGAGTTACCTTGGACTTTTTTAGTTTGGACTAGCAAGTCCAAACTAAAAAAGCAGATGTAGATATAGCCTAGAAGGCTGAATTGTTCAGCTGCTAGGATGATGGGAGACCAAGCAAGTACCCCCTCTAGAGGAAGTGAATGGGAGCTTGGATTTGGAGCCAGTATCGTCCAAGGGATCTGTAGTGAAATCCTACCCTCAGTGATCTCAATTGCGTAAAATTCCATCGATCTTAGTGACGCAATGATTTCGCCCATTCACTCTATTTCTGGATTGATCACTGTCCTGATGTGTGACCTTGAGATAGTCACTTCACTTTTCTGAGCCTTTGCTTTTCTGTATGTAAAATGAGGCTATAAGTACCTTCTTAAATGGCTTTGAGATCCACAGCTGGAAAGTGCTGCATGACAGCTAAGCATTAGTATTTACAAAGTAGCATATTCATCTGGCTTTACTATGAATAAGACTCTGTTCTATTAGGATCACATTTCTTTTTGGATTCAGAGATGTGCTAGAAGTCACAGGGACATTATTTTAGCTGTGTCCAAGTTTTCCATGTAAAAGAACATCTTATGTTAATATTTCTATATAAAGTGATAGAAGCAGCACTGTCAGATGTAGGTATGCAGGATCCTAGGCATCCTCAGCACCCACTGACTCTGGAGAAAGTTGAGCGTAGTCAGTACGTGGCAGGAGGCATTCAGCATCATGTAAGCTTAGGCCTCTATTCTGTACAGTCAGGTCTTCCTGAAGATGACATTTTAGATCTGGAAATCTGTCTTTCTCTTAATGGACTATTGAATAAACTTCCATGCCTTGCACCATTCAAATCTAGAGTAAACAGTGCACTGGAAAATATGCTGTGGGGAACAATCTTTTATTGATTATGATTGCATTGAGGGAGCTGAAGATTAGAATCTTGAGGAACACCAAGAATTTAACAAAGCTCATAGGAAGATTGGATACTGACGTGGACAGGAATTTCCAGAGGTAAAATAAAAACTACACAAACATTGTTTTAGAGGAATATAAAACCACAGGCATCAGAGTTTAAGCTAATGTGCAACTATTAGGGCTGAGGAGGAGACTCTAGCAGGAGGCAAATTATGTGACTATGGTGGGGCTTCTTTGATATTTGTCTGAAGTATCTGGTGCTGGCCTTTTTTGGGGATGGAATACTGGATTAGATGATCCAGTCTGGCACTTTCTGTGCTCCTAGCATCTTGTGCAAACAGAGGATCAAGTTTTAAACTTCTATTTTGTTCCATTATCAGGAGTTCAAGAGAAGAAAACACCTATGGACATGATGAGATTCAAAGATGGCAGACATCGTTTATTTTCTTTCTATTCTGCATGTTGAAATGTGAAAATCCATGTATCCAGGACAAGGAATAAGTATGCTCTTCTTCTAAAGAAAAGAAAGAAAAATTGGAAACATTACTATGGAAGAATTACAGAGGTGTACAATAATTGCCTGGCATTTCTATACGCTCTAAAGGCAGCTTGAAGCTTTGAAGTGAGCATATTGTTCAATTTATCATTTTCCATGCAGCGTTTTTACTTTTAGCAAGGGATATGCATCATAATGCTCAGTCAGTTTTAGAAATGGATTCTCAACATGGACAGATGGTGTTTAAGATGCCTGATGAGAGAAGAATGACTTTACTTGGAATGTAGCAATGTCAGAAGAGAAAATACATCTTGGGTTGTTGTCTTATTCTCTGTGACTGGCCAGTGTTTGAAACTTTAATCTAAGCAATCACCTGCTATTCAGATGGGTCCATCTTTAGAACCTAAACAAACAAAATTTTTACTGATACATGTCTGCTACTCACACATATGGTGGTAACCTATACAGCCTGGCCAAACTCTTAGATCTTTAAATTCTAGCTTTACTACCTTACCTTTAGATGTTCCAGAGATGCTTATGGTGCTTTTGTAAAGCATTTGCCTTCAAAGTGAAATGTGGAAAGACACCTATGAAAAGGCTCCATGTATTTTACAAAGAAAGAAGCCAGTGAATATTGTCCACCCCAACTAACTTGCTGTGCTTTCAAATTTGCCAAATATTTGCACTGTAAATTCCCCACAGCTTAACTACTAGCTTCACATGTTACAGTTCTGAATCAGTGCCTATTGACTAATTGGTTATCCATCACTCCATAGTTTGTTATTTTTTTTAACATGGTGTGTTACCAAGCTCCTGACTGAGAGGGGACCTCAATATGCTAGGTGCTGTAGGTACACACATACGAGACGGTCCCTGCTGCAAGGAGCTTATGTTTTTAACAGAGAGCCCAGGCAAAGGATGGGAGGAAATAACATATTATTAGCACCCCGTTTTACAGATGGGTCCTTGAAGCACAGAGAGATTAAATGTTTCTCCCACTGTTGCAGAAGTGGACTCTGTGGCAGACCTGGTTAATGAGCTTCAGCTCAGTGCCTTAACAACAAGACCATCCACCCTTTTGAATAGCTCCACCACTACAAAATTATTATAACAACACCACCTGGCTTTTAAATAGCAATTTTCATCTGTAGATCTGAGTGCCTTACAAAGAAGGAAAAGCATTATCACTATTGTACAGATGGGGAAACTGAGACATAGAGGGGCCGTGGCTTTCCCAAGGTCATATTAGTGGGCTAGTGACCAAACTTACAAAAGAGTCAAGCTGTCCTGAACCTCTCAGCCACTAAGCTGTACTGCCTTCAGACACAGACATTATAATATCCTGCATTTTTATTTTTTTAAAATAAGGTGGTTTCACTAATAGCCCCCCCTTCTGTTCTTCCGATGAAAGCATTGTATTAATTTAAAACACTGGCTTTTGGTGATCTGCAGTGTTGTTAGCCCTGTCGAAGTTGCCTGCATAGGACAGCTGGTGTTTCACAGTCTATAATTGGTCATGCACTCCCTGATACTGATTTCATTATAGCACACAAACAGTAAAACACAGACAGTAAAATCACAGAGGGATTTAGGCCTCCTACAAATCTTCACTTGATGGCAACTGTTAAATTAACTTACATTATACAGTAGTTTGCCTCCTCTAGCACTGCACAAGATGTGTGTCGTCACCACATCAAAGTCACCAAGACGCGAAAGTCCAAGCAAAAAGGTACTGAAAATGGGAAACAAACACTAGCTTCTCCAAGGTGATAAACCAAGCCAAATGTCTCCCCCCCCCCCCCGGCCATCAGTCTCTTTTCTCTTTTATTTTGCAGTAGCTTCTGAGGCACTTCACTGCAGGGCATTACAAGCTAAGGGGACGCCTCTGGTTTATCATTCTGTTCAAATGTTGCCCATTCCTCTCTTGGCTGGACTTTTCTACCTAGCTTGATCATCTGTGCCTTTAAGAGGATTTCTATAAAGCAGAGTGGTCCCTCCTTCCCATTTGTGACTTCCCTGTGTCTTCTGCAGCAGCTCAACCCTGGGATCTTAAAGCATGAACCTTTACTGTTCATGGACCCAGGTCTCTTAACATGGAGTCAGTAGTAGACACTGAACCTCCTGGCAGACATGGGGTGTGACAAAGACACTGTTAGTTGCTTTGTGAAATTGTCACCTAATTCTGGTTATCCCTAGCTGCCATATCAACCCCTTTAATGTCACACAGAGATTCTGCCTAGCAAATAGCTTTCCCAAGAGGAGGGGAGCACAACAGTCAGCATGACTTCTGAGCTCTGTGGCTGTAGCTCCAGCTCATGGCCTACAAATTTCGCACAAACCAACAAAACAAAAACAGAAAACCTTGTGTTCTCCTGCTCCTGGCACTATTGTATTGACAACTGAGCAGTGGTTATTTAAGGTTAAGTAATACATCTGGGGCTTGTTAAAAAGGACTTGTTAAAAAGCCTTCCCTCCAGAGAAAGGGCTGTAGCTGGAGTGTGAGAGTGAGGAGAGCTATAGAAGTACGTGAGATGAGGCAGGGTGCTATTGGAAGGCAAACAGATCTGGCAAAGGCGTGGAATGCTGGTCAGGAAGACCCACAGATACAAAGACTGGGGGAAGGAAAATGCCAACAAAGGTGGGGGACAAATGACCGTTCCCAGGCCTGGGCCTGAGGGAACCAGACCCATCACCAGAGGGAAGCACAGGATCCAACATGGTAGAGGAGGAACTTCATCACAAGTGGTATCGGGGAGTGATTTGTCAGTGCAGCAGGCTAAGCATGCGCATGCGTGCGTGTGTGTGCAGACAGACAGACGGGGAGAAGGCGTAGGTGCTTATTTTATTTTTGTTGTTGTCACATTCTGTATAAAAGATGACATGGTGAAGGCAGTAGTTCAGGCCACAGTGGCCCAACAAGTGCCACCAGGGCCCAGATGACTGCCCAGCAGGAATCAGTGTGATTGCAACAAGAAACAAATCAGTTGCTAATAAGTCTGGCAGCCCAGGATCAAGCTCTCCTGTTAGAGGTGATGGACCAGCTAAAGACCCTGACCACTGCAGTCTGTGGATTTGAGGCAATGTGAGCTTGGAGAGCCACCAGCTACTTATCAAAGATGACTGCAGAAGGTGATGTGGAAGCTTACCTTCTGACTTTTGAGAGGACTGTGCTATGTGAGGCCTGGCCCCAGGACCAGTGGGCAAGCATTCTTGCCCCTTTTCTGTGCAGAGAAGGCCTATCATGACGTGTCCACTGAGGCTCCTCTCAACCATCCACAGCTGAAAGCAGAGATCCTTGCCCTAGCGGGAGTAACAGCAGCTGTGAGGGCCCAGAGGTAGGGCCCTGCAAATCCGCGGATATCCACATTATATCCTCACCCGTGGATACAACACAGATATCCATGGACCATTTCTTGTGGATGCAGATCAGTTACAGATCCACATAGTTTTACCTGCACAGAGCTAGAGCCCTGCAACTGTGTGGATATCCGCAGATAGCCGCATTATAGCCGCATCTGCGGATATAACACGGATATCTGCAGGCCATTTCTTGCAGTTGCAGGTTAGATATGGATCCACGTATTTGTTTCCATGCAGGGCTCTACCCAGAGGTATCATTAGTGGGGGTACTGAGAAGCAAGACCCCGCGGTCCCATTGTTCAACCTTGCCCGTCTTGAACAAAAGTGGTTGCAGCTTGAGGTCCACGGCCTAGAAGAGATTCTGGAAGTGCTGGTTATTGATTAATACATGAGGAGACTATGACAAGGCCTTTGCACATGGATAGGACTCAATGACTCCTCTTCCTATGAGGAGGTTGTCACACTGGTAGAAAGATGCATGGCAACCAAGAGGCTCTCCCAACCACCTAGGGAAGACTCAGTCCAAGTCAAACCACCAGTTTTGTTCCCCAGAGTTTGAGAAACTGAGTATCTACAAGGCATTAGGGGAAGAGGTCAAGAGCCAGGCAGAGGTTGCAAAACAATGGGGGGACCTAGGCAAGATTAACTACATGATCAGAACCCATAGTCCAAAGAATATACAACTGCTTAGGACTGCATACCAGTGTTATGAGTGCAGGAAGTTAGGGCATATAGTAGCCCAGTGCCCTAATGCTGAGGGGCCAATGCAATGTAATTTAGGGAGCTGTGCAGACCCCTGCACCCTGATCCACCTTGTGGGGGTTGCAATGACCCCACCTAAATATATGAAGTCCATAAAGCTGAATGGGGTGGACTGCGGAAACCACACTGCTTGTGGACTGTAGGAATGCCGTTTCACTAGCCTCAGGGAAATTAATCAAGGAGAGTCAGTTGATGCAGGCAAAATGCTCTCGGATAACCTGTGTCCATGGGGCTGTTAACTATTACCCAACCATTCCAGTAGAAATTGGGGTTCAAGGAAATATCACCAAGGTTATTGAAGGCGTAGGCCCGAAGCTCCCCTGCCCTGCCCTGATGGGAAGAGATTTCCTGGGATTTGGGACCTTACTTCCACCTGAGGGGCTGAAAGAAAAGAGGGGTCCTGAAATATATGAATCCTCCTAAGCAGAAAGGTCTCCCTCAGTGTTTGCCAAGGTAGCTCAGGATCTTTTTCCCATTCTGGGACAGTCCAGAAAGACTAGGCATGTAGGGAGGACTACTAACATGTTACCTAGATTTTGACCCAGGGCCAGAAGGCTGCTCTTGTAGGCAGACAGACACGGGCAGCACCTAAGGAAACTGCCCAAGGAGAAAAGGGACCTTAGACTTGTCCTAGGCCTGACCCCATTCTGCAAGAGGATGAGGAAAATGAAACAAGCCCACTTGAGCTCAGAGAGCTCAGTCCTGTGAGGGAGAGTTTTGGGCAAGACCAGGCAGAGGTCCAAAGGTAAGATAATGCCAGGAAGGAGGATGTGGAAATAGATGGGGGTACTTGTGCAAGGGAAAATCCAAGGATCAGGGCCTGACTTTATAATCAAGAGGGATCTATGACATCACACTGATGCAAGGCCAGGCAGTGCTGCAGCTCCTAGTGCCCCAGAAGCATCAGAACTCACTGTTGAACCATTCCCACATTCAGCTTTTTCAGGGGATACCCAAGAGTGGGGAAAACCCTAACACGTATGCTACAAAGCTTCTTCTGGCCAGGAGTACACAAGGAGATTCACTGCTTTTGTGACTCTTGCCCTGAGTGCCAGGTACACAACCCCTGTTCGTGCTTACAGATTCCTCTGATTTGTCTTTAGGTCTCCTTTGAACAGATAGCTATGGACCTGGTAGGGCCTCTGGAGATGATGGCTCGAGGCCACCAATGTATACTTTTTGTCTTAGACTATGCTACTGAATACCCAAAAGCTGTTCCCCTAAGGAACACTGCTTTTAAGACAATAGCAACAGAGCTAGTAAAGATCTTTGCCAGAATAGGGCTACCCAAAGAGATCCTGAGAGACCAAGGGACCCCTTTCATGTTAAAAGGAATGAAGGACCTATGTGCCCTGCTTCATATATGGGCTCTCTGGACTTCCATCTACCACACGCAGACTGATGGCCTGGTGAAGAGCTTCAACAGGACCCTCTAAACTATGACAAAGAAAGAAGTTGGGACAGGAAAGACTGGGCTACCCTGTTGCCTTACTTCATGTTTGCCGTCTGAGAGGGCCCTCAAGCTTCAATTGGGTTTTTGCCCTTAGAGTTATTATATGGGAGACACCCACAGGGCATATTAGACATCTTGTCAATTCCAAAAGGGATAGCCATGTTAGTCTAGTCCAGTAAAAAACAATAAGGAGTTGTGTGGCACTTTAAGACTAACAGATTTATTTTTTGCATAAAAAATAAATCTGTTAGTCTTAAAGTGCCACACAACTCCTTGTCATATTAGACATCACCAGAGAGATTTGGAAGGAAGAAACAAAGCCAGGGAGAAACATAATTGAATGTATACTACAGATGAGAGATTGAATAGCATGAGTCACGCCCATTGTACAAAAACATTTGAAGAAAGCAGAGATGGCCCAGCAGACCTCCTAGAACTGCAAAGCGAAAGTTCAACAGCTCTAGCCTGGAGATCGAGTAATCATACTGGTACCCGGACCTTAGAGCAAGCTCCTGGCCCAATGGCAGGGGCCTTATGAAGTAGTTGAACCTGTGAAAGAGGTAAATTATAAGATGTGACAGCCGGGTCACCAGAAACAACAGCAGGTCTGCCACATTAACCTCTTGAAACCTTGGCAGGCCTGAGATGCATGTGTAGTCATCATAGAGACTGTGCCTCAACAAAACAACCCACATGAGCAGATAAAGATGTCCCTCAACCTAATGCAAAACCAAAAGGCCAAAGTAGCTGGGATGGTCAATCAAAGTTGAGATGTGTTCTCAATAAAACTGGGCTGGACAACAGAAACTTATTATCATAAGGCCTGGGGCCAAGGTAAGAATAATGTCCTACAGAATCCCGGAGGCAAAAAGGGAAGAAATCAAAGCTGAGGTAAAGAAAATGTTAGAACTGGGTGTCATTGGCTATGTTCACACACAAACTGCTTGTTTCAAAACAAGACATATTGAAACAAGACATTTTGAAATAATGTTTTATTTCAAAACACCTTATTTCGAACGACAAAAAAGAGTCTTCGAAATAAGGGAAACAAAATAGAATGTCCACAGTGTGGAC
>ML681972.1:49958760-49992536 GCA_007922195.1 Podocnemis expansa | reverse complement strand
TGGGAGGAAGGTCAAATGTTGTTTCGGAACAGTTTGTTCCGAAACAACACGTCCCCACGAGTTTGTTTCGAAACCACTGGTTTTGAAACAGCCTTGTTTCGAAACGGAAGTGGGTTTAAGCTGTTTCAAAGCACGGCTCCATTTTGAAACAAGGGAACCCCTTGTTTCAAAATGGGGGTACGTTGTGTGGACATGCTGTTTCTTATTTCGAAACAACCTCTGTTGTTTCGAAATAAAAAGCCTGTGTGAACACACCCATTGAAGAATCTTACAGCCAGTGGTCCAGCCCAATTTTGCTGGTACATAAACCCGATGGTACCACCAGGTTCTGTAGTGACTTTCACTGAATGACTGAGACTTAAATTTGGTGCATACCTGATACCGTGCACAGATGAGTTAGCTGACCAATTGGGCAAGACCCAATTCCTGACCACACTGGTTCTGACAAAAAGGTATTGGCAAATTCCCATGGCCAAAGAAGCAAAAGAAAGGCTGCCTTCTCCACACTTGATGGTTTATTCCAATACACTGTTTTCCCTTTTGGACTACCTGTCATTCCAGCAACCTTTCAACACCTTGTGGACAAGTTGTTGTGCCCCCATGCTGGCAATGCTACGGCATACCTGGATGATGTGAATAGGCATACCCCACACTGGGGAACCCATCTGGAAAAGGTAGAAGCAGTACTGAATACCTTGAGACAAGCAAGTCTTACAGCAAATCCAGCCAAATGTGCAATAGGATTATCAGACGCTAAATACCTCCTATACATCATGGGAAGAGGTGTTGTGAAGCCCCAGGTGAATAAGCTGAAGGCCCTCCAAAGTTGGCCCCAACCAAACAAGAAAAAACAGGTTTTCTCATTCCTTCGTGCACTGGGGGATTACTGATGCTTCACCCAACTTTGCCACCAGAGCAAGTCCCCTGACAGACCTGATAAAGGCTCAGGGTCCTGAAATGGTGAGATGGACTGACAAAGTGGAGGAAGTCTTCACAGATCTATGGAGAACACTCTGCAGTTACCCCGAATTTGTGGTCCCAGTCTTCATGAAAGCATCTATATTACAGACAGATGCATCTGAGGTACAATTGCAGTCCATCCTATCACAGGTGGTGGGAGAAGATGAACAGCCTGTTCTGTATCTCAGCAGGAAGCTCCTTCTAAGGGAACATAAATTTGCAGTGGGAGAGACACAGTGCCTTGCTGTCAAGGGGGGCATAGAAACTCTCAGATATTATCTGCTAGGGTGAAAATTAA
Source organism: Podocnemis expansa (assembly GCA_007922195.1). Classification (NCBI taxonomy): domain Eukaryota; kingdom Metazoa; phylum Chordata; order Testudines; family Podocnemididae; genus Podocnemis; species Podocnemis expansa. The sequence goes on along the minus strand of ML681972.1, from coordinate 49,991,278 downwards.
CCCTTATGACTGAACATGCTCCTCCAATGAATGTAGAGGAACAGAGAAAAATGTAAGGGGGACCAGAGATTCCTATCCCTCCAACCCTTCCACTTTAACATTCAACACAGGGCCAGGAGCTCCCATGGCAATGCTGATGGCCTGCCATATGTCTACTATTTAGCGACCCAAGTTGCCCAACCCCATGGTGTTGAGCAGGTGAGGAGGAATATGTGACAGGGCCAGGCTGGAGAGTTTCCAGAGAGTTCTAGAAACCCAGTATATTAACCCCAGCTTCAGCAAGTCCCTTTTCTCCTTATAGCTAAGCATTGGTTATGCCAGGTTAATTAGTACACCTGGAGCTAATTAAGGCCTTGCCCAGGACTTCTTACAAAGCCTGCTGCCCAGAGAAAGAATGTAACTGGTGTGTGAGAGTGAGGACATCTATAGAAGTGTGTGAAAGGGGGCAAGGTGCGGTTGGAAGGCAGACAGATCTGGAGAAGGAACAGAATGCTGGTCAGGAAAAGCCCCACAGGTATGAAGACAGTGTGAAGGAAAACCCCTGCCTGAACATGGGCAAAGGACCTCTCCCAGGCCTGGAGGCCTGAGGGAAACAGAGCCACCACTAGAGAGAGAAGCATAGGATGCACCACGGTAGAGGAGGAATTTTGTCACAGTATATAATCTACGTGCAATGAAGTCTTCACATGTCTGTATTTGTTGTTGTAGTGTTAGGAAGCCTAGGCCTAGGTCAGGACCATACGCAAACACAGACCAAAATGTGACATCAGAGCTTGGTGCAGAATTATAATTTCTACAAATGGAGTACTTCAGTGCAATGGCATTGTGTTGTCCAAAAGCAGTTTGGAGATTACACAGGCCTGGGTATTGTACTTGCCTTGCCACTGAATAAAGCTTCCAATGCTGAAATTAATAGAGGAGAGTCTCATTCTTTACATGGCAAAACATAATAGGAGGAACTGTTACACTGTGTCTAAACCCTTGTTGGTAAATCCTTAGCTGGTGTAAATTTCCATAGCTCTATGAAGCTAGTTATGATGATTTACATGACTGAAGATTTTGTCTTTTTTTGAAAGCTCTCTACTTTAGAATTTAGAAGCATTTGAACTTATAATGAGAACCCTGATTTTTGAAGCTCAGAAATAAAATATTGTATTTACTAAATTGATTGCACTTTAAAAATTAAATTTTTTGAATTTTCATATATACTTTTATCAACATTAAGAAAAACAGGTACTTAAAAAGTGCCATAGACCTCACTGGTAATTATAATATTACAAACAGCTACTGGCTTGCTATTAAGGAAATTAAATATGAATTTCCAGCTAATAGGACTGCAAAGTTTAAAAAGTTTCCTATTCCTATAATGGAAGTTGCTAAGTTTGCAAACTTTGTTAAACATCACTAGTTTTAATCAGAATTAAAAATATTCAGAAAAAATAGATCTTTTCTGGGTATATTTGCCTCTATTTCCATGCTTATCAACTACTTATTTGTAGAGGCCTGCACAGATACAAAAATGTGGAACCACATCCAATCTGCATCTGCTCAGTAATAGTATTAATTCGATCCAAAATCTGCATGCCAGGGTTTAGCTGCATCAGTAACTGCAGCTGCAACTTAGCTTGGGCTCACATACAATTATTCAGCCTTTGATTGGTTCATTCCCCATATGGGTCACACCAACATTTTCCTTTCTTGTTTGTGGTTCACATGCCATGCTATCAATCAGATTTCTTTGCCCACCAATGAAATCTCTGACTGACAGCAATGGTTTGCCAACTGGAAACATGAAAAGGAAGAAGCGGGCAGGGGAATGAGCCAATCAAAGGCCATCAGTGAGTCTCCAAGCCCCACCTTGAGACTGTGATTGGCTGGCAGATCACAATCTAGGATTGGCCAGAGCACGTCCTGGTTTCCTCTGCATGCTGCCGACACAGATCAGCATGGGGGCATCAGCAATGGATCACAGTGTGAGAAGGTAACAATAGAAGCTGCATCCATGAGTCAATCCGCAGCAATGGGTCTGTGGTTATCTGCACCCGCGGATGCGGATAATCATGGATCTGCAGCGGATACCCGTGGATTTGCAGGGCTCTACTTATTTGTACCTTCCCAAATGTAACTGACAATTGGAACTCATGTTGTCATTCTGTGACTTAAGGCAGGGCCATCTTAATGGCTGCTGGGACCCTATGCAGCCCAATTTTGGAGGGGGCCCTCCATGGGCCCCCCTCTATCTTGGATCCCAATCCCCTCCCAGGGGCCCCAGCCTCCACCACCAACCTGGGAGCAGGCCATGGCCTTGTGGCCAAAGACCATGGCTGGCCTTGGCACTCCCAGCCCTAGATTGGCTCTTCCACCCTTGGGGAGTGGGGCCAGCCATTGCAAGGCTGCTGCACTTTGGGAGTGGGGGCAGATGGGGCAGCCTGATGTGGAGCAGCCTTCTAGGGCCTGCAGCATTGCTGGGCTGCTATGCCAAACACCTGGCAAGGGGCCATGCCAGCCTGAGCTGTGCGATCCTGCAATGGGCCGCTGCCACCAGAGGCTGCCCTGCACTGGGGAAACCCTGCCCCTGGAGCACTGCAGCTTTGTGCTGGCCGGCGGGTGGAACAGCTGGTCTGCGGCTGGGAGTGCTGCAGCCACTCCAGGGCCCTATTCCTCGCCATGGCACCATCAGTGCCCCAAAACAGCACTGTGTGATGGCAGTCTGGGGCATGGCTGAATAAGCAGAACATAGGGGCTGCAGCTCAGGACCCTCTTGAGGCTGGGGCCCAAGGCTTAAGCCACTATAGATCCTGTGGTAATCCAACTCTGACTTAAAGTCATTTGGAAGCACTAAATGCCATCTGGTAAAAAAAGGAGTTCCACTTATGAGATGTAGGTGAACCCAGCTTTAATTGATGAAGATCTTTTATACAAGTGGAAGTAATTAATTGTCATTATTATTAATTGTTCAAGATCTTTCCACTATTATCATTGCACTAATGAAAGTAATAGTCAGTTGAATGTTATCGTATGTTGCACATGTCTATTTTTCATTTCAAATTTGAATAGATATATGGACTACCCAGTACTGAAATCCCAGTTTGGATTGAAATGTGAGAGTCTGAATGGCAGATTAATGCTACATAACCTTTTAGGAGTGAAGAAGGATGCCATATCCAGCTAAAACTGCATGAAGATTCTAGATAAAATGTAATTACTTTCACTGAAATTTATTCCCAATCTCTGAATTAAAAACCAGAGAGGTATGCAGGCAAATTCTCAATTGGTGTAAATCTGCATAGCTCCATTAGTTCAGTGGAGCTACCACCATTTGTTAAAACAAACAAGGAGTCCCGTGACACTTAAAGGCTAACAAATATGAATAAATAACAATACATAATAACAAAAATGCAATGAACATGTTTGTTAGCCTTAAAGTGCCACAGGACTCCGTTTGTTTTCCAGAATCACAGTGTCCCCTATTGCTAGGCTGGGATGTTGCAGTATTGCCTTAGGAAAATAAGCTACAACTACTGACGTCACAAGTGCTATTTCTTATACATTACCCATTTCATAGAATCATAGAATCATAGGGTTGGAAGGGACCCCACAAGGTCATCTAGTCCAACCCCCTGCCAAAAAAAGCAGGACCACTCCCATTAGATCATCCCAGTCAGTGTTTTGTCCAGCTGGGACTTGAACACCTCCAGAGATGGAGATTCCACCACCTCCCTAGGCAACTTATTCCAATGCTTCACCACTCGCCTAGTAAGGAAGTTTTTCCTAATATCCAGCCTGGACCGCCCCAGCTGTAACTTGAAACCATTGCTTCTCGTTCTGCCCTCTGTTACTACCGAGAACAGTCGAGCTCCCTCCTCCTTGGAGCAACCCTTCAAGTAGTTGAAGGTTGCTATCAAATCCCCCCTCAGTCTTCTCTTCTGCAGGCTAAATAAGCCTAGTTCCTTCAGTCTTTCTTCATAGGGCTTGTGCTCCAGCCCTTTGATCATTTTGGTTGCCCTCCTCTGGACTCTCTCTAATTTGTCCATGTCCTTTTTGTAGTGGGGAGCCCAAAACTGGACACAGTATTCCAGATGTGGCCTCACTAGTGCAGAATAGAGGGGAATGATCACATCCCTCGATCTGCTGGTAACACTTCTTCTGATGCAGCCCAGTATGCCATTGGCCTTTTTGGCAGCAAGAGCACACTGCTGACTCATATCCAGCTTCCCATCCACCATGACTCCCAGGTCCTTTTCTCCAGTGCTGCTATTTAGCTGATCACTCCCCAGCCTGTAGCAGTACATGGGGTTTTTTCGTCCCAAGTGCAGGATTTTACACTTATCCTTGTTGAACCTCATGAGATTCCTCCTGGCCCACTGCTCCAGTTTGTCTAGGTCTCCCTGAATCCTGTCTCTGCCCTCTAGGGTGTCTACCGTTCCCCCCAGTTTGGTATCATCTGCAAACTTACTAAGTGTGCAATCTATCCCATCATCCATTTATTTGATTATTTGTATTGCTAGAGCACCTAAGAGCCTCAGCCGTGGAACAGGACCCCGATTATGCTAGGTGCTGTACAAACACAGAAAAAAAAAGAGGGCCCTTGCCCTGAAGAGCTTGCACTCAAATTGTATGACAGAAGATGAGGAGTGGAGACAATTACCGAGATGAGGGTACAAGAAACAATGAGACAATAGTGGACAGCAGGATAGACAGGGATCTCAGTCCACCTGCTGCCAAAAGCCGTGAAGCTTTCAATTATCATTGGGCTCCTACTGGGCCCAACTTCAGCAAGCTTATTAGAGCTGATAGGATTGTATCCAAAGGCTTTGGGGGATAGGAACTTATATCTGTATGCATTTAAGGAAAACTGAAGGATTAATTACACCCTGCGCTAGAAATAGCTTGTTCTTGCTGTTGCAGATGCAAATAGCTGGATAGTCAGGATAGAAAGTGAATAGTCAGGTGTATTGCTGAAGATCTTTAATACAAGTGAAAGTAATTACTTGTCATTACCATTAATTGTTCAAGTTCTGTCCAGTATTACTGTTGCACTAATGGAAGTAATAGTCAGTCAGTCTTGTCCCAGTGTCTAGTTTCACTTTTTTTATTTATTATCCTGTTCTGCAGTCAAATTGAGAACAAATAGCAAAATTTTCAGCTGTTGTAAATTATCATTGCTTCATGATTTCTAATCGTCAATGTGTATTCGTTCAGACAGGAGATCTCTGTAGGAAAAGGCCTGTCTCTGAACTGTGTGTTATAGGTTTATAGTTTTCAGATGTTCCCTTGTTCTTAATGTACAAGCTAATATGGAATTAAATATTCATCACTAACAAATAAAATATGTGTGGAACTGAATGGGGTTTCCAGGGAGCTTCCTCTTCCAGGTGTTCAGCCTTAGGGGTGTAATAGGAAGAGCAGCTTTTTAAAATACAGCTCGCAATGTAGTTTAATTTTCAATCTGTGATGCTTAAATGTTTCCTGCAGTCTTAGGTTCATTACTAGACTAAGTTAACTTTAACCATCAATACATTTGAAAAAGTTTAAATCTTAATGGGTTCATAGAGATGGAAACAAATATCGAAAATACCTGCACAAAGATGCTATACATCAGTCTGAAGGATCTCACACACTCACAGGATCCCATATAATAATTTCCATGGAATGAGAAATCCTTTTCTTCTGTTATGTTGAAAGCACAGACTGGAGAGAGGAGGTCTAGGACTTATTCCTTCATTTTCTCTAAAACACTCCTGTGTGATCTTTGGCCATCTTACATTATTTAGAGTACTGTATGCTTGCATGTGCATGTGCATAAATACACTGTTTCCCAGGCTTTAGGAAACGTGGAATTACATTTTCAAAAAGAGCACAGTTCCCATTTAGATGCTTAGCTGCATATCCAAATTTTTCCAATATGATACAGCATGAGAATTGTGAGTTTTCTCACCTCACAAAAAAGTTCAAGATATTGAAAAGTTTACCCATATGGAGTGGAGACAAAAAATTTGAAATCTCAAACTGATAATTCTAAAAAGAATTCTCTTCATATCAACCCAAATGTTTAACTTCAATAATTTCAGACTGTTTTTTATTTTGATTCCACCATCTTGATTTTTTTCTGACTATAATTAGCTTAACACTTTAAAACAAAAAATGGTTTTGAACTGGACATTTTTCATTTAGAAAATGTCTAACTGAAACATCTTGATAATGACATAATTTTTTATCTCAACAATTTGCCAAAACTAATCCTCCCCCCCTTCCCTCCAAGACCTTTTGGTTTTTACTAATGTGCACTTCTTTCTCACTCTGTCTGTTGTGCACATACGCAAAAGCTTTCATCAAAAAAAAAAATCTTCACCAGTCCAATGCCAAATTTATTTCACTAGTATCTGGCAATAAGTGGGTGTTGCTGCTGGAGAGTACTTTAGAAAACCTTAACCCATGCGATGAGCGCTGAAAAATCGCACCTAGAATGGTTTTCAGAATCTGATTTTTAGATCCTGAGTACCAAAAGCAAAAACTTTTTTTAAATTTAATTTGATGGCAGTTCTGAAAAATTGGGCTTGGGTTGAACCAGACCTGAAATGTTTTGGAATATTTGTTGAATTGAAAAAGTCCATTTCCTCTCTGTTCCAGAGAAGGGATTTGAACCTGGGTCTCTCACATGCTTGGTGAGTGCCCTAATTCATTAGGGTGGGGGGAAGAAAGAGGGATAGAATTAAAAAGGGAAAGGACTGGTATGCAGCGAGGCAGGCAAAAGCAGCAGCATTAGTATCTCTTCTTCTTGCTAGTTTGTGACTAGCCAAAATTGTTTGTGTCAAATTTGCTAATAATTTTGTGCCAACCAACACTACATTTTTTCACTGAATAAACTATTTATCTGAAAAATAGCTCTAGTGCTGAGCACTGGTAGTTCCTACAGATTTCAGTTACTGTTGTTTGTTGGTTTTACAGTAGAACCAAGAGGCTCCAATTGCTAACAGGGACACTGTGCTAAGGGCCTATACATTCATTTACTGCCCCAAAGAGCTTGCTATACAAGAAGAGAAAACAGGTGCAGGAATGAAGAATGTCTCCATTTTACAGATGAAAAACTCAGGCATAGAAAGTGGCTTATCCCAAATGATAGAAGATACCTGTGCAGACCTAGGAGTTGAATGCATGTTCTCTTGACTTTACATTCACTGTCTTAACCACAAGATCAGCTTTACTCTCTACTAATTGTTAAACACTTTTGACAATCTAGTCCAGGGATCTGCAACGCAGGCTCAGGGAGCCACCTGTGGCTCCCTAAGCATCCCCTTCTGGCTCCCTGGCAATTCTCCAGGGAGCCAGGTGTGCTCCTGGGACTCCCAGCTGGCTCCAGCATCAGGGCTGAATTAAGGGGGTTCCCAGCTGGTTCAGGCCATCCACTTTCGAGGCACAGGTCTCCATCCCACCACAACTTCATGAGCCAGAAGTGGCCCCCTAGTGCTAGCTGGGGGTGTGGGCAGCATGTGCTCCCTCCCTCCCTCCCTCCCTCCACTGGTGGAGTGGAGCAGTGCTGCCCCACCTACCCCCAGCAGGCTGTTCCCCCCAAAAGCGGCCAGCGGAGAGCTGCAGCTTGCAGAGGTGGGGTCCTGGAATGGCCCACTCCATGGAATTGAGGTCACTTCAACCCGGCCTCTCTGGACCTGAGCATAGCTAGCCTCACCCCCAGGCCCAGGATTGCGCCCATTCAGTCCTGGGGTGGCAGGGTCAAAGCTCTCCGCTGGCCCCTCTTGGGAGGGATATCTGCCTGGGGGTAGGCGGGGCAGCGTTGCTCCACCCCGTCAGTGAAAGGATGGGCAAAGGGAGCGCGCACTGCCTGCACACCCCCTGCCAGCGCTAGGGGGCCGCAGTGCAGCCACTGGGCCTGCTTAGGCTCCTGTGGTTGTGGTTGGGTGGTGGGGAGAAATGGCTCTTCTGCTCTGTTGGGTTGCTGACCCATGATCTAGTCATTAACCTTTCTTAGCCTGGTGGCATTCTCAGCAACTCTAGGATTCAACAGATCAAACCAGCCTGTTTACTAAAGAGACTCTAGAGACTTGCTTGCTTGTGCAAGTGTACACACACTTCTTGAGGTGCTCTTTTGGATTTATCACTTTAAGGAACAAATGCCCATGAATGCCTTTGCAGCGTAATTTTTACTTTAAAAGCAAGACAGAGGGAAAGATGGAGCTGAGTGTGCTATATATATGACACTCTTGGGATACAATAAACCAGGCCTGCTCCCATCTTTGCAGTACCAGTCCTTCCTTCACTCCCTTCTCTGCCTAGAAAAGAAATCTCTCAAGGAGCGCTGATGTGGATCTAACCATGAGGTTATATGTCAAGGGTGCAGAGGCATCCTACTTATTAAGAGGCAAATGTAGGAGAGGAATGGATAACCAGAGGCACCTTTTGAAGGTTAGAATTTGGTTTATGAAGTGTAGGGTCTTTCCTCCCTTACATATGTGTACACATATGTATGCACATGCAGTGTGTGGCCCTAGGCATATGCCATCACACATGCCACTACAGCTGTCAGAAATGCCACAAGGGGGCATTCACTTTTCCAAGAAAACCTCAGGCCTTCTGTGGGGCAGAACTGTCCTTGTCCTGTGTGGAGCCTGTTACTTTGGATGTCACACACACAATGCATGCTTTTGGGTGGAAGGCTGTGCGGGGTAGCAGCCAGCACGGGCTAGAGGTGTTCTGTGTTCCATACCTGATTGTGCTGCAGATGTACAAGAAAAGTCAACACATTTTCTATATTGTAGTTGACTCAGGGACTGATGGTTCAGTTCCTCATGGTGATGAGTGTTTCCTTGTGTGAAGACCCTATGGGGCTACAGCCATGCTTGGAATTACGGGTAGACTGAGAGCTCGCCGGAGTTAAGGTTGTATCATCTGACCTTTGTCAGTTAAGAAGGTCTATTGTGCGGCAATGAGTAAAACAAAGCTGGCACTGGTTTGTTGGAGGCCTTTGTTATGCATACAGTTCCAAGGACACTAAGTTGGATCACAGCTGTGCTGAATCCATCACATTTCATCTTTTTGTGTTTTCTGTGTTGATGATTAAAGTCTTAGATGGCTGAACTGAGGAGGCTGAACTAGTACGTGAAGGGCAGAGGAGAGAGCTGGATAAATTAGGGGCAATCAGGTCAGTGCTCAGAGACCACAGCAACAAGATGATGATATTGACGCGGGCAGGGAGACAATCAGTCACTTCGTGAAAGAAGTGATGAAAGAATCAGAGTGGCACCATCAGCTGCATTTTGCCTTGGGGAGAAGAATCCTGAGGAGGCATCACAGAGGGCCAAAACAGACTCCTTCCTGTATTGACAGATGTTTGGATTCAAATCCACTTACATCAGCCCACAGGTAGTCTATTGATGCAAAATGCTCTGGGGTGTCTTTAGGTGGGGCAAGTAGCTATTTCATTTACACAGGGGGTAAACAGAACCAATCATTACTCAGCTCAAGGAGGGGTGAGTGAGGAAGCCCCCCCCCACTTTGTGTAATAAAGACTGGACAGTATGGCATTCTCTGTGCCCTGTGGAGTTATTACTAAATTGTTCTCTATCCCAGGGGCAAATCTCTGGAAATGAGATGGAGAGCTGGTTGGCTGTCTGTGCAGAAAAATACTGCACTTCTTAAAGGAGTTCACAAATTGCTCCCATACCTCACTCTCTGGTGACTAGACTGTTTCAGTTTTGTTTCATTAGCACTAAGTGATGTGGCAGACAAGTGAGTTGAAGGCAATACCTCTTTGCTGAATACTTGCAGAGACCAGGCTTTGACTAGTAACCTCCCGGTTTCACACCAAATGAGGTCCTTCCTGTGACTGACTCTATTTCTCGCTTTAGCTCATTATGTTAAAGGAAGGCTTCCTAATGCACCTGTTATGGAAAGAGAAACTGCACTACCTTAGAATAGGTGTCATCTGTTGAATGCAATTTGGTTACTACCAATGAATTCTGCAACCTTTATTCACATCAAATAACACTTAGACAAGTAGTCCCTAAATTCAGTTTCTGGATTTAGCCTTGTGTATGTCTTCACTGCTTTAAAAGAAAAAAAAAAGTATGTTCTTCTTAATTCAGATTAGCTAATATATGTTAACTGACTTGGGTGAAACCACCATGTACCATAGGGCACAGCTCGCTTGCTGGTGGATTTTCTGTACCTTGCAGTCTTTAAGCCATGATTTGAGGACTTTAATAACTCCGTCATAAGTTAGAGGCTTATTACAGGAATGGGTGTGTGAGGGTCTGTGACCTGCATTTGCAGATGGTCAGACTAGGTGATAATACTGGTTCCTTCGGACCTTAGAGTAGGGGTCTCAAACACACGGCCCGCAGAGCTGCCTCCTGCAGCCCCTGATAACCCCCAGAATCCTGGGGCTCCCACCTTTCCAACCTTGGAGTTTTCAAATGCCGAGCCTCTCTGCCGACAGAGACCAAGCAGCCTCATCTCCCCCCGCATTATCAGCCACTGATAGGGAAGAACTGAACTGCTGCCTGGAAGTTGCCCTATTCACATGCAGCAGTTGATCGAGCAGCTGAAGCAAGCTGAGCCATCCACAGAAGGCTCAGGTGGGGGGGCCCTTAAAGGAGGGTGGCCTGAGCTTGTGGGCAGGCTTCACAGGTGGCTCCATTCTGAAGGAGCGCCAGAAAGCCCCACCACTAGCCACAGCATGGCCCCCAGGGCTGTCCCTGCTGCCGGTCCAGGCACAGGCAGGGGGTGTTTCCCCCAGAAAGATAGGGTAGTGTTTTTTCTTCTGCCCACCCCAGTGCTGCTAAATTCTGGCAGGCAGGGGATGTTTTCTCCTCTGCTGGCCCCACTCAGCCAAATTCAAGCGGGCAGGCGGGTGGGGGTTGTTTCCCTTTCTGCCAACCCCAGACCGGCTAAATTCGACTGGGCGGGGAGCGTTTTCCCGTATGCCAGCCCTACCGCAGCCAAATTTGAGTGGGCAGGCAGGTGAGGGGTGTTTCCCCCTCTGCCGACCCAGGCACAGATAATTCAGGTGGACAAGGGGTGTTTCCCCGTCTGCCAACCTCAGCGTGGCCAAATTCAAGCGGGTGGTGGAGAGGGTGTTTCCCCCACCACCGGTCCCAGTGCTGCCCCCAGGGCCAGGCAGGGGACTGCTTATTTATGGTCCTGTGGAGGGCTCTGACAAACCTGTTTGCAGCCCTGTCCTGGGATGTGGCTGCTCTCCTCCCTTCCTGGCTTGGGGATACATGCAGCCCCCTCTTTTTAAAACAAAAAAAACCCCAAAAAATCTTCTAAAACAATTTAATTTTATTTAAAAAACTAAAACCTTTATAAAAATTTAATTTCAATTAAATTTAATTCAATTTTAGTAAATCAAACTGCAATTAATTTATTTCAATTGACATCAATTTGAATTCAATAAATTAAATTTAATTTTAATTTTAATTAAGTTAACCAGTGGTCCTTCAGGGTTTGAAAAAGTATACTTTTTGCCCTCAAACCAAAAAAGATTGGGAACCACTGATTTATAATATAAAATTTTAAGTGTGTTTGTTCACTCTTTTTCTTTTTGATGATTTTGCCATCTTGAATGGAAGTAAATCTAAAAGGTAACTTGTGTTTTGGCTTTGGAAAGACTCAAAATTAGCACAGACTTCATGTTACAGTTTCAAAAAAGTTAATAAATTGACTTTTATTAGCATACTATATTACTCGTCATTTTTTATTGTACTTCCGCATCGTTGTATGAAAAGTTTTCAGTGCAGCCGCCCTCAGGCCCATATCCTAGTCCTCATGAGGCCCTCAAGGTGATTTGAGTTTGAGACCCCTGCCTTAGAGTCTATGAGCACTGAAAACACATCAACTAAATTTTTAACTCAGATTAACCTCCATCTGGAATGGAGCCTAGAGTTGAATTTGTGCTGTAATCTAAGTTCAAAGCCAAATTGCTGTGTTTTCACTGCTATTTGAATCTGAGTTGGGTAGCTAATCCTAGTTAAGAACGCACTCTTCCTTCCTCCCCCCCCCCCCCCCATGAAGACATAACTGAGTGTGCACTCCTTAACTTGACTAGGTGTTGCAGTGGGCCATTAGAAAGAAGCCCTGACTTTGTGTATGCAGCACTTCTACATCTCAGGTTGGACGATTGCCAATTAACTCAAGGTATACTAACACCTTGGTAAAGCTAGTTATACACTGCCCCCACGTCCACTATAGACTTTCAACATTGCTTGTATAACCCAGTCTGATCTTCCTTTAACCAAAGAAGTGTCACATGACCGTGCATCTTCACTAGGGGAAAAAAAAATCTAGGTTCTTTACTCACGTTGACCAACATGAGATAAAATCCTAGTGAAGTCAAGGCAAGATGCACTTTTATACACAAGTTAGTAGGATGAGGCAAAGAGTATGGGGAGGCCTAGTGTTCACCCTGAGCTGATATATTAAAGCTATGACTTTTGTAGTATTTATTAGGTTTTTACCTTGTTTGCTAACAAAAGTTAAAAACTCATCTTTTTTTCTAGTAAAGACAAGGGTATGTGGCTTCCTGGAGCTTGGCCCCATGATTATCCCATAAAACCTAGGAGAAGTGTAACAAAGGAAACAAACGTGGAACAAGTAATAACACAGTGTGGACTGTGGTAACAACAAGAAACTTTACTGATTTTTCAGATCTAGACTTGAATTTTAATAGAATCAAGGCATTCATTTTTAAATGGAGTCAGATCTGACAGTTCTGTGTCTTTGTGTTCTGTAAACATGGAGATAAGGCTGAAAACAGAATTTTAACACTTGACTAGTTCTGCACATTTACATAAGGCTGTAATGTAAATTCCCAAGGTATTCTGTTGAGAATTCACTTAATGCCAATTTAAATAATGGAATAAGCATGTCCAGTAAAGAAACCCACTTAGTCTCATGTTAATGAAGAACGGTCTTGCTCTAAATAGAATAACTTAATTGATTTTTAAGGTCAGACCCCTAGATCATCTAATCTGGCCTCTTGCATAAGAGGTCATAGAATTTCAGGTACTCCTGTACTGGGTCCAGAAAGTTGTGTTTGACTAAAGCCTATCTTACTGAAAGGCATCTAATCGTGATCTGAAAGACTTGACAGGATGAAAACTCCGGCACCTCCCTTTGTAGTTGTTCCAGAGCTTAATCACCATCATTGTTCAAACTATGTGCCTTATTTCCAATTTAAATTTATCTGACTTGAACTTCTAGCCTTTGTTTCTTATTATGCCTTTCTCTCTTGGATTAAAGAGTGCTTTAATATCTGATATTTTCTCCCTGGGAAGAAGGTATTTATACACCTACATGGTTATTCTTAAAGTTACAGGGAGAATTCTGGTTAGTGCTTTCTATGTCAGTGGTTCTCAACCACTGCATCGAGACGCATTACTGTGTCGTCACACAGCAGCAAGCGTGTCACAGAGAACCAGAGAGATGGCTGGATTCAGCTGGGGTCAGGGGAGAGTGCTGGTGTGTCCTGTAGGGTTGTGATACACTGCAGAGCATGTCATGTCCCATCAAAAGGCAAGAACCACTACTTTATGTGGTGGCATGCTCCATAGCTCAAAGCAGGTCTTTGGTAGGACAACAGTAGTTCTTCTTCGAGCGCTGCTCGGATACATTCAATAATAGGTGTCTCTGTGCCAGAGCATCTGATTGGTCGTAACCTTTTCCCCTAGCCTGTCAGAAGAGGGCAGGCAGCCACTGCCCCCACGCCACCCAGTGGCTCTATATTTGGCCGCCACCTGGCCCCTCCCCAGTTTCATTTCTTCTGCCTTTGCATCGGATGTGGAACTGCTTGCTCCTTGCACTTCACAAGCAGCCTGTTCTTTCATCACTTTATGAGCTCTTTGCCCAACTGGGAGCACCTATTTTTGGACTTAGTTCCACTGAAGAAGGTCTCCCCTTTTGGGCCGGAACATCACGCTACTCCATCATCTGCCATGTGCTGAATGCAGCAAGGCCTTCCCGCAGGATGATCCCCATGAGAAGTGCCTCCAGTGCCTGGGCAAAAGCCACATGGCCACCACATGCTCCATCTGTCTGTCTTTCAAGCCAAGGACAATCAAAGACAGGGAGCAAAGGCGCTGTGCCCTGGCCTCCGAGCAGACTCGGCACTCCTCCCCTGAGGCTTAGGGACCTCCTGTGGCACCGCATGCTGGTTCTGCACCAGAACCTGCCTGGCACCATGCCAACAGGGGCTGCAGGACAAACTCGGTACCGCAGCACCAACACAATCCCACGTCTCCAACACAGGGCTCTTCCCGGGACCAATCGCGCTTGACCCCGGTACCACGGCACCATCATAGCCCTGCATTCTCGGCACGGGGCTCTCCCCAGGTCCAGTCAGGCTTGACCCTGGTACTGCAGCGCCAACATAGCCCTGTGCCTTTGACACGGGGCCCTCCCCGGGACCGGTCGGGGTCAGTGCTGATCCTGATGACCCCAGAGGCAGTGGAGGCTGCCAGGGCACTCCTCCTGCTGCCTACATCTCCCTCGCTGGCACCAGTTAGAAGGAGCAAGCTGGCCTTCATGTCGAAGGCCTGGGCCCAACACAAGCAGCACCACTCTTCTTCCCCACCACAGGCCCCAGGCTCTGAAGCTCCGGAGCCCGTCACCCCCTTGAGTCCCAGTACTGTGGAGCCATCCCTGTGGCAGCATATCACCCTGCCATCTCCGGTACTGCCCCGTGGGTCTCAAGATGCTTCCCCCCTGTTCCAGCCCAGGGGAAGGGGCTTCAAAGGGCTCTAAATGGCCTCGGAGCTGGGTCTCAGCACCATCACCCTTCAGGTACCGCCCCATGAATGGTCACCACAAAGGACCTCTGTGACCACGTTGGTACCACCCCCAGCACCGGGGAGAGCCTTAAACCAGTACCATCTTCTTACATGGGCAATTTGTCGGCGCATTTTTGATCTCCTGTGCCGCGTCTGAGCCCACATGGGGATGGAGGTCCAATCCTCCAAGGCACCCTCCAATGCTTTATTCAGCCCAGTGTTCTCCTTGGCGGAACTGGTCACGGTTCCCCTTCACCCTAGCATCTGGAACTTGGCCTCCTGCTGCTGGCAAAACCCATCTCCCTGGTCTTGGATATGGCAGGTCCCAAGTGCAGGGTCCCAGGGTCAGAGTTCCCATCACTCACCCACCACCCAGTACGACCTCATGCTGTGGTGGAGGTGGCCTTGGGGCCAGAACAGTCTCCCTGCGATCCCCTCCCGACGTCGAGGGACGTGAGGTAGTTAGTTACTGGGACAGAAAGTATACTTCTCCTCAGCCTTCCAGTTCTGGGTCGCGAACAATCAGGCCCTAATGAGCAGTTACATGCTGGACTTGTGGGAGTTAATAAACAGATTCAGACATCTACTCCCACCAGAAGCCAAGGAAGAGTATGATGCCTTCTTGGAAGAAGGGAAAATAGCCTCTCAGGACCTCCTTTTGTCAGCATGGGACGTGGTGGATATGGCGGCCTGCACCATGGCCTCAGCAGTTACCCTGCGCTGTGCACGTTGGCTTTGGGAAGCCAGAGTGCCCCTGGCCTCTCAGCAGGTGGCCCTTGATCTCCCCTTTGGGGGTGACTCCCTCTTCCCGCAGGAGACCTTGGCCGTCTTGGGGACTGCTCGTGACCCCCAGGGGGAGTTAAAAATATCTTGGCCTTCTCCCAATGGGGCCTCTTCCACATTCTCTGACCCCATAATGCCCCATAGTTGACTGACACCCCCCCTTTCTCACTAGTTACTGGTGAGGACATAATCCTCGCCACCACAACTTCAGTCTGAAACTCACCTGAGGGACCTTCCTGGCAAGGCCCTCCTCCATGCAGCTGGAGGGAGGGACTCCAACTGGTCAATCAGCACTACTGTTTACGTTTCCAGCCATGCTGCCAACCATCCAAATGCTGCCGTGGACTGCCCTCTGCCTCAGTACCATTTCCCCGAGCTGACAGACAGCCCTCTCCTTCTCCCCCTCCTTCCGTGTGAGGGCAGACGGTTCAGAGGTTAAGTAGCCTCTTTTCTTTTGAGTAGGATTGAGGTTGTTCAAATATTCATACGCCCGCGGTTTACCCCCAATACCTGTGGGGACTTTATAGAGATCACATGGGAACCTGCGGCCAAAATCCTGTGGACATCCCTTAGAGGTCGGTTTTGCTCCCAGGGCACTATCGTGCCCTGTACGCAACGGCCCCCTTGGGCGGCAGCTCCTTTGCCTTTTGGGAGATATAAGGGTTCACAGAGCACACTCTAAACACCAAAGAGTGTATCACCCATCTATTCCAACTCCGAACCAAATGGGACCCTCCCATTGACTGCAATTATTTCCATACTGGGAGTGTCACTCCCGCACGCTTCCTCGGGGACAAAGTCCTACCACCTCCCCCCCAAACTGGGTGGTCAGAGACTCCTTTGTTGACCCTTGTTTCTTTCCTGCCCACCTCCTACCCCGAAAGTGGGGGGGAAAGGGGACCCTCCCCCATCCTTCCAATGTGCTGCCCTAACCAACCCTTTCCGATTGTCACTGGGTTTGGATTAAACATAGCTCGCGTCTGATCGACCCCATCCAAGGTTCTAAGGTATGTGCCTCTGACTCGGGATACAGTAACCGCTTCCTGAACCCATAGAGCAGGCATCTCACTTTTACCTCTCAAGTAACAGATATGCAGGCTGGAGCCTATCTAGGGATGCAGGCCTTTGATAACTCACTTGCAGGAACCATGCCAGCGATGAATCCTCTACACTCGCTACTACCACTTGGTTCACAGTATGGTGAACAACTTGCTGAGGGGTCGCACAAACTGGGCCCCGTCTCATTTCTACCTACCCTGCAAACAGTGGCTCCTCTTTCCCCTCTGGGCCTGTTGTTCACAGCTACCCGGAAAGCGCCATGAAGACCGAACATCTGTACAAGGAGTGCTTTTTGACGAGGGAACCGATATTACTTTTCCCTCCTCGTTCTCCCTACCTTAATGTGCCCATTTCCTCCTGCTTTAATCGAGGGCTCAGGGGCCACGGCCATCAGGGGAGATGAGGTAATAATTCCAATGTTCCTCTCCCACCCCTTGTCACTCGGTCAGAGCTGAAAACCCTCATCCCTTTGCCCTCCTCTCCAATCTTGCAGTCAAAGCTGCCTGGTTAGTTCAGCAGGCTGACTAGATGTCTTGATCCTCAGAGTCAAGGGTCCAAGACCTGTGAAGGGCACCCGCAGCTGGGCCCCACCGGTATGGTCTGCAGACCACTCCTGAAGGCGGGGTACTAGTCTGGTCCCTGTAATTGCCTTATCTAACCAGCGGGGCCCCTCTCGTAGCTCCTCCCCTGGGGATAACCATAGCGCGGTGGTCACCCCAACCCAGCTCCAGGACAACCCTATTCGGGTCTCCCAGGGGTACAACTCCCTCCTCCTCCTCATGTTCCAAAGATCCTGTAGCCCTAGTAATCACTACTTGTTTTATGCTCCCATTCTGGGTGACTTCTAGGGGTCTTCCTCACTGGATAGACCTCATATGATGCTCATCCTGGGATTCCATCCAGGCACTGGATATTCGGGAGCCAGCCATCCCCTGATGGAATTCACTCTCAGGGTAAGATCTAATGACAACAGTAGCCCGCTCATACTAGACACTTCAGATAAATCGGAAGTCTCTTGAAGAGATGGAAGGATGTGTGCCTTCAGGTGGCTGACCTTCGCACCGTTCCCACAGAGGAAACTTCTCCCTCCTTCCATATATCCCGTTTTCCCTCAGGGGCCCTTCCTTCAGGAGCCCTAATCCTGATTTACACCTCTGCGTTGTCAGGCCTAAGGTCAGTGCCAGACCAGTTGGGCTCTCTCTGGTGGTACCAGGTCATGTAAGCCAATGCGAGCCTAATCCCATAGGCCATGGAGATTAGGCATCCAGGTTTACTGTACTGCTGAGCCTACTCTTGGGTGCTTCTTCATTGCAACTAGCTCTTCATCCTTGTACTCCTTTGGACGTGTGCCACCCAATGAACTCAGGAAGGAAAGGGGGGAGATAACAATGATATCATTCCCTTGTGTCTTCACAACGCTATTGATACTGACAGTTCTCTTCAACAGGGACCACCACAACATCATCAGTACGCTCACACAGGCCTGGGATATATTCATCAGGTTCATGAAAGCTCCTTCCTGGTCTGTCCATATAAGGCCGTTGGGTGGGTTAGACACCTTCCCTTCCCCATACCAATCCGGGCGCTTCATTCCTAAATGCGCTGTATCAGGTCATTGGCTGCCACCTCCAGCTACCAGCACTTCCCCCTTTCTATCTAGGGCGAAGTAACTCTCCTAGCCCCTAAATGCTTCTGGTAGTCCATCCCTTCCTTGGATGCCAGTTGCACCAGATTGACATTCCCATTGTACTCATGGGCCGCAAGTGCTCTACGATACCTGACCGAGGGAAGCACGGTCTACCTTATTGCAGTGTTGGTACCTACCACTCCCAGTCCCCTATTTTCCCTATAGGAGGAATGTTTACTCATATTGTTGCCAGAACACTGACCCCCTGGCACTTTCATGCCTCTGCCGATATGCTCTTAGGCAGAACAGTTAGTGGCACATGCCTCGGCTATAGCCACGATGCGTTGATATCATGTTATGTGTAAGGTGACCTCAGGCCCTCCTGCACTATTGTGACAATTGGTGCTTGGACAAATTGGGCCTACTTCTCTCTACTGGGTTAGGTCCTGCAATCCCAGGTTACCCCTGCCTGGATGATGGTCCTTTGGTCGATCCCTTAGGCCTCGAGGACCTTGCTCGTTGGGCAGCTATCCAAGTTGGAGATATGCTGTGCTGAAGGCCGAAGAGCCAACTCCACCCACCATCCATCAGCATGGCTAGCAGTCACCTATTTCTGAATGTATCCGAGCAGTGCTCGAAGAAGAACGGTGGGTTACTTACCAGTAACTGTCCTTCTTCGAGATGGGCCCATCCCCTATCCCTGCAGCTGGAGTTGGTGACTCCTAGGAACTGGGGAGGGGCCAAGCAGCAGCCACATATATAGCCAGGGGTGGCATGGGGGGCGGTGGCCGCCTGCCCTCTTCTGACAGGCCAGGGCCAAAAGTTCTGACCAATCAGGCTCCCCAGCATGGAGACACCTATTTCTGAATGAATCCGAGCAGCCCATCTCGAAGAAGGATGGTTACTGGTACGTAAAGTGCCGTTTTTACTATTTGTGCTCAGATACTTGGGTCAAAGGAATGATGTATGATCCCAAATACTGCAACAAATAGGTTACTCCAAGTGTGTACTGTATGTATATATGATTTCGTGTCTTGTCTTAGAATGAGAACTGCTTAGTTGTATGTCATATGATATATATTGCTGAGAGCTAATGATATTCTTTAACTCAAGGGGAAGCGCTTTTATTATTGGAGCATAAGTATTTGCTATTGCAGGGGTAGGCAATCCCCAACACATGTGCCGACAGTGGCACCCAAGCCCATTCAGAGCAGTGGGCAGCGCCCTCTGTGGTACCACATTGCCACTCCTGCCACTGAAAGCTACTTTGGCGGCTTCCTTCAGGTGCAGCTGGGACATAGGGGTCTCCCCCATGTCTATGCCTCCATGTGACACAGAAAAAAGCTGCCCGAAGTGGTTCCTCTCTGTAGTGTGCTGCTCCTCAAAGGAGCCACTCTGGGCAGCTTCTTTCTGCAGCATGCCTGAGAACCCTTGAAAGCAGCCGCTTCTTTTTGTGGCATGCCTGGGGACTTCTGTCCTCAAGCACACCACCAAGATGAGCCACTCTGGGTGACTTCTTTCCATGGTATGCCTGGGAAGTGCTCCCACTCCAGCCATGACTGCTGCTGAATTTTCAGGCAGCCTACACATTTTTTTCAGCAGAGGGGCCTGTTGGCATCAGCAGACACTTGGAGAGGAAGTATTGGCACAGGGGTCGGCAAAGGTTGCTGACCCCTGTACTATTGTTACAAAGTTTAGGATAGTCATAGGGACCCGATGACTTGTATGACCTACATTTGATAGAGCACTGCACTGGAAGGCAGGAGACCCACATTCTGTTGTTGATTCTGAGGCTAACCTGCTATGGGCCTTTGAGCAAGTCATCTCACATTTCTGTGCCTCAGTTTCCCCTTTGTAAAATACAAATAATTATATTTAACAACCTTTATAAAACAATTTGGGATCTACTGATGGAAAGAACTGTTGTAAGACAAAAGTAACATTAATTAACTCAAAAATAGATTGGTGGGACATGAAGATTTTTCATAATTTGCAAGTGATCATTTCTGAACCAGTGTAATGAAGAACCAAAGACATGAGAGCCCTGTACGCACAAACACTGAAATGATCAGTCAGGATAGTGGATGTGACTGCAGTTGATGTTGAGAAGTAGTAACCAGAGGTTATTTTGGTGGATGCCACCTACCATACAAAAACAACAAAAGTTCACTTTGTTATGGTGTGTCTGAGAAAGCTGCCACAGACAATCCCCAGTAATGTATATCAGAAGGGCTTGACATTTATATGAGCAATTCAATGAAGCATACCTGACTGCAGCTTTATGTGAAGCACGGCAAGAAATGAGGCAACAAGGCATGCTGTTCAAACCCTAATCCAGGCAATGATGGACATATTAGAACATCCCCAGGCTGTCACATTGCTTGCCTATGTTTTCTCGTGGTACAGAGACGTTTCACATCATGCAGAGTTAGTTTACAACATGTGCAGGCAATGGAACGGTCTCTCTTTCCAAACTATGAGTTCTTTTAAGATGCAGCTGACAAGTAATTGAGGCAGAAAGCCGTGTGCTGGAAAACATCATACTCCATGTAAAATTCTTTAACTGATCATTAAGTTCACTAAAGAATCCTTCTACCTGATTATTAAAAATTATAGGGGAGAGGGGATTATGTCAAATAAGGAAAATTAACACTGGAAAACATTTGAACCCTATGATTAATACTACTCAGCCTAGTAAGAAAAAGAAAATGAGCATTTTTTTAGCTTTGTCATATTCCTTACTTGTGGAAATAAACTATACAAATTCCCATGCTAAATAAAGTAGTAGGAGACTGGATCTTAAAGTGACACTGACAAATTTTTAAAAATGAGGCAAAATGCTCATGAGGATATTGAGAATTATATTCCTAAAATTTATATGTAGGTTGTTAAGTACAACTGGATTGATTTCAAAGAGTGTTGTTAATCCTCAGCACATCTGTGAGTACTTCAGCCAGTATCAGTATACACTTTTGACATTGCTGCCACATAGCATTGCCAGTTCTCAACATTCAAATATTATGAGATAACAAAAAAGGTATGTTTTTGGTCCTCTGCTGTCTGTTTTTCTGAACCTATATAGTCGATGTTTTCCAGCTGTTCTCTGCAACCATGGTGGCATGAAACCATTTTTTCAAATGAAAACCCCAGTTATCCCATAACAACATTACTCCAGGAGCTGGGATTTTAAGAAAAATAACAAACATTGTCAGACCTGACAAAACTGTGAGGCTTGGCAACACTGCATAGTTAAAAGAAATCTTCTCAGTAAGATTTTGGATTATTAAATCAAAATAGAATTTTAGCAGCCCAGTCTTCTTTTCACTATTTATTGGTTCTTAATCATATTTGATCAGTGAAACTAGGTAGATTAATTTTCCAATCTCTTTGTATTCAGTTTCATTTTCCAATTCTCATTCATAAGCATAATTTGATTAATATAATACAACTTATTTCCTTCCCTCATGGATTTATGTTATGGTTAAAGCACAGGGCTTGGAATTAAGCAGTATGGATTCTCTATTCTTGCACCTGTTATGACAGTTTAAAAATAATCAATGATTAGAATATTTTTGTTCATATTAGGTTTTGCAGAACTGCTTATAGGTCCAGATTCAGCAAAAGTGCATTGCTGAATAAAGAGCACATTCTTTAATTATTTGCCCAATTAGCTTTTTGATTCGGAACTAAGTGATAGTTTCCCATTAATTTAAACACATGGCATGAGTCTGGATGATCTAGGATGTTTAGAGCAGGGATGGATTATTGCAGGAGCTTTAGGGGCTTAAGCCCTGGGCCCTGGCTGAAAGGGGGGCCCTGGGCTCCAGGCCCCTAAAACTCCTGCAATAATCAGGCACTCCCCCCAGCTCAGCTCTGGCAGGGCAGATGCACTAAGACCAGGGGCAGTCCAGTGCCTGTTTGCGTCACCCAGTGGGACGGGGCTGTCAGGCTCCTGGCGAAGCCTCCGCTGCCCTGCTACAGCCTTCCAGGAGCTGCCATGCACCCCACTAGGCTGGCCAGAGTGGGGATGGGGTGGGTGTGCCCTCTGGCCCCAGGGCCCACCCAGCAACGGGGGTGTTGTGGGGCTGGCCTGTGTGGCAAGGAACAGGGGGGACCCACGGTCAGGGGCACCTGGGTCCCCTGCAGTGGGGGGAGTCCAGGAATGGGGGGCCCACAGTGTGGGTCAGCCTGGGCCCCTGGGCCAGTTAATCTGGCCCTGGTTTAGAGGATGAGTGTTACTGGTATTCAGTGTCACAGCGAAGTGTGTGTGTCTTGTGAAACTGAAAACATTCGTAAGACTTTCAGTGATACACAGTTCTTCATTTTCTTTAACAGATGATCGTGCTGAAGTGTTGGGAAAATGAAGGCAAGCTCATGGAAATGACACATCTGATCAAAGGGAAAGTCATTGGGGTATGGTTTTATTCTTTCTTATTTAGATGAAACCCTATTGTCCAAACTTTGGCATTATTTGAATCTCATCCGTGTCCCCCAGTATGGGCCGGATGATGCTATCTGAAGCAGGTTGGGGGACTGCTGTCATGGGCCCATACAATCACTCCCATGACTGATGAGCTGCAGAGGGCTCCCTGAACTGTTGCAGAACTGGAGGAACCTACCCAGTCTCTGCAGCCGCAAGAGGCAGAGAAGGGTGTGATCGTGGTGTTGCAGAGCACAGGGCCAGAATTTGCCATTCTGGCACCCAGAGCAAGCAGCCCCAAATGCACCCAGCCCTGATCCAGCCAAGGGCCCTATCTGGTCCCCACTGCCTCCAGGAGGGGGTGTGGAGCCGGATCTGGCTCCTGCCATGGCTGGGAGGGGGCGCAGAGCCAGATCTGGGCCCCTGGCCACCACTGCTGTTGGGAGGCGAATTTTAGAGAGCGGGAATGAACCTGTGGCTGCTAGCCCTGCAGTGCCCTCTAAGATTCGGCACCTGGGGCTTTTCCCCAGTTGCCCCACCCTAGTTACAGCCCTGGTAGAACAGAGTCCTCTGGCTAGACATGTGAAAAGTCAAAGGAGGGTGAGCCCCTGGCTGTAGAAGAGGCGCCAGCCCTTTGCTGAATGGCTCTCAATCTCTTTGTTATCTAAACTCCCAATTATTTGAATAAAATCTGTATTCCTGCTTCCCATGCTATTTGGGTAATTGGGAGTATATATTGTGTGTGTGTCTTTGGTTTACACATTTCATAAACAATTGCTTTGGTCAGCTCTCAGGAATGGCTTGTTCCAGAATAACAGTGATAAGGTCCTGACTTTTGCTTTTATTTCTTGTATCCTGTATTAAAGTACTTTGTTCTGAACATTTATGCTTTGAATTGACAAGAAACTGAAGAGACAATTTTCTGGTGACTCCAGTGACCTACATTCTTTATGTTTGGAAACTTTTCAGTTCCCTAAAATTAAGCTTCCTGTCATCTCTGCCTTAATGCAAGGAGATGATAATCTGTTTGTGGCCCCCACTGTCTTCATTCTGAACTTGGGAGAGTGTAGTGGAAAAGAGTGCATGGATGCTGCCTGTTGGACCCTGCAGTGCTGTTTTGCTTTGTTTTGGAATGAAAAAACTGGAGCAGGAGAGATGGTGTGTCCCACAAAATAATTTGTAAGGAAAAAAACACACTAGAAATAGTCCATTCACATATGTAATAATATTCAGGAGTGAGCAAGCGCCATTCCTTTACCTTCAGTTGTGATTCACCTACACAGATCTGTGTCTCCACAGCATACATAACACCATTTGTTACAGCTTTGCTGTGAAGAAGTCAGAGGTCAGTGCAGATGCATAGCATTCTTCACACAGCCCCATGTCTGCGATGGATTAACCCAGGGGTCAGCAACCCAAAAGATAAGAGCCATTTTTAAAAATTTCCTCAATAACCACATGTTTTAAGAGCCACAGTGAGCGAAACCTCCTGGGGGTGTGTGGGAAGAGCTGGGGTAGGGTGCCTGCTGCAGCATCTCCTGGCAGGGGGACTGAGAGCGGGAGTCTGGAGCTACCAGGGGGCAGCCAAAAAACCACATTGCAGACTCCTGGATTATCTTGTAGGCTTTATTGTTTGGCAGTTGAATCCTGTAGAGAAGTGGGATTTTTGGGGGGTAATGGGGCTAAGCCCCATCAGTAACATACTAGCCATGAAGTCTGGGCAATGTTCTGCAGTGGGCCATACCATCTGGTACAGAATCTCAGCAGAGCTAGAACTGATCTGGAAGCTGCAATACAAACCAGCAGAGGTTGGCCTTACTGCATGTGGACTGCAGGTAGCGGAAGGCAGAGGCACAGAGCAGGCAGTGCTGGCTTTGGGGGCACTAGTCGTACAGATGCAAAACAGAGACCTGTCTGCCCACATAATAGGGCTGCTTATGGCCTCTACCCTCTGTGTTGCCTGTAGCAAACAGCAGAGGAGCAACCTCAGTTTGTTGGTGTTGTGTGTTGTCAGGGAGCCAGGACGGAAGGCCAAGGGAGATGTGCTATGCCCCTACACACATCCCTCCAACTGTTATAGATCCTGAGTTGTTCCATGAGGAGATGTCCTGCATCTCCCAGACCTTGCCGGGGATTTTTTTCACAAGAAAGGGCCTTCACTTTATCTTGTTTCTCACTCTCTGCTTCCTCTTGTATGAGTTTATTTGTTGGTCAGTTGGCTCAAAGAAATGGGAAAGACAGAGTCCACATGTAAGCCAGACCCCAAACAAGTGAGAAGCTCAGCCACGGCCATGTCCTGAAACAATTCCCTGCTGTTTTGCTAAAGGAATACAAACTTTTTATTTTACTGTATCACTGGGTGACTCAGAGTTCATGAGGCAAGTGAAACCATGGCAAGGAGTAAACATAACAACATCATGACTGAAGCCCCAAAGACTTTCAATGGAAAGGTGATGTTTATAGAAACATATCTAGAAGTCAAATTAATCACTGAAGTTTAATTATCTCTAATTGAAGTGATCTATAATTCTAATCTACTTGAGCAGAGCATCCGTAATAGATTTCCTCTCCCAGCCCCCAACCCCACCCTTCTTTTTTCTCATAGATGACACTAGGTCTTAGAACTATAGCTATGAAAATGGGAGAAAACAATTTGTTTCACTTCAGTTTTTTGCAGAGAATGAAACAGTGCAACAAACATGGAACCTTTTATTTTTATTCATCATGTGAAGTTAGGTTCTGCTCATCTTATTCACAGTAGCAACTGGCTCTGTGATTAATGCCATTGAAGCCCATGAAGCTGTTTGTGCAACAAGTTGGAGCTGCATGTGATTAGGGGGTACTGGACTCTGGCCCAAGGTGAGGAGTGCCCTACTGATGGGATTACTCAGGCAATCAGACACTACTCCCCACCAGGGAGGCTAGCAAAATGTGATGATGGATGGACATCTCTTATGAGCTGGATTATGCCACTGGCCTATTATCTGGCACCCAGGAGTAAGCAGCCTTTGTGGTTTCCTGCACACCTAACTGTATTTTCGGTAATAGTGCAGGGAGGGAGAGAGTGTTGCCTCCAATAGCACAGCTGAGTTGGCATGGCAGAGGAAGTAGGATAGGCCAAGGAACGGCTGGTATAATTTAATCTGATCTTGCTCCATGGAGGAAGAATTTATCTCTGGTACTTATACAGCTTCCATTATTATAGTGTCTGACCACCTCACAATCATTAATGTATTTATCCTTCCAATGTCCCTGTGAGGTTCCAGAACTATTATCACCATTGTACAGATAGGGACCTGGAGGCTAATTTAGTGGCCCAGGGTCAAACAGAAGGTCTGTGGCAGAGCAGGGGTCTAAACCCAACTGTCCCAAATCTGAGGCTAATGTCTTAACCACTGGGGCATGCATTCAAACTAGGAGGCTTGCAATAAAACCAATTTTGACTACTAATAGTCATTATCATTTCATTAATAGATAAGTAAATTCACAGTAGTTCATAGAGCCCCAACTTCAGCCAGGGCATCCTTATGCTAGGTGGTATATATACACCATAGTGAGTGGCAGTGCATGCTCTTAAGAACTTACAGTCTGCAGAAACAAGAGACAAGGAAGCATCAATATCTCCATTTTACTGATGAAGGAGTGAGTCTAAGAGATGACGGGTAAATTTTCAAAAAGCACCTAGGTGATTTAGGAGCTTAAATATCATTTTCAAAGGAATCCTAAGTTCCTAAATGTCTAAATTCCATTGATTTTCAATGAGGCATAGGCTCTATGATTGCCTAAGCCCCAGGCCCTCAAAGATTCTTAGGCATCTAACTCCTGGGAGGAGCTGCGCCTATGGGAGTTAGGGACTTAAATACTTTTGAGAATGTGGGTGTCAAGGCACTTCTGGAAATGAAATTTAGCCTCCTAGCTCATCTAACATTTTGCAAATTTTATCCTGTACAGCTTGTTCAAGATCACATAGGAAGTCTGTGGTAAAGTTGGAAACTAAGCACATCTCCCAGTTGAGTGCCTCAGCTACTATGCAACGATTCTCTTCATTTAAGTAATCCAGTTGTTTTCTAGAGCATTGCCATAACATCTAATCTTCCAGCTCCCTATCTTGCTATAAATAAAGCATTTCCAGTGAGGCTATAAATCCTGCCTCTTGAAGTGTCTAAATAGTGTCGTCCATCTTGTATGCTAAATGTATGCATTATGTCAAGCACTAAAGCAAATCCTGTGATCAACAGTTTCAATTTGATACTTTACATTGTTACTTGAATTTCACTTCCAAAATACATATATCAAACTTCATTAGCTTTACTTACATTGCTGCAGCAGACGGATGGCATCCTTGGAAGGATCAACATTGTATCTGACACAGTGAAAGAAGTGATTACCATTAAACACTTTATTTGCAATTGCATTGGTATATCATTAATTGTTATTGCAAATGTTGTTCCAGTTCTTGGCAAGAAAGCTCTTTGGTCTTTTGGTAAGTGGCAGCCATTTAAATGCTGAGTTGATACCATAAAATAGTTTCAGTTGGTTTTCACTATGTACTTCCTTCTGAAGAATTAAGCAAGTATCTAGGATGATCATCAGAAAATGGTAAATCTTTCCACACTCTTTTTTCAAAAATCAGTGCTTGTTTGCATCTCATGTAAGGAAAAAGGTGTCCTGGTCATAATCCCAAATTTTGGGTTCTGTTTTGAACAGCTATTAAAGTTGCAGAATTGGTTTGCAAATAAGGCTCAGTGATATATATGACTTGTGGTAGGTTTCCAAGTAGAAGTAAATGTCACACTTAGGCCTGGTTTTTGTTTTTACTGAAATAGTTACAATCGTACAACACACCTAGAGTGAACACAGTTATAATAATATAAACATGCTTTTCACTGTATAATGTATTCTCTTTTCCCATATGGGAATAATCTCTACTAATATAAGCGTATTTATACTGGTAGAAGTAGTTACTCTGACCGAGATGAAATCAACCCATTGCTACCTACTGTGATTTAGGAAATGTTAAATGAGAAGTAAGTGATTCATTTTCTTCTGTGTTTCTTCCCATCATTCTTTTCCGCTTGTTAGTGATAAAGTACAAAATGGCCATTCTGAACATTTGAACCTCTCATCATGCATTTAATTTGCTGTGAGAATATAATCGTTAAAGGCACACTAGTTCCCTCCACTGAGAGCCAGGCAACAATTTGATTGTGATATATTTGTTGGTAGATTTACACTGACAATGTTCCATATGATCTAACTGATTGCAGAAGTAGCAATGTGCACTGTGAAGCACAGCAAATAAAAAAGTAATAAATTTTGAAAACTAGAAAAGAGGAAATAATTACTTAATGGCTTACCAAGGTGACATGTACAAAGCATTTTTTTAAAAAAAGTGGCCATTTGCAGCTGTACCACATCAGGCTGTGTGCTTGTCAAAACTCATAAATTAATCAGGTTTTGGCTGGATTAGCACTGGGATAGGAAATTTCTAGGTGAAACCAGGTGCTCTAGAATGTAATGTTTGACTTGCGGTTTACTCATCTGAATTGATATTGAGTCAATGCCCCCAGTAGGGGGAAAAACAGTGTGGTGCTGTGTTCTAGATCAGAATGATAACCTGTCATAGATGTCTGGCCTTGTTTTCAAGAGTAACTCAAGTTTCTTTGCCACATTCCATCTTGGAGGCAACATATTCAGCCTTCTCAAATTCCTCCCCTTAGTTCAATTGGACATTTCAGTTTCATGTCCCATAATCTGATCTGGTGTTGCTAGGCTCTCTTTAACAGGAGCTGTGCTGCATAATGGAGATGTCCAAGCTTATTTGGAGAGCAAACTGATTCCTAAATGTAGTATGAAGTCTGTACAATCCATACATATGGTTTGAAAATCTCTTTGGGATGAAAGGAGATCCCATTGTGCTAGTATAGTTTTTGTTACACTAGAATGTGCACTCTTTGAGTTGGAGGGTTTTTAAATTTTTTTTTAAAATGTATGTATATCTGCATAGTGTCTAGCACAATGGGGCCCCATTTCCAGTTCATGGTCTCTGAGTGCTACTGTAACAAATACACCACAATAACAAACAGTGAGATCACTTAGGAGATGAGCTAACTCTACTGAAGCAAGAAACTTGCCATTGACTTCAGCGCTGGTTGAATCAGAATCTCTGAAAGTCCTTACTAGTTCTGCCTTTTAGGAAATACCTCCAGAGCACTAAATTCATTTTCAGCCTGATTCTAGTTATGTTAAGACCATGTTACACTGCTCTGGCAACATAAACAGGAAACAAACTATACCCATCTTAAGGCTCTTTTACACAAAGTACCCTCAGTCATTGTAAGGATGACCACTGTATTTTAATCAAAACATGCTTCTGCATTCACCAAAGCTATTATGATGACAAAGAATGAAACCTTTCTATATGCTCCGAGGCTTATATAGAATCTAGGGCAGGGGTCTCAAATTCAAATCACCACGAGGCCCGCATGAGGACTAGTACATTCTCCCGATGGCCGCACCACTGAAACCTTTTCATACAACAATATTGCAAATATTGGTAATGACAGAGTTGTTGCGGGCCACAAGAAATAGCTTTAGGGGCCACCCGTGGGCTGTGTGTTTGAGACCCCTGATCTAGTGTCACATTTTGTCTCTTGATGGCAGTTTTTGCTCTTTGCAGCTGCATCTTCATGCTGCTTTTTTGATCTCTCTTTTGTAAGCTGTCAGGATACTGCAGAGCTTTAGAGATGTTTCCTTGCCTCCTACATTATTTCTCCACATATTATTGTATTATTTCTCCACGTGAAGGCGCTTTGTGATGGTTGTTGTCCACATGTGGTCAATCACACCCTTTCCTGATTTGTCCCAACTTCCATTTCACATTGTCACATCGCTTCACTGGACGTTTGCTCTACCTTGCTTATGTAACTTTTAATATGCCCTTCCAGGTGCATGTCCACTTGTACTGTGATCATGTCAGATCTCATTAATCGAGTCAAATCACTGTTGTGTACTGAAGACCTGAAAGTGACTCTGAAGATGCTGTAGGCAGCATTGCTGGTAACTGAGCTGGTATGACTCTCTCTTCTGAGTCATTAGTGAATCAATGACCCAGCACAGAGCTAACATGTTCCCTTCTGCTAGAAGACTTATTTTTCAGATGAGACATTAGCCAAGGTGCTGGCCATTTGTGTCCTTCAGTTTTTGCAAAAGAAGGGTTGTAAACCCAAGTGTCCTGACCAAAATCCATCGGAAACTCTCTGCTTTCCCCACATGCTCTCTCTGCATTAAGAAAGCACTTGACTTTTATTCTACTTCTTCACTTCCCATGAGGCTTTGCTTCTAGCCCACAGTTCTATCAGTGCCTATATGGCAAACCCCAAAATTCTCTTGATCTGAAGCTGGCCCTGGGAAAAGGAATATGTTACCCACCTAAAAGAACTGGCATACCCTGTGGTCATATAAAAGCCCTTTTCCTCTATTGCTTGTATGAACTATCCTGATCCTACCTGCTCTTTGTCACTACTTCTAATACACTAATTCCCAACAGACAGTAAGGGCCATAGACTAGGCCAAAATCTAATCCTAAAAGTCATTTTCTGTTGAGAGAGCTTTCAAAGGAGAACATCAGTATTGGCATCACATCTGAATTGATTGCACTAGATGGTAAGAATAAAAATTTTAAAACTGCACAGGATTCTTATAATGCAGCAACACAGGGTACATGAGTACAGGGAGAAAAAAAAAACCCTGTATTCAGGCTTCTGTTGGGTTCTCTGATTTTAAATAGAGAGGAAGCTAATGAAGGAGCACTGGATTGCCTGTTACTCTGGAGCTGCCATAGAGTTACACAATGAGATTGATGGCAGTCATGCATCCTGTTATAGAATGTTAGAAACATAAATTATGGCCACTTAATTGTAAGGAATATCTAATATGTATGACAGGAAACAAAGCTTACACCTGAGACATTCCTGGGATGGAGAAAGAGGAAACTAATGACAAATCCACCCAAATGTACAGAATTTCCCTGTACTGAGCCCCACTGGAACTTGAACAGCTTGGCAGTTGTAACACTACAGAATGTTTTATTGTGGTGCATTTCCCACAAGGTGAATTAAAATAAGGATTAAAAAGACCCAATAAATCAGATTTTATAGCTGCCTAAACCACCTGCAAACAGTTAGTACTTGTTTTCAAAATCCACCATCGTTCTGCTGTCAAATTGATCTCAGTTTCATTAGCTGAGCTGGCGTTGTCTGTGTTGGCATAATCTACTGGTTTCATAAATTACTGGGAGTTTAATTGTGAGCAACGTCTTAATTTTGTCAACAGCATTGTAGAGTGCCAACGATACCCTTTATGTTCTATTTTTAAGTGTCTCGGCTGGATGTTTTTTCAGCAAATTTTACCTCAATGGGAAATAACAGAGAGATTATATGAGCACTGACTGTGGGCAAAGGGATTCTGTGCATGAAGCCTAAAAGGACAGATCACCAAGGGATTCCAGTACTGGCAACACACTCTCTACTCAGATGGTAGCTTGGCAAGAAGCAACAATAACAGAAGTGACATAGTGGTGTGACCTTTTGCAGTATCACTGAACTGGCAAGTACTGTTGAATAAAAGCCAGTAACAGGAGTTACACTCTGGGAGAAAAAATACATTGTGTGATATACCATCTTATTGCCAAGACTGAGTCTTGGTTTTTTTGCAGATGCAAACTTTGGAAATTGTAAGAATGACAATATTGGGTCAAACCAGTGGTCATCTAGCCCAAAATCCTGTCTTTCTACAGTGACAAAATACCAGATGTTTCAGAGGAAATGACTAGAACAGGGCAGTTTTGAATAATCCATACCCTGTCTAGTCTGATGATCTGGTAATTAGGGGCCTAAGGACACCCAGTGCATGTGATGATATCCTTGATTATCTTGGTAAATGGCCATTGATGGACCTAGACATCAATAGAATCCATCAATTGCAGAAGAGACAGAGTGACTAAAAAATTTTTAAATCCTGGATTAAAAGCTTGATTCTCCATCACTTTTCAATTAGTATAGTTATTTGCACTAATGCAAGTGGCTGTAAATCTTCTGCCATTTGTATCTGTCCCTTTTTTCTTCAACTGTTTTGTCTTCATTGGGCAAATAAGCACAGAAACTTGGTGCACAGAAATGAGCACAGAAAGTGTAAGGTGGTGGAAAGTCACTGTAGCCCTTAATAATCAACATTGTAGGTTATGTGACTCATATAATATTCAATACTATTATACTTGACCCTTAATTAATGATTCACCTATATTAGTGGCCATGAAAGTCAACATTTGCAATACAGAGGAAAAAAATTATAGGATGAATTATCTAAATATACTGCATACTCCAATCCATATAGAAATAATTGTGAAGGGGAATTTCCTAAGATGATTTATATTTCCTAAGATGATTTATAGACAAGGGCTATGTCTACACACAAGGCTTTATTCCAAAATAAGTCATTTCGAAATGACTTATTTCGAAATAAAGCCTTTATTTCGAAACAACATTATTTGAAATTCCTCCCAGGGTGCTAAGCACCCTGGGAGGAAGACCCACCCCCTCAGCACCCTGTCCAGGGTGCTGTGGGGGGCACAAGCAGCAGGGCACGGGGGGCTGCCCCCCAAGACCAGAGGGGAGCCCTGCAGAGGGGTGCCGATGCCCCACTCTCCCCACCGCTGGGGCGGCTCAGAAGCCCTGCGGCCGGGTGCAGGGGCTCCCCGCTCTCCCCGCTGCCCGGGCTGCTGCCAAACCCCACAGTGGGGTCTGGGGGCACCCGGCTCTCCCTGCCGCCAGGGCTGGTGGCAAACCC
>ML681972.1:49944104-49958360 GCA_007922195.1 Podocnemis expansa | reverse complement strand
CCTGCCCTGGGCTTTGCCGCCGGCCCTGGCGGCAGGGAGAGGCGGGCGCCCCCGGACCCCACTGTGGGGTTTGGCAGCAGCCCGGGCAGCGGGGAGAGCGGGGAGCCCCTGCACCCTGCCGCAGGGCTTCTGAGCCGCCCCAGCGGTGGGGAGAGCGGGGCATCGGCGCCCCTCCGCAGGGCTCCCCGCTGGTCTTAGGGGCAGCCCCCCGTGCCCTGCCACTTGTCCCCCCGCAGCACCCTGGACAGGGTGCTGAGGGGGTGGCTCTTCCTCCCAGGGTGCTTTGCACCCTGGGAGGAAGTTCAAATCATGTTGTTTCGGAATCCATTTATTCCGAAACAACACGTCCAAATGGCATTATTTCGAAATGACCATTTCGAAATAACGGCCATTTCAAAAACATTGGGGTTTAACTGTTTCGAAATGACAATTCTTATTTCGAAAGGACAGGATCTGTCCTTTCGAAATAAGAAAACGTTGTGTAGACTAAATTTCTTTTATTTCGAAATAGCAAGTGTTATTTCGAAATAAAAGTGCTGTGTAGACATAGCCAAGAAGTCTGGTGCTCTAACTCCCACTGAAGTTTTGTTATTTATTTCAGTAGGAGGAGGAACAAGGTGGTTTTTTGTTTTTGTTTTTGGTTTGGTTGGTTAAGTTTTTTTTGCCACTTTTAACATCCTAAGGAAAATTTTATGCAGATTTTCAAGGCTATTTCTAAAGTCTGAACGTGTCACTGAATATAGTTGGAGTAAAATCTTTGTCTGATCCACAAAATGAATCTGTACATAAGGTTTGCCACAATTTCCAGCACAGAACTCCCATTGTTACTTGGTAGCTCTGTGTTATTGGAGAATCAGGGCACAGTGTCCAGCCACTGAGACTTGCTCCCCCACCATCACCTTCAGCCTCTGCTTGAACCAGAAACCAGAAACAATGAAAGGCAGTGGGAGACACACCTAAAACCCCTTTGAACAAGGGTGCTGGAATTAAGGCAACTCCTCTAGCCTTATCCACATGGAAGATGTGAGCCATTAGCACACTGAATGGACAGCAGAAACTTCATTTGCATCAAAGATGGAACCAGAATTAGGATGCTCAATGGAGAACCAAGGTACAAGGCAGGAGTTGCACTGAACTCTGGGACTGGCAAAGCAGAGAAGTACTGCAGGATGGGGGATCCCTGCTCCTGAGACAAAGGAACTCATGCCTGCACACACCCAGCCCCGCAGTTATCAGACCAATTCTAGTCAATAGATCTTCAGTTGATATCCAACATAGTGAATCTGCCTGATTGCATTGTAAGCTCCCTCAGAGGAATGTCACCCATCACCAGGTATGATCAGCTCCTATTGTCCACCTAAACAAAACACCTCTGGTATACTCCCTTAAGTTATTATTTACCCCAAAACAACCCTAGTGCTCTGCCTTGAACCATTGTTTCTTCCCTACAAAAATCCCTACTCAAGTGCCACATGTTAGTTCTGAATCTGTTCTGATGCCTGCTCTGTTGCCTGGACCTACAAGCTGCATCAGGTCCACTGGGACTTCACCTTCTCCTTGCTGATCATGGTGGAGGTTCTGCTGTCTCCAGCACTCCAGACCCTAAGCTGAACAGCCTGGTTCCTGGGTACCTTTGAGCTGTACTGAGTGGTGAGATACTTCTCTCACCACTTCTCTCTTATTTTTTTTCCTCAGTCCAACTATAACTCTCTAATCCTGATCTTTTGCAATCCACTTGGGCTAGCTTTTCCCAATACTATAATTAAAACAGGGTAATATGGTAACTGTTTGATTATTTTCCTCTTTTTGTATGGTTATTAATATTGTAACTGTTTGGGTATTTTCTTTCCTTTTATAATTATTCATAAGTTTTATGTACCTGGCAATAAAGTAACTTTCCTAATCAAGCTGGTTGCCAGATTTCCTCTGTGTTCTTGGCTTCCCTATATTGCTCTGCAGCAATGCTCCTTTTACCTAGCCAAAGATCCCTGTCATTCCCAATTCCTTATAAGGTTTGTTCATTAAGGGGTTACCAGCGTGCTAAACCTGTGGCATATAAGGGTGACAGCTGAAAGTGCTGCTTTGACCCAGCATGTGGAGTCCAGCAGCATATAAGGGTGGCAGCTGAAAGTGCTGTTTTAACCCAGCCTGCTCAGATGCATACTCCAGTCTAGTCTGGTGCAGTACAGGGACACATAATGGTAGCAGCAGACAAGTGCTATGTAACCCAGCCTGCTCAGTTCAGGGACATATAAGGGGTCAGCTGAGAGTGCTGATAGACCCAGTCCACTCAGTCACACTTAGAAACCCAGTCTTGGGAAATTTAGGTCCTGCAAGGGTGGCTCCATTGGGAAGGATTTGCAGAAGGGAGGAGTAAGCTCCACATAGAAACACAAGTGACATAAGCAGCACACTAATAGAATTGCAACCCCCACCCCCCCGAGGAAATAACCCTAATAAATGAGCATACCCTGAGTTGATGGGCAAAACTGGT
Organism: Podocnemis expansa; assembly: GCA_007922195.1. Lineage (NCBI taxonomy): Eukaryota > Metazoa > Chordata > Testudines > Podocnemididae > Podocnemis > Podocnemis expansa. The sequence goes on along the minus strand of ML681972.1, from coordinate 49,955,866 downwards.
AACACCACTGATGACTGCACCCAGAGGGCCTGATTCAGTGAGATGCTGTAGCTGATTGTGAGCATATACAGTTCTGTTGAAGGGGACTCTTGGGTTTCTGCTCTTTGGGGAATGCCTTTCTCCTCTCCATCTTCCATATGCATTTCCTCCACTGATGCTCAGGGTCCTACAGAAAAATCAAACAGGACAAAGCCATGGTCATATTGACTGCACCTATCAGGCTAACAGAGGTTTGGTTTCTTTGGTTTGTCTTCAAAGCGTCTGACGAATTGGAATATTTTCCCATGAAAGCTCATGAGATAAATATATCTGTTAGTCTTTAAGTGGCACAAGACTCCTTGCCTTTCTTTTTTTTTTTTTTTTTGCTTTACTAGACTAACACGGCTGCTCCTTTGGAACTTCATTTCCACTGTTTGTCTTCCACTGATGCCCAGTTTTCTCTCATAGGTTTCAGGAAATGCCCTTCTTCACCCCAAATGGAAAATCCTGTGGCTGAAGGCCCGGTACCTAGAAGGTTCTCAAAGCTGAGGTTCAGGAGTTTCTGCTAAACCACAGAAAAGATTCTACCAGAAATCTTCAGAAATGGAAAAAGGTTTTATCACTTGTGTATTTATTGTAGTTTGTCTTCTATTGACTTTCCCATTTCTCAGGTGTTAGACCACTTATTTACTGTGAAGAAAGCAGGACCTTTTTATTCTTTTTACTTCCATTAAAACTCACCTAGTTGCCACCACATTACTTCATTTTCAGGTACAGGGCTTTGGGGTATTTGCTCACTCTGAAACTGAGTTTTATAAAAGGTTTGTCAAATCTCTTATCTAATGTCAGACACCTGACTCCCAACTGGGACTCAAATTTAGTTCTTCATGCTTTGATGAGGCTAAACTCTGAACTCTTAGAAACCTGCTTCCTTCTGAATGTCTCCATGAAAATTAAATTCCTAGTAGTATTTACCTCTGTGTGAAGGGTTGGCAGACTGGGGACTTTGATGGCTGACATTCCATGTACTGACTTTATTAAAGAGAAGAGTACTGTTTTGACTACATGCATGCTTTTTATCCAAGCCTACTTTGGATTTTCATATCAGTCATTCAGTTTATGTACCAATACTCTATCCCAGTCCTCACAGTCAGAACAGGAAGCTGTCCTTGAAAAGCTTTGATGTCAGGGGAACATTGGCTTATTATTTGGACAGGATTCAACCTTTCTGATCCTCTGTGAGATTGTTTCCATAGAAGACAAAGCTAAAAGGGTTCCAGTGACTACCCTGAGATTTTCTGTGTGGGTTTCTGGTGGCATAAATGCTATTATTAAGAAGCTGCTAGTGAGCCCAGACGCCTAAGGTCTTTGCTTATTATATGAGAGTGTGCTCCATGTCTGTGGCCCTATTAAAGAATGCATCTACTATGGAAATATGCAAGGCTGCTATGTGGCTTTCAGTCCCTGCTTTCTCTAGACATTGCGCCTGAGCTGATGCTTCCCAGGGAGATGCTGCCTTAGGCTCTGCAGCCCTTTAGATGTCTTTAAGCAAGTTCTGTAGCATCCACCCTCTTTCAGTGGCATTGCTAGGGAGTCACCTCAAGTGGAGCACCCATAGGGACGTTGCTTGATTTAGGAGGAGAGGTTACATACATTATATAGCAACTAAGGCTCTTCAAGATGTATCACCTAGGTGCTCCACTACCCTCTCTGCATCCCCTCTGCTTTGGAGTCTTGACTTATTGGCAGGGGTTAAAGTATAGTTTGGTGGGCCCCAGAATGCTCCTGCACTAGTGGGCCCTCCCTCCCACGCCGGTGGGCCTCCCCTTGTGGGTGGGCCCCTCCTGGACCCCCAGCTCCTGCCCCCCCATGCCAGTGCCACACCTCCTGCCCCCAATACCCCCCCAGTGCGAGCCAGGCCACCCCACACTCCCCAGTGGTGGCACGGCTGGGGAGGGTGGTAGGCCCCGAGTCTGGGTGGCAGAGCGGCAGGGGTGGAGGCAGCAGGCCCCAGGTTGGGGGCAGGGCGTGGAAAGGGAGGGGTTTGGGGTGGGGCTTGAGCCCCTTAGCAACACCTCCGGCCCCTGCCCCGGCCCTGCCCAGCAGAACGCAGCGGAATGCCGCTCCAGGGCCTGATATTTTTAGGGCCCCAGCATTTGGGTCCCTAAAAATATAACGTGGAACCAGAATGCTGCATTCTGGGGCTTGCAGTTTTTAAATGGTGGCCCCTGGAACGCAGCATTCCGGCTCCACATTCTATTTTAGGGACCCCGGAATGCTGAGCCCCTAAAAATAGTGGGCCCTGGAATGGCATGCTGGGGCATTCTGGCTTACTTGAAACCCTGCTTATTGGGGCTTTGCAGCAGAGAAAGAACTGAGGGCAATACATGTTTGTGGGGCAAGGAGGATGTATCATGCATGTCCAGTAGCTGAACAGGCATTGCTGCCAAGAATCTCCTATTGAATGTACATGGGGCAAACACATACCTCAAATGAAGCATGCACAGGGAAAGACATCTCAGAGAACCTCATTTACTGTCTGAGGTAAGTAACTTTCCCATCCTCAGTCCTGAAGGACCAAAAGACTTATGTGCAGCAGATGCTTTCCATTGTGCATTTCTTTATACAAAGCTGTTAATGCTGAGGCTGTTCAATACCATCAACAACAAGCAAGTGCCTTATCTGTAGCAGTATTCTCACAGTGGATTAAAGAGAGGGATTTTGCTCTGACTGTATAAAAGATCAAACCTGCTCTGTATCAGTGCATGGAACAAGAAATAATAAATCACCAAGTGATGGACTGATTTGTCCTGTGATTATCCCACCACTCCTCTTCAGGAGCTCTTTGGCAATGTACCTTATATTTAATGGAATAGCACACATTAAAAAACTCCCGTTCTGTAGAACATAAAAGTCTGATGTCCCTCTGTTTCAGTATAACATCCTTCATGGACTTTGCTAACACATACTGTACAAGAAATCCATCCATCTCCTTCATCTTAACTTGAAGTGATAAAGCCAGGGCCATTGGGATCTTAGGAATTCTATTTGTCTACAAGGTACTTTGCAGTTTTACAACATCTTTCAGAAAGGAATTCAGAGCAGTTTACAAACACAAACACATTAAGCAGCACAGCATTCCTGTAAGGGAGAGCTCTTTATCCCCATTTTACAGATGGAGGAGACTGAAGAACATAGCAGTCAAGAACACACTGAAAACCACAGAATGAGCCAATGACAGGATCTATTTGAGTAAAATTCTGAGAACCAGAGCCTCATCCTACAAGGCATTGCACACCACCTGAAAAATACAGCACATCTTTACCTCCTGTGAAGCAGTAAACTGTCCTTTAAGAGTCACTGCCAGGTGACCTGCCTTCCAGTGTGGCTCCCCTCGTACCTTCTGTACTCTTGTACACTGAATAAATAATATGCCTCACACATGCATTACCAGTGGTCAAGCGTATGTAGTTGATGTTGCCATTAATAAAATACAAATTTGTTTAAACATGTTACTGAATTCATTAGGTTTTTGTCATTATGCATGTTCTTAATTAATAAATACTAAAAGTACAAGTATTATCATTTGGGGCTCCATGAAATTTTTGATCTTAAAAAGGGGTCCTCATACTTGAAAAGGTTGGGAACCACTGCTTTAAGGGCCAGCCAGACAGCACAGTAAGGACTGCCTGTGTATAATGAAGGAGGAGCCCTGTTCCACCTGGAGGACTGCCCTGTTTGTGTGGGTGTGTGGAAGAGGGTGGTTTAACTACTGGTGCATATCAGAGAAGGCAAGCTGATCCCTGGCCTAGGTCTCTGAATGCTGGTCTGACTAGACACAGAGTTTTTGTCTGGGGACTTTTAAATTATGAGAATCCAAACATGGGCTCTAAGGTAAGAGTCTTTAAATTACCATTCAAGCGATCCTTTCAGAAGGCTTCATTAAAAGGCGATGCACAAGTGCCACGAGGCACCTTGTTTGTTTTACTGAACTAGACTAACGTGGCTGCCACTTTGGAACTTGGCAACACTAATGTTAGTATTCTTTGCTTTCTCCTTGCCTGGACTGTTAAAATCAATTCACTGTTACCCCACTGAAAGGGAAACTGAAACAGGCATTGGCAAATCCACAGAGGAGTGTGCAGGGCTAGCCAAAAGCTCTTATATTCTCTGAAAAGGAAATGGTGGTTGAGAGATGAGTGTATCACTGGGAGACACTCAATATCTCTCAGGGTTGGGCCCCAGTTTTGTAGGCTCTGGCCTCAACTTAGCAATACACTTGTGTATGTTTTGTAGTCCCACTGTTACTATGGATATTAAGTTACCCAGATAGGTAAGACTCCCTTTGACTTAAGAGAGTTTTGGATGAGGTCCTTAGTTCAAGTGAGCTTTAGACGTGCACACAACTTTCTGGGATGCTTATCCGGCCAGACTGAATGGTTGAACTTTCTGAGATTTCCCCTGTATTCACTCCCAACCGATGTGTTTCGCAGGTAGATATTCAGCAACTAACATCTGATTATAAATATTTGGCAGGCAGAAGTGTGTTGGTTTGGATTTTCTAGCTACTCAGTCAGTCAAGAGAATTTTTGTTGTTGCTTGGAGTTCATCCAAAAGTATTTCACAGAGTGAGAGAAAAAGTTGACCACCCACTGTGAATGCATTTTCTTGTCTCTGCTGCTCATCTGTTCAGACTCATCTGCTGAGTTGAAAATTAGAAGGGCAAATATATTGCGTACCCTGGGAAGGCATCCAAGATTCTTGTCTTGAAGAGGAGGTGCTCATCAGTGGCAGAAGTCAGCAGAGCCCTTCTGTCCTTAATGATGCCTCCAGGAGTGCTGAGAATATGCTTTCAGTGCATGACTTGCTATTGGGTAGTTCAGGCAGCACTTGATTCTGCCACCATTGAAGCAGATGGGCATTTTGCAACTGACTTCAAAGGGTGTAGGATCAGACCAGCACAGATAATCAGTTTATTGCTAGTGCTGGTTACAACAGTTTTCCCTGTTGGCTTTGGTCACAGAAATATTCTTCCATGGCCAAGCAGGAAGGTGGGGTTTGGACAGATAGTCTTGTGCCACTTTGAAGTGCTGACAAAACACACAAGTCATTTGTCAGAATAATTCCCTGAAAGTCAACAACATATCAGTGTACAGAAAACCTGCTTAGAGGCTAGATCCTTGGCTGATGTAAATTGTTTTCACTGGAGTTCTGCCTAATTACACCATCTAAGAATCAAGTTAATTTTGTTTGCTTTGTTTAGTTTTTAGGACATGCAAATAGCCCACATTATTAATGTGAAATCTGTGACTCAACAATGAACTGTCATATGGAGTCAAAGCGCCTAATAAAGTGGGATTTTCTCTCACAAAAGCTCATGTGATAAATAGATTTGTTAATCTTTAAAAGTGCCACAGGCCTCTTTGTCAGTTTTCCTGTGACTTCAGTAGGCTTTGGATCTGACCCATAAAGAAGGGCAAGTCACAGTTCTGTGCATCTGCCCTTACTTAGACTAGTTTACAGTGGTGTAACTCCAGTGGGTTCAGTGGATGTTATATGAGTAAAAATGGGTTTGAAAGCAATGAATATTTTCATGGACATTTGCACTCTAAGTTGTGCCCTAGCTCAAGTGAATATTTAAAGTAGATTGTGGACTCCTTGTGTTGATGAGTTTTACTCACATAAAAGGTCTCCTGTTAAATTTGGTAGGACAACTCTTGTGAGTAAGTGCTCACCAATGTTAACAGTTCAGCAATCTGAGCCCACTGTGATTTTTGGGTTTGATAACATCAGGAGGAAGTTAATCTGAAAAGTTCTAAGATTTGTGTGCTACAGGAAAGTGTCCTGGATGTGAAGGGAAAGCATTAGGGAAGAATGAATGCACTGCCGGATCAGCTGCTTCTTTTATTTTATACTCGCACAGAAATGAGTTACATCTGAGATTCATTGTACTGTAGCTCATCTATGATTTACTAGAGAACTAGGATTGGTGCTTTAATGCTTGTAGTATTTGTAACAAATGACCTTAGCAGGTGAATAATTTCCAAATGAAGAGGAACGAGTATTGATTATGCACCAGTTTCTCTGTCAGTCTTTTGGAACAAGCCCCATATGACTGTGTTTTATGCACTGGAATCAAACTTTTGCAATCAATGCTTGTACTTATATAAGTAATATGCTACCGGAGAAATATTGTTTTTATGATGTCATTTGAATGAAATACAATTAAACATAGTTCATAATTTAACAGGTCAGGGAAAAGTTTGCAAGGTGATTGTGCCAGACTCCATCTGTTCAGACAAATTAAAACAACAAGAGGACATCTTTAAAGGATGAAAGAGGTTTTGTTATTGCTCTTCATGAGTTTAATTACAAAGAATAGGGACCATTAAGTATGTCTACAGGACATATTGATTGCTGCATGAATATGCACACCCCTTTAAAGGCAAAGACAAAGGAGATTCACCTTTAATTATATGAACCATCAAGACATCCTTAATGATGAAAGAAGAAATATTTGGCAAAGGGGATGGTGGTCTGTTCATCTGTGAAGTCGATAGCAAGGAGGAAATTACCAATGTGAAAGGGGCCAGCAGAAAACAAAATTCACCATGGTGGGTGTAGCTACACAGCAAATGTGAGAAGGTGTGATTGTAGCACGACACATGCCCCATATAGCTGGATCAAAGATAACTCAAGTAATAATAGTGAAGCTACAGCAAGCGATAGAGGGTAACTGCTCATGTCTGTTCCCTGGGGCCTTGGTGGGTTGGCCAAGGATGGGCCCCTATCCATTCTGCCTTGTTTTCTCTACTGTTGTTATTCCAAATTCACTTGGATCATCTGCCTGTGCTGCAGCACATCTCTCAGCTTCATGTACACAAACACTAAGTACTCAAAACAAGGCTTCCATGATGCATTTACTCCTTGTGCTGCCTCATGTACATGAACTTCTTCCCAAGAAAATAGTTTGATGTGTTAGTTACCGAAACGGACTGAGATCCCAGCTGTCCAACACTGCAAATGACTGGGTCTGTTACCTTGAGCAAGTTATCTGTAACAGTTACTACTTCTCTGAGCGCAGCTCGGATGCATCCAGTATTAGGTGTCTCCATGCTGGAGTGCTGGATTGGTTGGAAAAAACTTTGTCCTAGCCTGTCAGAAGAGAGGAGGTGGCCACTGCTGTTGTAAGCGGCCTGCCCTGTGAGATCAGCTTCGCCAACTGGGAGAATCTACTGTGGAACTAGTTCCATGCCAAGAATCTTCTGTCGTTGGACTGAAGCTTCCAACATGCCAGTGTTTAAACCCTGTACCGAATGTGGCAAGGCCTTCCCCAGGGACGACCCCCATGGGAAGTGCCTCAGGTGCTTGGGCAAAGACTGTGTGGTCTCTGCGTGCTCCATATGTCTCTCCTTCAAACCCCAGACCATCAAGGAGAGGGTGCCAATTCCACCTCAGCACTGGTCAACCTTGCCAGCGGCACCGCAGAGCCTGGTGCCAATGGAGAGGGAGTCGCGCCCGAGCAGTCCTCCTCCTCCCAGCGAGGACTTGCTCATGCAGGGGAAGTCCTTTTCCTCTCCACACCGGAGGTGATGGAGGCAGCGCGGGCCTTACTGCTCCTCCTGACTCCCCCCGCCCCACCTATGGTTATAAGGGACAAGCTGGCCTTCTTATCTAAGGCCTGGGCCTAAAAAGGGAAACCACCCTCTCCTTCCGCTACGGAGGCCAGTGGCAAGCCATTGCCAGCTCAGGGCCGAGAATCCCGGCCCCCATCCCCGGGCTCCAGCGCCAAAGAAGGGCCGTCCAGGGGCTCCTAACATCCCCGGTGCCAAACAGCGTCCTCCTTCCAGTTCAGGGCGCAGGAATGGTCCCCTGAGAAAACCCCATCCCCTCCCCACCGGGTCTCTTTAAGGAATGAATATTTTCATGGATGTTTGCTCATGCAATAAATATGTTTGTTAGGTTTAAGTGCCACAGGACTCCTTGCTTGTTTTACTGAACCAGACGAACATGGCTACCCCTTTGGAACTAAATAGTTTAGGGACTGAAGTCCCATTTTCAAAAGTGATTTAAACACTTTCAAAAATTTTACCTTAAATGACATAGAAAGTCAACAAGACTTTGATTTCCAAGATCCAGATCTTGAAAGGTGTTTACATGTGTAAGTCACTTTTGAAAATAGAGCATGGGACCTTAGGTCACTTAGGCTATGTCTACACCTAAAATCTTAGTTTGGACTTGGTTAGTCCAAAGTAAGTAGTTCAAAAGTTAGTTTGAACTCGCCATGTTTTTTTAGTTTGAACTAACTTTTTAGTTTGAACTAAAAAAAGTATAGTTAGTTCAAACTAAAAGAAGTGCTTAGTTCAAACTAGCATGTCTACATTGTGCTAGTTTGAACTAAATATGCAAATGAGTTTGAACTAAGCAGTTAAAATTTTTTAGTTTGAAATAGGAAAAGCCTAGTGTAGCCAGGGTTCGAATTAAGGCTCCTTAATTTGAACTAATTTGCTAGTGTAGGCATAGCCTTAGACACTTCTTGAAATTCTACTCAAGTGATAATAATTCCACTTGGAATTATTTTTTTATCCTATGTTTTAATATGTTTGTCCTCATCATCACCACTGAATAGCAAAATTACCAAATTTTCTCACAGGTAGGACACTTTTAATTATTGTCCTAGTTTTCCTTCTATCATTATATATATATTCCACAAGGAAGAGTAACTAACTATGCTAAATTTTACTTGAACCAAATTAAACTTCTCTTACGTTGAAACTGAAGGTTGAGAAAAATTTTGCTGTTTTCCTTCATGAACACCTGACTTTTTTTCAAGGAACCAATTGCCCTAAAGACATACCGGATTGCTTATTCAATTATGGCTGCTTCCTAACTCATAGTTTTTAGATATTCATTTTTAATGACTTTATGCCTGTAGAAAATGCCAGCAATATTGCTCATAAATCATTGTCCTTTCCTTGAGCTCTCCTGGATTAATATAAATTCACTTTAATTATATTTCTGGTTGAAGAAATTGCACTTAATCCCACCTGTTTTTCTAAGTAGGCATTAAGTAGACTGCTGCAGCCCATTAAATAGCAGTGGTATAGGTTAATATTGTGATTAAATATAGATGAGTTATATTGATGGAGAATTTATATGCCACTAGCTATAGATAAGGTATTTTAAAGAGGGATGAGATATGATGTTCGTTTTTCTTGACTGATTGTTTTCCATTAAGATCTATATATCTTTTTGTCAAATTTGGCTGTTGTTGTCTAGAATTATTAAAACTTTGTTTTGTGTAAAGTTGTGTAGTAATTGTGGAATGTTTGAATAATTTAGGGTCCCAGTCCTGAAAACTGATCTATATTGTTGTGATAGTGAGTAGGTTGTTTAAATAAAACTAACGAGCTTTTATTCACAGAAGTCTGTGAAGCCATTGTCCACTGGCAGTGAAGCCAGCTGCAAGGTCGTCTTATTTACAGATATGATAGGGTGAGTCAGCTTTGCTCTGAGTGTTAGTGGTATTGACCACATGATCTCAGCCTGATGTGAGCCAAGATGTTGTCAGGTAAGTTAACTGTATTTTGGCCCAATCCTGTTAATTATTCCAGACTCATGGATCTCCACGCCAGTCTGAAGCTCAGCTGGAGTCTGAACAATATCATTTAATGCCTACTTTGCTCTGATATAAATTCCTGCAAAAGGTGCAGCAGTGAATATGGTGAATTGTCTTCAGTAAAGCTACTTCTGATTTATCTCCATGTGCATGAGCTTGCAACTGGGCCCAGTGGCAGTTTATGCATGTGACATCTCCCAAAGTACCCAGTTCTTTAAGGTTTTCTCCCCTTTCTTTTGGTTGAATATCAAGCTAAGAAAAATGTCCTATAAATATTTTATTTTTCTTTGGTGGCATTTCTTGACACAATTAAATTCCAAGTACTGCAAAACAAAACAAAACCAACCCCCCCCCTCAAAAAACAAACAAACAAACAAACAAAAAAAAAAAACAACCCACCGCCTAAGGAATAAGAAATAATACTGTGCTCCAGAGAAGCTAGAAAAATCTTAGCAACTTTTCCTTAGCAAAATTAGTAGCTTAGTTCCTTCCAGTCACCATTCTTCTTAGCTCTGTCCCCCAACTTACTCCCTCTTCACCTGAGAAATTTCTGCTCACTTCTGACTGCTCTGCTTCATACCAGTGACAAAAGTAAACAGGCTGAGAGAATAATGCATTCAAAAGTTTGAGACGTTTTGGAGTGTTTGATCAAGAGGAAGAGTTTTCTCATCAGGTAAATCATTCTATACTGTAAAAACTTCATTCTCTTATACAAAGTAGTAAATGGATAATGGGAGCTTAGTGGGAGGAAGCTTTTTATAATGTTTAAACTGATTGCTTTAAAGTACAGCAGCCCTCTCTACTCTGGCATTGCTTCAAAATGGTCTTTGGCCATCCCCAGTAAGTTTTATGTACCCCCTTTTGTTATTGCCATCAAAAAAGAAAAAAAAGTATGCCATTCATTTTGAATTCTGTAGGTTGGCAGAGGCCTTATGGGTTACAGAGAAAGGGTGGCCTCATGCTTGAGGACTGGAATGCAGACTCCGGGTCACTGACTCCACACCAGATTTCCTGGTAACCTTGGACAAGACACTTTGGGCTATGGTCAGAGGCATTTAGGCACCCAAAGGGGCACAAAGGGCCCTACCGGGATTTTCAATAGTACCTGAACAGGTTAGTAGGAGGCAAATCTGCCTCCAGACAAAAGCAATTCATTCAGCTGCTATCACTTACCCTTCCAATGGAGTTTGAAGTAACTCTTCATTCATGCATACTGCAGCAGTCTACGCCCTGAACAGGGCTTGGGTCAGATAACCCCTTGGTACAGGTGTTTTACAACCTTGTTGCCTGAGCCCTGTAAGCCTGTGTTGACTGACACGGCCATCTGTGAGTGTTGAATTGCTGGTAGGCACACCCTTTGTCTGTGCAACATTACTCAGCTAAGAGCCCTCCTGCTGCCTTGTAGTGTCACAGCCTCCCTAGGCTTCCAGCCTGCTCTTGACATGTTTCCTATTCCCGCCCTCACTCCCAACTTTCCCTCAGCCTTGTTCTAGCCATTCCAGCCTTGTCTACATCCTATTGTGACCCCCAGGCCACTGGATTAATTCCAACCTGGCTTTGACCTTTGGCTTGATTCCTACCTCAGGCTGTGATCCTGAATCGGTTTGGCCATAGATAGCTCTGACCCAGATGCTCTCCCTAGACCCTACTTGCAGCCCTGCTCTTGGCCTATTCCTGAGGCATGAACTAACTATCACTGCAACCCTGAGGCCTGACCACTTAGAATGCAGAGCCTGACATTTAGGGTATGTCCACACATAAGTCTTTAAATTGAAATAATGCAGATTGTTTCAATTTAAAAGATTGCAGGTCTACACTACGGGTATGTCCACACACAGTCCTTATTTCGAAACAACAGAGGTTATTTCGAAATAAGGAATGGCATGGCCACACGACGCACGGCCATTTCGAAAGAAGCAAACTGCTTCTTTCGAAATGGCCGTGGTCCTTTCGAAAGAAGCTAAACCTCGTTGCCTTTCGAAAGAGCGTTGTTTCGAAATGGTTGTTTCGAAACAACGCCAACGGGACATGCCGTTTCGAAACAACCGTTGTTTCGAAACAAGTTGTTTCAAAACAACGGTTGTGGTGGCCGTGTTGTTTCGAAATAACTGGCTGAGCTTCCTCCCAGGGTGCTTAGCACCCTGGGAGGAAGGGCAGCCCCCCC